>OZ022585.1:2979903-3164903 GCA_963669155.1 Arbacia lixula
CCGTTCCTCCTATTCCCTCCCCTTTCTCCCTTTCCTTCCTTCCTTTCTCCCTCCTCCCTCCCCCCTCCCTCCCTCCCTCCCTCCATTCCCCGTTCCTCCTATTCCCCCCTTTCTCCCTTTCCTTCCTTCTCTTTCTCTCTCCCTCCCTCTCCCCTATTCCATCACTCCCTCTCCCTTTATCTCCCTCCCTCCCTCCATTCCCCATTCCTCCTATTCCTCCCCTTTCTCCCTATCCTCCCTTCTCTTTCTCTCTCCCTCCCTATCCCCTCCTCCATAACTCCCACTCCCTCCATCATGGCATCTGTAGAATTTAATCTGCCTCACACCTTGACCGAGTGGATCGCTTGCGCGGAAATTGAGTTCATTCAGCTAGTCATGTTTTAATCATTGCAAACCATCGACAGGAAGCATTTAATAATCTTTTATTTCTTTCTTTCCTTACCCCTTTCATCTTGCTTATCATATTTAGTAAATCAACATCTGTTGTTAATGCAGTTGAAGTCTGACTATGCACTTATATATATGCTACTATAGGAGCTTCATACATTAGATTTGTATCTGTAGATGAGTAAATCATGTAGCAGAATGTTTTTCCCTTATCTACCAGCTAGATAATGATGGAAATGGTGAAATATTCAAGCATTTGCATTAATGTTTGAATCATGTTATTGATTTTTGTGTTTTCATGCAATAGCAAGTTGCATCGCAAAATGTGACCCAAGAAGTTATTGTGCCTTGAATGTATGCAACCAATGCTCCTTTTTCTCACCAGTTATTTATTTTGCTATGACATCGTTTGAAAGAAAGAGAAATGGTCTGAAATCAAAGCCTAGCTTTGTCTTCTTCACCTGTGGCGTGTTTGGTCCACTTTTGTGTCTTCTTTCTTTTTTTGTTGGGAGAGGGAGCGGTCAAATCTAGAAATTGTGGCCAGAAGGCCTGGTTGAACCAGTCTCCCTAACCCCTCTGTCGGTCAAGGGTAACGCCTAGGGGGGCAAAACAGACAACTGGTCATTCTGGTCTGACTTCTTCCTGACCCCTCTGTTAGCCAAATGTTTTGTTTTGGGAGTGGGAGGGAAGCCAAGCCAGGCACAAACTCCATCCTCCATCCAGAAACAATCATTGCAGTCAAGGAGATGCCTTGCATTGTGGGATAGGTGCACTGCATGCTGGGATGCGATACTGCACAAAATGATGCTCATTACTCCCCACTGTGAGCAAAATTGTCTGGATTGATTTCATTATCTGTAAGTGTATGAGGGTGATAAAGGAGAGAAATTTCATTCAGTTTATTGACTGGTCAAGGTTAGAAATGCTTCTTTCATTTCAATTCGAGTCTCTTTTATCTCTCCTTTCAGCTGGTCATAAATTTGAGGCTTATCACAGATACCCAGTTAGATAAATTGATTATTATCTTTGTGTTTGATTACAATCATTGTTGCAGTTACAACTAGTTCAATGCAAAGGTTTTTTTTTCTGCATCCATCGTTGAAAGGATTATTAATCAAAGTAGAATAAGAGAAAGGCCGATATTCAAGACCTCTACATTAGAGTTTATGTATATAAGACTGGTTTCGACAAGCATATGTTTTCTAACGATTAATCTGTGGTGTTTTTGTAATGTTTTGTTGAGCTTACCATTGTCAAAAGAAAGTTGAGGGTTAAGTAAAGAACATGTAGCTTAATAATCCCCCAAAATCCAGTATTGAGGGTCTTCAAGAAATTATAATTTAATGAAAAATATGAAATTGGAAGTATGTTGTTAATAATAGAAAAACAACCTATTGATTTGAACAAATGGAATTATACTATCCAATATTGACAAATATTTGTAAGGGAATAGAATGTAAAAAAAAATGAAGTAGAACAAGGATGATATCGTAATTATCCCAAAAAACATTTCATTTACCCATTTCAGTTAAACTATTGGTCTATGAGCTTTATGTGTAGTGCTTGTGAAGAAGTGGCACACAAAAAATTAAGGATATTTATGGTATTTCTGAGAACTCTTTAATGCTCAAATGTCTGATTTATGTAACTGCACTATCTACTAAGATACCTGGGTCCTGCCTTGCAATTAACCACAACTGGACTTTCAATAGTAGAATATCAATAGTAACTCGGTGATTTAGAGTTAGGAGATTAGACTTGCGATTGACTCAGATCAATCGCAACTCCTTGTACGACAGGGCCCTGAGTCCTAACAGCAGCACTTTGTCTGAGGGAGAGCGACTGTTCCGTTGCTGGAAAAGGAAGCGTAACTAGAGTGGAATTGGGAGAAGGCTAGGCCATCTAAACTTCCAGAGGGGCTTAATTTGTTGTGCTGGAAGTTGAGCAGGAATCGCAGTCGAGGTCAAGGCTACCTTGCATTACCCGTAGGCCAGACTTACGGTGCGTTCGCACTGGCGATCAAGATTAACTTTAGTCTTGTATTTTCTACACAATAGGGCTGAAATGTATGCAATAATTTGGGGGGCTATTTTTTTCTTCAAGGCAGGCCTAAACAAACACACTGAACTAAGTGCTGCATTGTACCTTGTAAGAAAAAAAATGTTTATGGGAATTGTTTATGGTATTTTCAATGGGGGCTAACTTGCCCTGAGCTCCTGCCCCCCCCCCCCCCCCCCACCCACCACCCTCATTACACTAATGTATCCGCTTGTTTTATAGAAATTCCATCAGTGAAACCTACATATAAAGAATGAGATAAAATATATACGGTCTTTATAAGCACACTGTTGTCATAACATTGTAGGAGAAATTATATTGATAAACAGTTAGCAACATTTGTTTGCATAACCTCATTTAGTCAAACTTGGTTTTATTTGCATATTGATATCAATAGTAAAAAAAATTTAATTTGATACTGCATTTTTACAATTCTACATTTATGCTTGTATGTTATTTACTATAAAAGCTAATAATGAATAAAACACAGAGGACATATGCCTACATCTCTGAGTTTTCATTCAAAGGTGAATGAACCCTGAGATGTTGAATAAAATGAAAGCTGAACAGACAAAAAAGTTTGAAAGAATCAGACAATGTAAAGGAGGATTTTATTTGTACTTGAGCTTTATTCTGATCATTAATCTTTACAGCAAGCTCCACCAGTCTACAATGAACCAGCTCCACTGGTCTACAATGACCACCAGTCTATAATGACCAGTTCCACTGGTCTACAATGACCACTGGGTTACAATGACCACCGGTCTTCAATGACCACCGGTCTGCAATGACCACTGGATGGCATTGTTGTTGTTCTTGTACACTATGCAAATATGAGACAATACCCACAGCATCACTTATCTAAGATTACAGGGCTGGTGATAATGACCCCTTACTCTACAAAATACTTGTCTTCACCTGTTCATATGAAAGGAGATTAAAGTACAATAGGTGATGATATGCCATGGATGATTTTCCATTTGGTCCAATTCCAGTTGGTCCACTCACCATTTCGTCTACCATCACGTGCTGATATGTATGGGTTAGGGTTAGGGTAAGGGGTCTGGATTAAGGGTAACGGTTAAGGTTATGGTGTAGATTTGAGTTGTTGATAAGTTAGCCCAGTATTTTAATCTAAAACGGTATTTTTAAGGGGTTCTTTGTAGACGAAATGGTAAGTGGACGAACTGGGATTGGACCAAATGGCAATAAACCATGCCAAGCATACCTCAGCATTGTTCACTCAGTACAAGGGCTTCCCATTGTTAGTAGTCCTACAGTGACAATACCAGAGCATCACTTATCTAAGATTGCAAGGCTGGTGATAATAGGGACTTTTCGATTGGGTGAACGAGAATGATGTGACGCCCGGCGGCAGGCGTATGTCAACGCGTTTACTCCCTACGTTGAGCCGCTCCTGAAATGCGTTTCGATTTCGAGCGTCACGTCTAGTCAACGTAGTGACGCCATGGCCCCTGTGAAAAGCGCGCGCGCCATCATCAGTGGATAGAGGTCAGTGGGTGGCCCGCGCGGCCTCACTGGTGGCAATACGTATACGGGCGCGGTTAAAATGTATATGTGGGACTGTAGTGTGCATTTGCAACTAGCTAGACGACAGAGCAAAAAGGTACCTGATAGGCTGTAGTTGGTACGTCAGTGGTGCTCATGTTAAGTGAGAAGATGATGAACTTTCTGGTAATATAGCTATTTATATTTTGTTTAAATAAATAAATGGAAAAGTCGTTGAACTGATTTGCTGTAAATCAGCATAATCTTCCTTCGGCACCGTCCATATCAAGAGGAGTATGACGTCATAGACAGCACGGGATGAGCCCGGCGCGAGTGAATTGGGTGGTCGGTGAAAACCTCGGTAAACGCGTTGAGCCAAGGGGTGTTGAGCCGAGGGGTCGACGTTGACGCATGCGCGGTGCGTAAAAGTGACGTCATTCACGGTGACGCCTGGCAGCACGTCCAAATCGAAAAGTCCCTAATGGCCCTATCCTGTGTGAGACCTAAATATTTTTGTTCACATATTCATGTGAAAGGAGATTAAAGTACAATAGCTGTTGATATGCCAGGTATACCTCAGCATTGTTCAATACAAGGGCTTCCTATTGTTAGTGATCATACAGCTGATAGTTACATGGGATTATGTACACTCAAATAATTTGAAATTCCTAATATTTTTCTGAAATGTTCTCTTAATCTTATTGCTTTTATTGAATTCAATTCAGTTTCATTTCCTCTTTGAATCTGTCACCCATGCAGCTAGTTAAGTGAGTCTTGTGTGTACAAACTCCTCTTGAGATTCAGATGAATGGCCTCTCTGGACAGGTGG
This sequence comes from Arbacia lixula, assembly GCA_963669155.1. NCBI lineage: Eukaryota > Metazoa > Echinodermata > Echinoidea > Arbacioida > Arbaciidae > Arbacia > Arbacia lixula. The sequence goes on from OZ022585.1 coordinate 2,984,687, forward strand.
CCTTACTATACAGGTTGATTGCCACATGAATGCATTAACCCTAGACACCCCAGATACACTGTTACCCTGTGGGCTGTGTATGTATTCCTTGGGCAGACACACAATGATAGCACACACAATTCAAATTCACATTCAAATGTTACTTTCCAGACATTTTACTTTCATGTTACTTTCCAGACATACAAACAAATACTACAAAAAGTATTAAACAGAAAAAAGTGAGAGAAATGCAAATAAAAATTGTTGAGTTGACCATTTATAACAGACTACAGTTCAAAATATACCACTTTAATACATTACATTAACTCTTCATAAGTCAGACACAGTGCTGCTCTATGGTATTTCTATATATGCAACTATGTATGAAAAATAGTATGAAAATAGTAAAAAGTATGAAAAATATGCACCAATGGTGCAGCAAAGGTTAATGTGAGTCGGTAATGGTGATCTTTATTCAAATAGGAAACTGTCCTTCCAGTCCAGCTGACCACTTAGACAGACTTGACTGTACATACAAGGTCCCTCACCTCCCTGATGCTCACGAACACGGAATCGTCACCAGTAGATGTCCGTGTGAACGCACTCCCGTTTTGTGCAGTTGCCTGCCAAGCCTGCTAGCGTTCTTATTTCTCAGTCATTTTGTGATTTAACATGCGATGAATAGTTGAACTTGGCTAGTCTTTCACTACAGACCAATTTCCTCATTTATTTTGTTGTGTGATGGAATAATGACATCGATATTATGTGAATATGTGGTTGAATATGATGTGATTTCTATTTGATTTGTTGTTAATATCAGAAACAAATGTGTTGCGTAGGCATGTTAAAGTGGATATCTTTTAATGACCAAATTAGGTGCTCGGACTCATATTACACTGTGTATAGATGGTTTTAGATATCAAGTCATTGATTTTCAGTCTATAAACCATCATTATAAATCCTTTGCTTACTTTCTAGTTAAATTGATGATCATGTAGGCTTCTCACATTCAGCCTTGGTACAGTGTTTGCTTTGAGCATTAAAAATATCAAGAACAGTATTAATTCTTCTCAGATGATATTTTCTTGTTCAGCTTTCTTCTTCTTCTCTTCTGTCTTCATCTTCTTCTTTTTCTTCTTTGTCTTCTCTTTCTCTTCTTCATTTCCTTCTCCTTTTCCCTTTCTTTACTCTTATTTGTGTCAAAACTTTACGTAGCAGTATTTCTACTTAAGTTGCTTGTGATTATTATTATCAAAATTAAAAGTAGTAGTTTCACTAACGAAACTACCCTTAGTTGTCTTCTATTAGATCAAGTATTGTCACTCAGTGTTATTACTCAACCACCACAATGTTCTTTGTCATTGAAATCAAGCTGCTTTGTGGTTGGAAAACTCACATCCTGCTAATAAAAGTTTATTGTGACTGGTGCCAAGGCTAGCCATACCGAGCGGGCGAGGATGTCAATGTCCTGGGCTAGCCCCACTATCAAAGCCAAGGACACGCTAGATTAACTCCAAACGATTTCTGAAAACTTGTCCGGGGAGCTGAAATAATGTCCTGCATATTTGAATGTCGACGCGGGTTTGGCTGTGGCTTCTGCGTGGAGGCGGGTGGACGTGTTGCCTGGCTACCAGTCTGTGGAACATTTCTGATCCAAACCCAAAATAGGGTCTAATATTCTTAGACTAGTTACATCATCATTTTTGTCTTTTCTTAGTCCGTCCTGGAGTGGGAGCAGAAATTGAGATTGATTAGTCTACTATAGCTAGACCTGTTTATTGAATGGTTTGTTTTAGAAATGCTGATCAGCCTGAAAGCCAGGCTATGCTGGGTTGACTCACGGCTGGTGTGAGTAATTCTTTGTTATATTCAGCGTTTGAAGTCAATTTAACATTTGAAGCATGTCCACTGTGATTTTCTTTCAGTCAAGCTTCCCAGCATACTTATTTTCGCAGTATCCATCTATCTTTTTTATTTGTCTCAATGATAGTCTTTCTCGGTAGTCTCTTTCTCTCCATTTCTCCTTTCTTTGTTTGTATCTCTCTCTGCTCATCCATTTTTGTCCTCTCTTTTATCTGCCTTGATCTGTCCATTGATCTATTGAAATAAAAAGGATGAAATACCCCGAAAATAGTTTATTTCTTGTATCAAGTTATTTGCTACATTGTTTATTGATCAATGATAAAAAGGGAACTAGTATGCAACATAAGATGAGTACAGAGTTAAATAATTGAAATGTAGAAGGAAAACATTACCAACCATTTTCAAGAAGAATTTTAATAGTTACTAAGGTTACAAGCCTTGAACATGCACTGTATGCGCTATATATTTATAAGTTGAAGATTTGACTCATCGCGGTGAATACAAGATGCGTAAGATATCCGTTGGACTCACGATGAACGTATAGAGTGGAACACGACTTTTCGCACGCAAACTGCAATGCTTCGTCAGGTCAGGTCAGGTCCTGACGAAGCATTGCAGTTTGCGTGCGAAACGTCGTGTTCCACTCTATACGTTCATCGTGAGTCCAACGGATATCTTACGCATCTTATATATTTATAGTTACACAACTCTTACACAATTCTTGTTATGTATGCATATGTTATACATTGTTCAGACAATGTGTAACTAATGGTAACCCCAAAGCTTGTCTGAGGTTTGTCTGAGTAGCAACATCTAATAGATTCAGAGTCCGTTCATTGAAACAGAATCACAAGATACAGGTAAATGTAAAAACATGTTACTACTGTAGGCAGCTAAAGGAGAAAGTCACAAATACATCATGAAAATGGTTAATTCCAAGCCAGTGCAACAATTGTATCATGTGTTTATCTCTTTATATCTCATCAAGGCATTTTTCCATTGGTATTTCACAACATTCCCATCTGGCAGGAGGGAGTCTGGTAGATAATGTGTTAATTACAGAGTGTCTTGATGCATATGGGTACATGGGTATGGAATATCAGTGGAATAATTGTGAGTGATATATATATATATGAGTGATATGCTATGAATATGTGATTTCTGTTTATTTGGCGCTGTAGACAGTGAGCGATTCTGATGAAGAGAAGGAAGAAGGGACAGGATTTCTTGTAGGACGTGCATATCTGCCCGTTGCTGCTAATGTTTTCCCACTGAGCTCCTCTGCACTAGCTCTGTGGTATGAGGGAGGCAGGGGTGCGGTGACTGGAGTCTGCCAAGGGGAGCGGGAGAGGGAGAGAGAGGGGACAAGAAAGGGGTAGATACACAGATGGGAAGGGGGTAGAAAGGGAGAGAGAGAGAGCACTAGAGAGAGAGAGAGAGAGAGAGAGAGAGAGAGATAGAGAGAGATGAGAAGGAGGAAAGAGGGGGATAGAAACAGAAGGGAAGATGGTAGACAGCAAAAGAGAGGGGAGGGGTTGAGAGCAATGATAGGAAAGATAGGGAGTTAGGGAAGGGGGAAATGTAGTAGAGATAGGGGAGGAAGAGGTGGGGAGGGGAGAAGGAGAGGCAGAGAAGTCTAATAAACTGATAAGGACAAATGTGAATAAAGGAAGTTGATGGATTTATAGTTTTATTGCAAATATTAGATTGTAATGTAAGTTCAATGTTGATCCAATATCAGGTTAAAATGAATATCATTATACTAAATTGGAAAAGAGAAAGTAAGAAAGAAAGAAAGAGAGAGAGAGACCTAACCAAAAAAAAAAATCAGATTATGATCTTCCTGTCCTTGTGTATAAAGAAGTACACTTGCTGTAAAATAATTGATGTCTTAAAAAACAGTGTGTGCATCTACAATACTTTCCTATCATATATATGTATGGTTCCAGTAAGAGTGCTATTACCCTGCGCTCGTTGTATTGTTTGCTGACCTGACAGGGGCCAATAGTTGCTGTATATCCCTTCACAACACAGTTTATCACCTATGGGACTAACGGGGTTAACAGGGGGCCAATCAATGCTATGTATTCCTTCACAGATCATAGCTCAGAGGGCGTACACGTGATCTCAATCCATCCCGGTGGGTGCGGCTAAAAATATATCACAAAAACAGATAGGAAACTTTGAGCAAACAAACATTATGACCCTGACCTTGCCCAGAGCCAGATGCCTGAACCGGGCGTCATCGGAATGACATTGGGCTGTATTGATTTCTATAACGATTCTACCAGATCAAATACCAGCCAACATGAAATAGGTCAGTTCTTCCTTCCTGCGTGGTGCTGCTGTATATACATAATCTCAGTGTGGTTGGTAATGTGTGCACCGAGAATCGGCCGTGAACCTGACGGAGAAAAACAAAGCGATGGGGGGAAAAAGCATCCAGCATGCAGCAATCCACTCCTGTACTCAGGAACAGACCTTGATCTGATGTACTTCTCAGAATTGTATGGTGCTGCCTGCTTTGCTTGGTTTCCCCCCGCTGCGTGACAGGGACGCTGTGCATACACACATGGCTCCGATCGCTCCCCGAGTTCGATAACCGCACCCACATAAACGCACCCACACACACACACGCACCCACACACACGCATCCGCACACACGCACCCACACACATACACACAACCACTGTACACACACGCACACACACTCATTTACACCTATACTACTCTCCCCCACAAGCACACCCACATCATCCACACACACGCTCTTACACTCACACACTTTTGTTTTTGTAAAAGGATTTTTTTTTATTTCTCCGAATTATGCACATATACCATTTTCAATCAAATATACCTTAACGTTATTCATAAAAAGATAATAGAAATGTTGCTGTGCTCATGAAAATAAGTATAAATGAGTACCTTACATACTAAAACAATTACAAATCAACCGTTTATGCAATAGACCATTTTTCGTTATGTATGCAAATTGTATTCACGTCGTTCAAACAAACAATACATTAGTAATGGTAACTCCAAAGCTTGTCCAAAGTTTGCCTGAATAGCAACAACTAATATATTCAGAGTGTGTTCCATCCATTGAAACCTATTCATGAAATACAAGTGAATGTAATAATATGCCATTTGGCAATTGTGGGAAAAGTTGTGAATTCATTATAAAAATGGCTTTTTCAATGTCTCCATGGAATATGAAGGAGGTGATAACAACAAAAAAGACACACCACATCCTCGCCCACAACCACAACCATTCCCTTGCCCACACATACACAGACACACAGACACACACACCCACACCCACACACACATACTCACATTTTTTTTCAATGATCTTTATTCTGATTCCATAATAATACAAATTAAATTCATACAATCAATTTAAATATATTAACACTAATTAAACAAAACAATCATGCAAATTATATATATGCATTTGTAAGTACAAATTAATTACAATAAAATAGCTGAAAATATTAAATATAATTACTCAATTGTTATAATCATGTAACGATTTTTAATCAAATAAACTGAACGAATAGCTTCCGGAATCAAGTTTTAAATAAACAAGTCCACTAATCCCCCAACCTATAATACACCCCTAAAATTAGTCCTAACCATTCCTAACTCCCATCTGGATAGCCACCCCCCCCCCCCCACCCCCTGACACCAACCCCACCCCAACCATATACATAACCACTTAAACTACCCTTCCCTTAAATTCGCTATATACCCCCCCCCAAAAAAAAAAAAAAAAAAAAAAAAAAACATACATACACATACACACACACACACACACACACACACACACACACACACACACACACCTACAGAAACATTTGCACCATTGTTAACTCACATCCTAATGAGCACATATCCACTGGCACAGACAGAGCTTCTAGTACAGTGAAGCGTGCCTTGTAGCAAACACCTGTCTCTAAAGACTATATTCCTATTCACTTGAGCAATATTGGAACCTTCATTTCATTAAGTAACTTTTACATAAATCCTGTCAGCTTTATACAGGATCATATTTCACGTTCCCCTGGAGTGGTGTTTGTATTCAGGTATATGCATTGGTCGGTAGAAAAGACACTTTTAATTTTTGCATTTCTTACATAATGACAACAACAAAAAAATTCTCAAATGGTTGAATTTTGCTATAACTGTCTTCATTATGTTGGAAATGGATGCAGTGTCATATGATTGTCAATGACTGTGACATATGTATCTCATTATCTCAGTGTCCTACGTATAATTATCTGTTTGCATATTGTGATTGCATCTTTTAATTATCTCATTACCATTGACATCAACATATTTCATAAATCAATGGAATTTTCCAGGATTGCATATAGATTTATAAAGATAATCTATAAGCCATATAAAGGGGATAGTGTTTGATGAGGAAAACATCATAAATAAAAATGATTTCCCTATAACTGTCTGATACACATGTTTGAGTTGGTGACATTTGTATTAACCTCGCAATCAGATCCCTCCACTGGCATTGAACCTGACCCTACCTCTAATTTGCTGTATGTGGTAAATGGACTCTGCCACTTTTTCTCCATCGTCCTTGAGGAAGGAGGTCGGTGATAAATCAGCGCTCCAGATAGATGGCTATGAACCCTGTCCCACAATGCAGCACCATTCTCTCTCTCTATCTTTTTCATGATCACACTCATTTTCTCTTGTAAACATGCAATTTAATGACAGTATGTCTAAAAAAAAAAGATTATACAATATTGTGTATGTCTGTGAAATGTTTCATAAATAACTGTGAGTGCCAGCTTCTTATTTGCCGCCCCCTCCTTATATCCCTCACACTCTCTCACTCTCTCCCTCTGTCACACCCACCTCTTTCCACTCTCGTGTTATATCCTTCTTTTGTTGGCAATAATTTCATGAAGCTCAAAAACCACATACAATATTAGTGACAAAAACCTAAGAGAGCACCCAGCTCAATCCGAGCATGTGTGTGAATTTTGTTGCATAGTAAGATAGAGCCATTATTTGCACGCATTGCCGAGCATAGAGATACAGCAAGATGGATGCAGTATGGATAACAGGCAGGATTCAAAGGGGTTTTTTCTCTTCGGTGCTAAATCGGCTCTCCAAATTGTCCATGCCAGGAAGTTGCTAAGATATTCGTGCATAAACTAATGAGAAAGAGAGAGAGAGAGAGAGAGAGAGAGAGAAAGAGGAGAGAGAGAGTAAGAGAGAAAAAGAAAGATATATAGAGAGAGAGTGGGAACGTAGGGAGCCGCCATGAGACGACTAGCTGTATTCAGATTAGTGGGCCAGTGCTCGGCTCGGCTCGCTATGGCGACAGAAGCCCCGCCCACCAATCTGCCGAGTCAACCGGGGTCATGGTCGTTCACTCAACATCAAGTTGAGGTGTAGTCTTTCACTTCAGCCCCTCGGCCAAACGAGTTAGCATAGCAGTTTGATTATCAAACGCAAACACGCAAACTGCATGTTGAACTGTAATGGGCACATGCAGAATTACAAAGTGTCAAGATTTCTTGAGGGGTAATAACTAAATCTTTATTAACCACCTGTATATAGAAAGACCGCACCTATACACTCGTAAAATTCCAACAAGAAGTACTCATTTTATTTCACAGCTTCATTACTATCAGAAGTATTCCTTACTATTTCTCAATATTCACATCGTGCAAAGTATGTGATATGTTGTGGTGTACGTAAATGGCTACCTGCTTTTTATGGCTACACATACTCATTTTTCTTTAAAGATTTGTGCAAAAATATGCAGTTGGTACCAGACAAAGAGGTCAGTAGTATCTGTACAGAGAGGCAACTTGTAGAGCAAGACAGTGCATAAAAGCTTCCTATTGCTTTACCCATTGGATCCAATGCTGTCTGTTCCATACTAGTGCTTAGGGATGTACTGGTTCTTTGCATTCAGCTGATCAATCACATGTTACTTCAATTTTGAATAAAATGGGTTAAATATTAACCATTCTATATTAAAGCCACATGGAGGATAGCCTCATATAGTCTTCATCAAGAGATCTTCTTCTCAAATCCTTTTAGACAAAATCCTTTTACAATTTTGTGATCAGAAAATGTGGCAACAAATGGGCAGCAGCAGTGAATACAAATCAACTTCTTTGAAAGACCTTATGTTGTTCCAGGGGACGTGCGTACATGTAAATTATTTGTGAATCAAGGTATTTTTTTTTTCTGAGGGGCCGTATTAATGACACCTTGCTTAGCCTAGTGACTTACCAGAAATGCATGTATCGAAATGTATTTGAGTATCAAACAAGGCTTTAATAAATACTATTTAGAAAATAGTAAAACTTTCAGTAACACCATGTGGTTGTATTCTTATGGATAATTAGCCCACTTATGGGGTGAAGAAAGGAAAGGAAAAGTGGAAAGGAGAGGTGAATTTTTATATTTTTTATATATGTTTTTTTTTTTTTTTACAAGGCTTTGTAGTATAAGTAAGGTTTCATGAATGTTTCATGATTACTAAAGGGATTGTATGAATCCATATGTACGAGCGTGTGGTCAGTCTTCTTTGGCTATCCCTTAGTCCCTTACATTACCAGGCCTTGAACATCCTATTGGCTTACCACACACTCTCATGTCCATGGTAAGGAGAGAGTTAATTGCTGTGTACTAATTCTTGAGTGAACGCAAAGGGCAAGAAGGGTCTGCGGATTAGACTTCTAGAGAAATTCTGGGTATTTTTAGTCATGCACCGAGAAACGCTGTCATGGGGAGAGCTCTTTTACGTAGGAAGCCCGCTCGTTAAGGTGAAAGGAATATGTTACTACGTCAGTCGCCAAATTATTATGGCGCTGCACGATCGTTATCACCTGTGCAGCTCATGCTGCTGGCTGCTGTGAGAGGAGCATCGTCAGGATTGTAAGCTGGGAGGGGAGGGGGGGGGGGGGAGGGGGGATGGGTACTTGTTTGTTTTTATGCAATGAATAAATGAAAGGGGTTGCCAAGAAGATATATAGTTTGCTTTATGTCTTTGAAAGGGGGAAGGATGAATATATCGAACTATTTGGGTGGGGGCTTGACCAATGGTCTTAAAATCAGCCCCCTTCCCCTCCTATCTACCACATTACCCCTCCCCCAGTCTGTGGTGGTGGTGGTGGTGGTGGTGGTGATAGTGGTGGGGGGGGGGGGGTGGAGTGGGGACCCTGCTTGCCCTTCCCATACTTTTCTTTAGAGGTTAAGGTTATTTTTGTTTGATTGTTGGCATTGTAATGATTTCAGTTGCGTTGTTGTTGTAAGTTGTAATTTAACTGCTTCTCAAAGGTATTACATTGAAGTAGCGTTTCTCCAATCTAAATCCTGAATGTGCTCTGTAAAGTGTCTCGCTAGGTTTCAGATTACTGAATTCAAAGCTTGGAAAATGATTAACGTGGAGGAAAGGGCAAAATAATGTATTTGCCACGTACATTTACATAGGTCTCTCTCTTTTTTCACACATTTGCCTTGTACATGTTGCTGGTATTATAAGTAAAACAAAGTTCTACACAGTATGGAACCTTGGAATTTGCAAATTAAAAAGTGCAATGTAGTGAAGCTGCATGTCTGGATTTCTGTGAAGGTTTTCATGGAAAAACAAATTTGTCAATAAATGTTAGATTGTGCTGAAGGTACTTTTAAGTTCTCTAAGATCCTGTTCGATGGGGTGCCTTTGCAGTTTTCTTCTAATCCTGCCATGTTATTTTCATGAAGACTTTTTAATTTGCCAAAATCATTAAAGCAAAGGACTTTCCATATTTGAAAGTGCAAATGTACCCTATTCCTTTTGTTCTTTGTGGTGAACTATTACATAGGGAGATATAAACCACAGAGTGTCATGTGGAACATGACTAGCTCTGTGCATGTTGAAATTGACTGATTCAGATCTTTATCATTATGTGTGTACATTATGATTGTACTGCATATGACCTTTGTCAGCCATGTTGGTGTGGCGGAGTATGTCTTCACAGTGTATGCTCAGACACAATATTATCCTGGTGAGACTGACATGTAGAGCTGAATGTTTGAACAAAAATACTTCCTGGTGAACCACAAAGTTTCATATACAAACAATGACTGTTTAGATTGCATGCGTTCTTCATATTTGATCGCGAGATTAACATCAAATTGTGACAGTTATGTGATCTTTAATGGCAAGAGCATGGACGAGTCATAGCAATAAAGCAACATGATAACTTTCAAAGGGCAGGGTTCCATCAAACAATATTTACTTATTGTTATTTCTTTTATGTATTATCTGTCATTGGGATATTATTATCATGGTTAGAATCTCTGATTTAGATGCATAACACAAATTGTGTGTTCATCTCTCTGAAGGGAATATGGCGATCAGCAAATTTTTGTTTTAACTCTTCAAGTCCTGGGATAAAATCCTCCCACATGGGATTTGTGTGGATTAGTGCAAGAATATGACAATGGTACACAAAAATTAAAATGAATTATTTAAATGCATTGTAAGGGGAATGAATGGTGTCACTGTAGGCCTATGCTTCTCTCATCTGGTGAACTAGAAATATGTGAAGAAGCTGCATTCTTAAGATGAGTACAAGCAAGTTCTGTCCTACTTGTGTGTTTAGTAAGGATGAGAGGAGAGAGATGAGGAAAGAGGAAGAGGAAGAGAGGAAGACGAAGAGGAAGAGAGAGAGAGTGGAATGTGAAGGAATAAAGGAAGTGGGGGGGGGGGGGGAATTACGGAAACATAGACAGCGCATTGGAGGATAACAGGAAGAAGACATGAGAAAGACAAAGGAGATGATGAAGAGAATAAGGTGTTTAAAGGAAAGAAGTCGAAATAATTGAGGTTGAAAAATAGCTGAGTTGGAAGGAGAAGACATCATAGACCCAGGGTTGTAAATAAACTTTGAATATGCAGAGTGGGATGGTCAGTAGAATCATCGGAGTGCTCTTCACTAAAAATGTCATTCATAGCTCTACCGAGTTTACAAGAGGTTGGCTCAATGTGAACACAAGAGGGCAGTCAAACAACACTTTGCATTGTGTTGTGTTTTGTTGCGTGGATGGTGTGTTTTATGATGTGACTGACCAGTGGGAATAATGAGTTAGCCTTTATATCCAGGGATATGCATTTTTAACACATACTTTCCTACCATTTAATTAGCTGATGAGTTATAGATGTGCTGTGTTGTTTTGATAAGTGAGGTAATTGAATAGTGAATAATGAATTTACCAATAAATATTAGATTGGGAGAAAAATTTAATTATTTGATGTGTTTTATGTTTGCTAGGATGCATTAATTTTCTAGCTGTCATTATATTTTGATGATTGCTTTTTGTTATGTTTTTTCTCTCTGTTACGCTATGTTTTTAATTTTTGATGAATTGACACTTGCAAAGTGTTGATACTAATGTGTACTTAAATGCCCAGGTATTGACAGGCATACTTATTAAACTTGTTCTTTCTTTCTTTCTCTTTTCTCTGCATTTCTTCATGCTGTGCCTCTCCATTTCTACTGCAATAGGTAAGTAACATGAACAAATTCCTCTGAGTTTATTTTTGTTTGAAATGGGCCACTATTACATCACCATCACCATCATCACAATCATCACCACCATTACCATCACAATCATCACCATCATCACCATCACCACTATTGCCACCATGACCATGACCACCATCACCACTATTACCACTATCACCATCACCATCACCACCACCATCACCATCACCACTATTGCCACCATCACCATCACAATCATCCCCACCACCACCATCACCACCATTACCACCATCACCACTATTACCACCATCCCCACCATCACCACCATCACAATCATCATCACCATCACCACTATTACCACCATCACCATCACCACCACTATTACCACCATCACCATCACCATCACCACCATCCCCACCATCACCACTATTACCACCATCACCATCACCATCACCACTACCACCATCACTACCATCACCACTATTACCACCATCACCATCACCATCACCACCATCACCACCATCCCCACCATCACCATCACCGCCATCACCATCATGATCATTGCCACCACAATCATCACCATCACCATCACCATTACTATCACCATCACCACTATCACCATCACCACCATCACCATCACCATCACCATCATCATCACCATCACCATCACCACCACTATCACCACCACCATCACCATCATCATCACCACCATCACCATCACCATTACTATCACCATCACCACCATCATCATCACCACTATCACCATCATCATCATCACCATCACCATCACCACCATCACCACCATCACCAACATTATCATGTTTGAGCTTACTTCATGTCCATTAATAATTTTTGTAGTAAATTGTTTAATGAAAAGCTGTAAATAAGCTCATCTCTTCAATCACTTTAAAAAATCACAATCCATCAATCTAATCTCAATGCATTCAGGGAAGTAATCTTTCATCTTTAAGGCACTATGCGATCTTGAAGAATCGAGACCATTTTGAGCTGCAGAGTCACCGGCATTACAAGCCCTCATGAGGATTGCAAGTTCATCATAAAGGGCAAGACTCCATCTAAATCTGAAAATAAAAACATGTTGACAAGATAACAATGCCAGCAAACATGATTTAGTAGGAGTACATCTGTCTTTTTCCATGGTAGAATAACAACATAAGCATCCACCGAGGCGGTGGCTAAAAATATATTCATCATTTCCTTTGCCCCTATGGAGGCGTGCTAACCTTAATTTGGCGATTGTTTACGGCTCCGCGCATGAAACGGGGGAGCTTGTCGCGCTGTGTGTTCCAGAGGATCGCTGGAACATTTGTGTCACATGACTTCCCACTAGTGTCCAAGGAGAATGAGACAAACAATTTAGGACAAAAATAAGAGAACCAACATGGTGAAATGTGATAATGACACTTGTTCAAGGTCAAGGGAAGTAGTGATAAAGACTACTGCAGTCAAGAGAATCACATTCTGGAAATTATTAATAGCGGGATACCCAGGAAGAGTCCTTTCAAAATGAATCAAATTATCTGTGTCTGTTTATTTGCCCTGAAAAAGCCACAGTATTGTGGTATTCTGGACCCTGTGGACTCTCCTTACACCCCCAGTTAGAGCAAAATAATGATGAATCTTGCTTAGAAATATGAGTGTTGCGATAAGCGACTCGCATGTCAGAGCGCTCTACACAAGCGGCAATGTATACGGCTATTATGCGGATGCAGATTTCTTATTGCAAGATTGTGGTAGTTTTGCTTTGTCTCAACCTGCAAAATAGCAGGAAAAAAGCAAAGAGCAAATACTGCATTTTTGAATGACTCTCGTTCATATACGCAGCCATTGGTAAGGCATCAGCAAGATTTGTGCAAATTTGTGTTTAGCTTGTGGATAGGTTGCTGATGTGAACAGGGTTTCTGTCTGTCTTTCCAACTGTTTCTCTTCCTCTCTCTCTCTCTCCCTCTCTCTCTCCCTCTCTTCAAAGTTTGGCGAGAGACCCTGAAGTTAGTTTTGCAGGCTGTTAACACCTGGTTATGTCATAATAGCCATGGAGCAAATGCCTCATGATTTATGGCAGACAACCTTGTGGATTGGGAATATAATATGGCCTTCACCTGAGAGAGTAAAGCAGGTAGTCTCTTGTGTGGCAAAGAAAATACACATCTCTCTCTTGGTATCGCTCTCTATTCTCTCTCTCTATTCTCTCTCTATCTCTCTCTCTCTCTCTCTCTCTCTCTCGCTCTCTCTCTCGCTCTCTCTCTCGCTCTCTCTCTCTCTCTCACTCTCTCTTTCCTCTCTCTCTCTTTCTCTCTCTCTCTATCCTCTCTCTCCCTCTGTCTCTCTCTCTATCCTCTCTCTCTCTATCCTCTCCCTCCCTCTCTCTCTCTCTCTCTCTCTCTCTCTCTATCCTCTCTCTCTCTCTATCCTCTCTCTCTCTCTCTCTCTCTCTCTCTCTCTCTATCCTCTCTCTCTCTCTATCTCTCTTTCTCTTTCTCTACTCTCTCTCTCTCTCTACCCCCTCCCCCTCTCTCTTTCTCTCTCTCTCTCTCTCTCCCCTGTCTCCCCTCTCTCTTCCTGCCTGCTGTCATTCCATAGTCCTCCTCCCATGCTGCTGGCCATTTTTCATCCAAATCATCTATAATAACTAAGACTGACCGCAGTAGACTATTTGTTCTGCAGTTCTGCTCCACAGGCTGAGAACTGAGAAGAATGGAAGAATGACTAGTCTTGTTAATCCTAGTCCCTGCTTTAAAGGGATATACTGTACTGGGAAGACAAAATTCCTTCAAATGGTGATCATGAGCAATCTTCTTGCAAATGGTCTTAAATTCATGTATTGTCCATTTTAGAAACTTGCTGAAAGTTATTAGCCCTCAAATGATCCACATGTTGAGTAATTAGTGATTAAATCACAAATCCTGAACTTGTTCGGCCTGAACATTTTGAGGATTTGTAATTTAATTACTAATAACTGAAAATGTGGATCATTTGAGGGCAAATAGCTTTCAGCAAGTGTCTAAAATGGGCAATACACAAATTTAAGACCATTGGCAAGAAGATTGCTCATGATCACCATTTTGAAGGCTTTTTTGTCTTCCCAGTACAGTATGTTCCCTTTAATGTTAGGATTAGAAATATCCACCAGCTTTGGGCCATATTCATGAACCTTTTCTAAAGCCTAGCAATTCACTTAAAGGGAGTGTCCAACCTGAAGTTAACTTGGTTTTGATGAGCAACACTATTGGTGAAGGATTGATGAAAATCAGTTGAAGAATAAGAAAGTTATGTCTTGTGAAAATTTCAATTTTGTGACGTCACTTGTGAGTTGCTCTCCTATGAATTGTGTGCTGTATAATTCCACTCTTACCCTTTAAATGAAGTCAGCAACATGCATTTGTAGCAACTTACTAGGCTAGAAAAAAATAATGAATGTGGCCTAGAAGCAAGGCTAGCCACTGAGTGGATGTTTTTTTCATGGACCACATTATCAGTGTCTGGACATGCAGACTGGGTGTCCTTAAGTGACCCCTTTGAGCTTCCTGTGTCCTTAGATGACCCTTACAGGTCAAAACATGGCCTGAGCCATGAGGTCAGTGTGGTGTTAGTGAGTGGTCAGATGTGAGTGGTCAGAAAGTGAGTTGGGACAGCCTCAGGGGATTTAGGCTTGTCTGCTGGTCAGTCTGGTGTTGCCAGAGTAGTAAGGGTGGCCTTGTCCTGCCATGTGATCGTTAGTATTGGTCATTCCCACTCGACTGCACTGACTCCCCCCCTTCACTTTCACACCCACACACATCCCCTCTCTCTCTCTTTCTGTGGCTGTTCTTCTTCCTCACTGATACACTTGTTATTTTCTTGCTAGTTTCTGCTGACTTCTCCTATTAATTTTTGTTTCTTTACCCCCTCTTTGTCTTTATATTTCTTTTATTCTTACAATTGATTACATAAATGTTGCATGTCATTGCGTAATTTTCTTCTTTATTCTCTTCTCCTTTTTTTCTTCAACCTCTTGCTAAATTTCTTTTCTACTTCTCGTATTTTGTCAACTCTGTATGACACCCCCTCTTCTCTCTTCCCCTCCCTCATCTCCGTACCCCCCCCCCCCCTTCAATCTCTCCCTCTCTTTCTCCAAGGACAGTTTCTGATGAGGTGGAACTGTATCTGCCAATGTCCAACTACATAAACCACCAGCCCTATCTAACCCATGTGACCCTCCCCCCCCCCCCCCCACACACACACACACTCCACCCCTCCCAACTCTGCCAACCAAACATTTCAAGGGGATACCCCTATAATTTTGATTGGGGCCAGGGTCACTTGAAAGGATGCGTGTGGGCTAAAGAGAGTCCAGGGGGTGCTGATTTATCTAGGTAATCGAATCACATTTAACCCAGATTTTCTGCCTGGACTTTACCTAGGTTCCTCAGCCATTGATGCCTCCCCCCTGCCCTGCTATGTTTTGGGGGTTTGCTGTTTCTTTAGGCTCACATTACACCTGTCCCCGCACTTGACATTAAACCTGGTGTTTTCCTAAAGTTCAACGCCCTACTGATCTGATTCTTGTACTCTAATTTTTCTTCCTCTTATTGTGCTGTTGCTCTGTTTGTTTTATTTGACCATGTCTAAATCTTGTGCTATTATTGAGGCATTATTTGTTATAATTCTCCTTTTACAGTCAGGGTTCCTCCTGTGAATATATTCAAAATCATGAGGCTAAGTTCCATCCTTTTGCATTATTTTCTTATCTGATTTTCAAGTCATCCTACTTTTTGTATGTCTATCTTGTCTTTTTAATATATTTATCCCTATGTAATTTGGAAGTTGTTTTTTCTGCTTACGCTTCCAATTATGCCATCTTTTTGCTCTTTTTATCAAGTTTGTTGCTTGTGTTGCTGGTGCAATTTTTCTAGCAATCTAGCACCCCCTTGCTGTTTTGTTTGCCTCACTTTTCTACTCTCTTCTCCTTCCATGTACCTACTCCTTTTCTCCTGCATCCCTGCCCCTCCCCCCGACCCCCTGTTTACCCTCTTTCTCCCCCATTCCCCTACCATCTCCTCCATCCCCTCCCTTCCCTACTCCTCCCTCCCTAACCCCTCCCTCCCTCCCTCCCTAACCCCTCCCTCCCTCCCTCCCTAACCCCTCCCTCCCTAACCCCTCCCTCCCTAACCCCTCCCCCCCTAACCCCTCCCTCTCCTCCTCACCCCTCCCTCCCTGATCCCATCTCACCCATCCACTCTCTCCCTCATTACAAATGCGACATTCCTCTTTTCTCCACCATCTGTTCTATGTTCCTAAAACATATCAGCCCCTGTCCCCATCTATCCCTCCATTCATTAACCTCTCCCCTCTCAAGCCTTCTCCCGTTAACCCAAGTTCTACCATTTGTCTCCTCTTCTCCACCCCTCATCCCTCTGTCCTTCTATCATACATGCTCCTCCTTTCTCTCTTCTCCTGTCCTTCCTTCACTTCATCCCACTCCCTGCTCTATAATCACATCGCATCTATTCTATCCTATCTAATCCCAATTTTCAATCCCAATCCCAATCAGTGTCCCTCTTTTCCCCATTCTTTTGTTTTCTTCACTTCATCCTACACCCCTACTCTCCCATCCCCTACAAAATCCATCCATCATTTCCCCCCTTCTATCTTTCAATGTCCCTCTCCTCTACCCCTGCTCTCCACTTCCTATACTTACCCATCTCTCAGCTCTTACAATCCCTATGCTATCCCCATCTATCCTTCTCAAAATCTCATGCTGCACTCCTAGCATCTTCCTGTCATTACTGTATTTTACCTGCCCTCTCTTTCTCCCCCTTACCTCACTCCTTTCTCCCCCAAACCTCCTTCTCCCTCTCCCGAAACCATCATCTTCCCAAACCCCCATCTTCCTTCCAACCCCCCAATCTCCCTCCCCTCTCCTCTCCCCTCCTCTCCCCTCCTCTCCCCTCCCCTCCCCCCCCCCCATCTCCCCCCCCCAACTCCCTTCCCAAAGCCACCCAAGTTCAATGACAGGGATGTGCCCCGGCCTTGAGCACAGAAAGCAGGTCAGTGTGCGATTATTGTTGAGGGGGATTTCAGGGGTCATGTCCTGGCAAAAAAGGGACCACAAATTATGGTCAGCTTTGTCACTTTAGCTCCTCCTTAGTCTCGGCCAATCCCCTGGACATTGACATTTTGTGGTGAGGGGAAAAGCCTGAAGGAGGGTGAGTGCTTGTGAATGAGCAGGAGGAAATTCCTCCTTATTCCCTTTTCCATCCTTACTCAAAGAATATGGAATGGGGAGCCAAATATTGCATTTAATGAAAGCAAAAGGGAAAATAGCAACATGTACTCTCAACACACATTGTAGATTATGCTGTAAGATGATCGCATAGTAAGTCAATTGTTTGTATCTGTATCCATATAAGCTTCCAAGAGCTTGAATTCAGAAGGAGAAGCAACACAGTCATTGTGGACCATGTCAAAGCCAGGTCAGTGATTCATGGAGTTGTTTTATAGAGGTATAGTTAGTTTTCTTTATCCAGGATAGCCTCATCAGTAGTTGCCATTCTTTACTTCCTCAAGGCTAGACTTTACATACAAATCAGAATGCATCCTAAGAAGAATACATACATTACAATCCAACAGGATAGAAAACATATATCTACACTTTACCCATTCAAGAACATGCTAACTCTACCAATGAAAACAAGCTGTTGTTCCAAGTGTTCTTATTGCGTCTCAACCGTTTTTAAAATCTAAGACGTTCTAGTCAATTATGTCTAGAAGGGCTATAAGATCCACATGGACAGAGAATTGTAGCCTGTATTTTTAAGACATGCAATCAGTTGCAACTTGAATTGCAATTGATACCAGTTGTAACTCTGTACATAAGAGATAGGGGAGTGTACTTGCGATCGATTTAGATCAATCGTAACTCTTAATAAGCCGGGACCCTGGTGTGCAGCCAGGTTTCATGTGCACATTACTCTGTGAAACACTCAGATCTCGACCATTATGAGACAATCCTAATGATTAATGTTTCATTGGGATCATGCCAGATATGAGTAGTACTGGTTTTAGAGCAATTAATTCTTGTTGCCTTGTCTCCAAAAACAACAACAACAACACCATGAAAATGGTTAATAGAAATAATAGACAACCGCGGCCTTGACAAAGGCTAGAGGTGGATCAGGGAGGTATCTTGGGGATTTGGGCTGATTTAGGTCAGCTTTTGGCTTGGATTAGCGTAAAGGTCAGGCTTGTTTATGGTCGGGCATTGACTCCTGAACTAACTACTGCTCAAGGTCATGTGGCCTGTGTCCCCCATACCTACCATAAAGGAATGTGTGCATGCAGGGTGTGGGAGGGGGAACGTGTTTTAAGTCGGGGTCGCTCATTTGTAAAAGTCGTGAAACTCGGCAGGAATCACCAGTATACCAAAATGATAACGGGTATGAAATTTCACATTCATAGCTTCACAAACACTTTCAGGAAAAGTGAAAAATCATCCTTGTTTATGTTTGAAATATCTTATTTTCTAGCGACCATAATCTTCATTCCTACACTTTGCAGTGCGCCCTCGCCTTACCCTATCACCACAGAGTGAAGAGCTGCAATGTACGTTGTTACGGCCTCTGGTCTCTGGGCTACAGCAACCGCGAAGGTTTATAACGACCCACCCAAAACCTACTCGCAATCTAGCAATCAATATAATTCCACTGAAAATCAGTTTCCAGCTTTATTGGAAGAAAGCTTTTATAAAATATTTTCAGTGTTTTTTACAAAATTCTATTTCTTTTGACCTGCTAAAGGGTTACCCCATCATTACGGGTACTGGAGAGCACCCACCCTGCAGTCAAAAGCACAAACATTGCATGAAAAAAAGAACCACATATCGATCCAGTTGATGAAATATGAAGATTATAAAACTATGAAAATAAGAAATGAAACTTACAGTGTTTAAGTCAATATAAACCTGTTAACCCTTTCTCTGCAGATTCTAAACTGCCATTTGTTAATGGTGTGTATTGCCATTTAAAAAATGCCTCATTGGCACATCAAATGTTCAATATTTGTTGTTAAAGTTCTTGATTAACATTTTTCGGTATGCTGTGTTATTTACCTTACTGTATATTTTATCCGGCAAATGGGATATGTCATTCTTAATTAAGGCTTGTGGTTAATTTGATGGTTAATAAACGGCATTAGGAATCATGCGTACAGCTATGAGATATATGGGCAGCAGGCAGATGGGAATATGACTGACCATTGCACAAAGAGGGGTGTGTGCAAAACAATATGGAACTCATGAATAATACATGAATATCAAGGTCGTGAAGCTTGACCTTGTGACTCGATACACAATGGGATGTGTGCTTGACACTTTGGGACTTCATGAATAATGCATCAGGCAGGTGAGGCGAATATATTTAGGAGGTTGTTAGGTTTGTGAGTGCCAGTCATTCTCTCTGGGTTTGCAAACTACATCAGGTATTAATAGCGCCTCGTAAGCAGTGGACTACGTGCATAATGTATGAGGTCCTTCATGAATAATATGCGCACCCTCTCGAATAATGAATGAGAAATTGAAGAAGGTCCTATCACTTGATTCTTCTGTTTAAAAAAAATAAGGAAAGGGGTAGAAATAGGAATGATAACGGGTCATGCTCAAGGTAAAACTGATCTGGTGTCATCGTTGGGGTCCAGATTTTGTATAATTTCTAAGGGGGGGGGGGGGGCTAAATCACCATGGAGATACCCAGGGGGTGAAGGATATAATGAACATGCACCTCTCTCTCTTTGGTGTCAACTTTGAATTAATGGGAATGAATAAGATAATTTGCTTCAGAACATGGATGTTTCTTAATGTTTATGCAACAATGTCTCATGCAAGCAAGGTGATCAGTTGAGTGAATGTTCTTTGTGTTTACATTACCATGGCAACTCAGCCTTGTCCCGGGCAATGTTAGCAAAAATATTATGAGTGTATCTTGAAACATGGTGAACTTTAGGTGTCAGGGAGCCTGCATAATTCATCATTCAGATAACCATTATCAATATTAATTTCTTCTGTTTTTATTAGTAATTAGAATATTCTCTCCTACTCAATGAAATGAACTTGGATATACATGTACTCTTCTTTGATGCACATGTTTATGTGGAGATATTGTATATGTTGTCCCTCCCCCTTCTTCCCATCTTGCTCACTCTCTCGTTCACTCTCTCCCTCACTCATCTATCACCCTCTCCCTCACTGTCTCCTCACTATCTCTCCCTCTCTCCCACTCGCTCTTTCTCTCTCTCATTCACTCTATCACTCTCTCCCTCACTCGCTCTATCACCCTCTCCCTCACTCTCTCTCCCTCTCTCTCTCCCTCTCTCCCTCTCTCCCTCCCTCCCTCCCTCAACCCCTTCCTCCCCCTCTCCCTCACTCGCTCTATCACATTCTCCCTCACTCTCTCTCCCTCTCTCTCTCCCTCTCTCCCTCTCTCCCTCCCTCTCTCCCTCAACCCCTTCCTCCCTCTCTCCCTCACTTGCTCTATCACCCCCTCTCTCTCCCTCTCTCCCTCAACCCTTTCCTCCCTCTCTCCCTCTCTCCCTCTCTCCCTCCACCCCTTCCTCCCTCTCTCCCTCACTTGCTCTATCACTCTCTCTCTCTCTCTCTCTCTCTCTCTCTCTCTCTCTCTCCCTCCCTCTCTCCCTCTCTCCCTCTCTCCCTTCCTCCCCCTCTCCCTCACTCGCTCTATCACCCTCTCCCTCACTCTCACCCACGTTCCCCTCTCCCACACTCTGCTGTCTCCCTCAGCCCTGCTGCCCCGCCATTGTCTAGGCTGTTGCATGGCTGAAATGGATCGTTAATGCAAGCTCATTACCACTGCAGCTAAACAAAAAAACGGTCACGCTTCGCTCGGAAAAACCTTGCTGATTATTCATCCCGTGTCCTTGGTCGGGCATTGACTCGGGGGCCATCATACAAGTTCTCCGCCCCCCAAGGCGAGGGGGAGGTAAAGAAATATAATCATACCTACCCGCGCAAAACTGAAACGACCAAATTAGAGGAATGCTTCTCATTCCCTGGGCCTTTCTGCTGGTGCATTTGTTTTTCCTCACTTGCTCTGTAATGGAGGTATTAAGCGGCCTTGAAAGTGTTGATGAATAGGACGAGACAGTTGCTGGTAAATAGGGAGGCACTTGCTCACTGCCGCCCTGCACTGGGGAAAGTGTGGGCAAATTATTCATCTATCCAGAACGCTTTTATATACTCTTTACGTCTCAGTACACATATATTATAT
The DNA here is from genome assembly GCA_963669155.1 of Arbacia lixula. Classification (NCBI taxonomy): domain Eukaryota; kingdom Metazoa; phylum Echinodermata; class Echinoidea; order Arbacioida; family Arbaciidae; genus Arbacia; species Arbacia lixula. Next base: position 3,006,321 of record OZ022585.1, read on the forward strand.
ACATACAGTCATGTAAGATTGCAGATGCAGCAGGCAGTCTGGTCTTTATCTGTGTATCGCTGATATTGGCCGCTTCACGCGTCTACGCTTTAGATACAAAGATTAAACATTAGATAAGAACATATTCAATCAACATAATCAGTCTAGATAGTTATTTAAATATGCATGTAGCTGTATGCCATTTAGAAGCTAACTGAGCTGATCATGTCGTTTTTAGTGTGACCCCTTTACTACAACTTGTTTTCACATGAGTCCCCAAAGATGGACATCTTAAGCTTTTCCCAGGTTTGTCTATCATAGCAGCAGCAGATGATGAATACAAACTAAAGAGAGAATATATTGTGTGAAGCAGGTGGAGAAATATGTTAACTCTGTACTTGTCCTGTGTGCCTTCATCCACAAGTAATACACGCAAATCCCATAGACCACCATTTTATTTAGCATACATGGGGGTAAGGACTGCTAGCTGAGGCACAGATATGTGTATGAAATGTATATTAATATATCTAGATTTTTATTTGATGTTGCCATGAAGGATGAAAAACAAAATACCACATTTAGAATTTTTCTGTAGAATGTGGGATCTTTCATATAATATTGTATTTTAAGAATCCTGTTATCTGATTGGTTGAGATTTGTGAACAATAAGATACTATATTTGGGTCCTGCATACATGTACTTATGATATTTGAAGATATATAGCAATATCACAATTTATATTATCACATGTCCAGACAGCCAAGGACACACCTCAATATGATTTGGAAGAGCATAGATCGGTCTTGTTATTGATATACAGTGAAGGGTAGCAATAAAACAGAGAGAAAATTAATCTGAAGTATTGACAATGCTTGATAATGATAATGAAGAGATAACATTTCATACTTTATTGAAACACAGATAAAATAAATGATTGTGACTCATTTTTGTGGCGATTGTGGAATCCAAATCATAAAAATGCACACAATGCAATCAAGTTTGATGTGGATATCAGTTGTGTAATTTTTTCATTTTTTTTATTTTATCGATTGAATAATGCCGTATTTCTGATACTAGTAAGGGGATCAAGTGCTGCAGTGGGTGATATGAGTTCAAAATCATTAAATGTTTGTCATGGTATTCAAAACATGTTTTATGGGAACCAAAGTGTCATTCACTCCAATCAATTCTTTTCCCCTCAAGTCAATAATTATATTTTCATCTCAAAATGCCTGGCATCTCTTATTCCATATTACCTTACATGTATCATATATCACAGCCCATTTAGTTGTTTCTGATTGATTTAATCCTTAGAATCAGATATTCATATCGGTAAGAGAACACCCTGTAAAGTTTCATGTGATGGTTATTGATTGCAAATATTCATGATTTTATCTATTTCTGTGTTTTTTTATCTCCTCAACGTTTGTGTTGCTTCATCTTGATGCCATGGCTTCCATACGTATAGGTAAGTTAAAGAAAAATAATACTGTTCTTCCTCTTTGCCTAGAATCAAATTTCATGTTTAATTTTCTTTTTATTTGTTTCTTTTCTGTCTCTGACTCTCTGACTCTCTTACTCTCTCTCTCTCTCTCTCTCTCTCTCTCTCTCTCTCTATCTCTCTCTCTATGTATGTCTCTCAATTTCTCCCATTGTTGTCTCACCACTTCCCCCCTCTCTCTATATATACATTTATGCATAAATATTTTATTTTCTCTTTATTTTATTTATCTCCTTCCTCTCCTCTCTTTATGTATATCTCTCTTTCTCTGTTCTCTATATTTCCCTTGTTGTCTGTCTCTGTCTCTCCCTGTCTCTCTCTGTCTCTCCCTTTCTCTCCCCTCACCTCCCCCCCCCCCCTCTCTCTCTCTCTCTCTCTCTCATTATCCTTGTTTCACTGTGCACACTCTGCCTGGCCAGCAAGCAGCAAGAGCATTACCTTGACCATTCACCAATTTCATCTTTTTTCAAAAACAAAAAAAAATCCATAAATATAAATTTGGAAGATATGATATTATGTCTAACCAAAGGAGGGCAGCTTTATTGCAGAGAGGTCGTTTGGGAGTATCTCCTTCTCGTCGTCATTTCAGCTTTGATCAATCCAAGGTCCCACTTTGGTCGCGGACTAAATACCACCCACAATGGGACGCGAAGCGATGATAACGAAAAGTCTGTTGTGGCCTTGTCAAGCAGCCTTGTGCTCTTCACATAAAAGGCACGCCGAATTTATTTATTGTTCTTTACGTAGCTTGAATAATGCACAGAGTAATTGCTTCTATAGGAAAAGTGCCGGATTCTGTCTGTACTCTCCGCCATTGATATGCCGACAAGGCCACTGTTATTACAAAAGAAAGAGAGGGAGGAATGAGGGAGTTGATACTTTTTTTGTTTCAATGGAGAAACAGACCTTTGAGGGAAGAAGAACTATCTTCTCTTTCTATCTGTTTCTTTATATCCCACTCACCCTCCCTCCCTCTTTATCTTTTCCCCACCCATTCTTTGTATATTTCTTACTTTCTCCCTTCTTCTCTCTCTCCTCCATCCTCCCCTAAGCCGATACACATCACCGCCCTCTTTATTTCATTCTCTCCTCTTTCTTTCTCTCTTTTTATCTCTCTCTCTCTCTCTCTCTCTCTCTCTCTCTCTCTCTCTCTCTCCCTCCCTCCCTTCCCTCTCCCTCTACCAATACCCCTCATATCTCTCTCTTTTTTCCCTCTCTCTCCCTCCATTCCTCCCCCCACCCCCCTCCCTTCCAGACTCTCTCTCCCTCCCAGTTACACTGGCTTTGTCCCTGACCTGTCTGTGTCAATGCTTCATATATTTTACTGGAATAAATGAAAACTTGTCAAGTGCAGGGCAAGTTCAACAATAGTCCTTGAATGTTTAGCAGTGTGACAACTTAAATAAACAGCTCAAAGTAATTGTGATTACCCTGAGCACAGAAATGGATTAAAAAAAAGTGCATTTTAAATTACGATAAGCCATATGATGCGCACTCTAATGTAGACAGTGCAAGGCCGTTGTAATGGTAATGTTGATGACGAGATTGGTTGTTAGGCAATTTGTGATTTTGGAGGGTAGAAAACTGATAGCATCATTGAGCATCTTGCTCATTGTCATGGCCATTTAAACAGTGCTGGCTCATTAATTTGCTGATGGTTAGCTTGTGGGCAGCGATTTAATCTAGAACAAGCAATTTGCATTAATGCATTGAATGTCATGCCATGATTTTGATGTGAGCATACAGCTACAGGAATATCTATCTTTGTGTCTTTCACCAGTGATATGCACCAGTCTTCTATACCTAGTAGTATCTTGGGTAGCACAGAGAGGGTAGGGTTGAGGTAGGACTAGGAACGTGATGGTCTTTCTGTCCTTTAGAGGGAATATCCTGTACTGGGAAGACAAATATCCTTCAAACAGGTGATCGTGAGCAGTCTTCATTGCCAATGTTCTTAAATTCATGTATTGTCCATTTTAGAAACTTGCTGAAAGTTATGTGTCCTCAAGTGATCCACATGTGGTGTCATTAGTGATTAAATCACAAATCCGCAAAATGTTCGGGCCGAAGATTTTGAGCATTTGGAACATTAATCACTAATTACACCACACATGGATCATTTGAGGATACATAACTTTCAGCAAGTTTATAAAATGGACAATTAATGAATTTAAGACCATTGGCAAGAAGATTGCTCACGATCACCTGTTTGAAGGCTTTTTATCTTCCCAGTACAGGATATTCCCTTTAAACATAAGATACGTATCTGTTTCTATGCAGTTGGGAGAAGCGTGGTTTCGTTAACATGTCACCGGTAGGATTATTTCACTACTGACACACACAAATCCAATAGAGCAGCATTTTGTCTAGCACTCAGAGAGTTAATATATATATTTATATTTGATTTCATTTATGATAGTCTGCTCAGTGCAATTTGAATTCAGCAATGCAATCTCAGTGGATTAGGAGAGCGAGTAGATATCATAATATCAATAACATCGGACAATTTCATTTAATGGTACATTTTACCAGAAACAGACTTTTGTAATTTAAAAACAGAATTCTCTATCTTTTGAAGTATTCATACCAGACGGAATTAATAAAAATAAGATTTGCAGCATCGAAGACATGGATATTTTATGATTTTGAAGGCAACTGGGCTCTAAGTAAAAAAGACTCATTTATTTATCTGGGTCGCTGTGTATCCTTTTCAAGGTTAGTGCTGTGTTGTCATTGATCGTGGAGAGCTAGTGCCCTTGTACGCTTCCTCCATTCATATTTAATGGCCCATGCCTCAATATACTCGGCTCTAGTTCAAGGCTTTCCAAGATTTTTTTGCCCAACCCTCATGACAGGTAATGCAATCAACTCTGATTATCTCGCTAATGCAGAGCTGTATGCCATAAAGGAGTAAACTGCTATTTTTGTTCAAGTATTACACACAGATCCTATGATGATGATAATACACACTTTCTATGTAGCGTTTAATATGAACCTGTGTCATCTCTATGTGCTTTATAATATATATTATAAATATATATATTATATATATTATAATATTACCCCGGTCATTGGATGCTTGTAAGTCTATGTGACACCTCTACAATAATATAAAGCAGCATTTTGTCTGACACAGAAAGAGTTCTATCTGTAAGTGCAAGTTTGTTTCAGTATTACTATTAATGTAGCAAGTACATGTATAGAGTCTGAAGTACAAAGAAAGTGATGGCATCATTGAACATTTTGTTCATTGTCATGGCCAGTTAAACAGTGTTAATTGGGTCATTAATTTGTGTCATTGGGTCATTCATTTGGGTCATTCATTTGCTGATGGGCACGCAATTGCTACAAATCTCTGATCAACCACTCCAGATCCCAGATTAAAGATTGACATACTTTGATTTAGATATTTGTTTCTGCTATACTGTGCAATTGCTATTTTGCAGTGCTGTTATCATTCAATGTTTCAGTTTAAGAATCAGCGTTTTTGTCGTAAATGTAAAACTAAAAGTATGGTGTGTGTTCCAAGTGCAAAACTGCCTCAATATAGCACATTAAAAGCTTATGTGCTTAGTAAATATCAACCCTGAATGAAGGAATGTAATCTAAATCGGAAAACAAAAATTATAACATGAAAATATGGTTCCTCCGTGATTGTTAATCTGATAAATAAAAAACGGGTTTGTTGGAGGAACTACATTGGAGATATACAATAGTATTTGTTGTGCTGTTTCATCTCAAAAGTGAATCTGGGTCAAGCGCAATGTCTATAGTAGCCTTGAACTATTCGCTTTTCTGAGCAAATTTGAATAATATTTCTTTTTATTATGATTTGGTAGAATGTCGGTCAGGTTACGACACATCCCTTTTTGTGTTCTTCAGTCTGTATCTCTTTTACATTCTTTGCTCTGCCTGTCTTTCCCTCAATGTCTGCATGCATTAGCTCAATGTGTATGTGTGTGTGTATGTATGTATGTATGTGTGTGTGTGTGTGTGTGTGTGTGTGTGTGTGTGTGTGTGTGTGTGTGACTAAGGGTGTGTGTGTGTTTTTGATGAATTGTTTGGCTGAGCAGAATGTCAAGGATTTGCCGTAGGGGACAGGCTATTTCATATGTATGAAATGCAGGTCAGGAGGACAGGGAATGGGATGATCATAAGATGGTATCCTTAAACCCTAATACTTTTAACCCCCCCTCCCCTTCCCTCCCCCCCCCCTCCCCTCCCCTTCCCTTCCCCTCCCCTTCCCTCCCCTCCCCCCCTCCCCTCCCTCCCCTCCCCTCCCCTCCCCTCCCCTCCCCTCCCCTCCCCTCCCCTCCCCTTCCTGTTCAGGCTGACTCTAAATGGCACAATGAGACCATATAGAAAAATTATAACAAATAACAAAAGATTCCTTGTGTGACAAATGCTTTATCCTTATAAGGTATAATATGACATAAAAATAGCACAGTGTTCTCTCCTGATTTCATGTCTGAAAAGTAGCCCCCGCAAATATATTTCTAACCCCCCGTCCCCCCCTTCCCCGCCCCCAACACTTACATACACACACACACACACACACACACACACACAAACACACACACACACACACACACACACACACACACACTGTTTGGAGATAGCATGTAGGAACCTCATGTTGCTGGTTTAAGTTTGTATTTGTTGACCTTGTATTAAATCATCAGATCAATTTATCTTCCATGCTTGTTTTGCCTGGTATTTTCACAGCTTCCATGTAAACCATTAGTTTATAAATAGAATGCAAATAACGACCTAATGCAGGCATGTGGTATGAACTGAAAAAATAATAATAATACATCGCATCATTGTTTGGCAAGGCTGTCTCAAGGTCAGCAAAATGTGAAAACTTTTAAATGAAATTGTCGGGATGAATGTTGAATAAAAGGTTTTTTCCTGTTCAGCGGGTTTGTGATGACTTTAACCGTTCGCCACGGTACGTTACCCCGAGAGTCACACACTTTCTAGGTCAAATGACATTGAACGTGTCATTGAACCGGGGTTCCTAAGGGGGGGGGGGGCGCTCAATTCCTTTTATTTCTCGTCTCGTTACATTCCGCTGATCGTATGCATTGCTTTATGAAAACAAACAATAAGTAAATAACACCCTAGTGCGGTTAGTGCGGGGTTTGCATGGAGGTGTATTGTGGGAGTCGCGACGCAGCTTGCACCAGTAGTGTACTGCTTCTAGTCTGTTCCTTTGAGTGCTGCTGGAGCAAGACGAGTGCTAATTCCCCAGGGTCGCAACAACAAAGAACGACCTTCACACTTCCCATAATGCACCTCATTCATTTCATTTCGCTTATATGAACACCAGATTAATCTGGATAAAACATCGGTGTCTGAGTCTGAGTCTTTGTTAGCATTGACAAATTCTCATGATTTATTCTCAAAATTTTGCTAAATTGCATTTTTCAGTCAAAATTGTTAAACATGAGTAATGCCAGTGAGAGGCAATTTTTAAATCATCTGTAATTTTTTATTTTTTTTGTCTGAGTGTAGGTCTTTGATGTTATTGACAAATTGTTGTTGCATTTTCATGATTCATGTGAATAATGACAAACAATTGTCAAATGATCTTCCTTTTCTGATTTTTTTTATCAGTTTGGGGGCAGGTGTGTCAATACAAACACTACCAAGTGATCATCAAATTAATATGAAAGACAAAATCATCACACTTTTATTAGTGCTCTTTTGCCATGTTTTCTGCTTTGTAGATAACCGCATTTCAATAAAGATGATGATGTTTCTAATTCAAATCATTCAAATCAAGTTTCTCTTGTATGTTGTTTGTAGGTTACCATGATGAAAGTGTAGTTCTAAATATTAAGTGGAAAATAAGAAAACATTTGGTAACACCATGTGGTCATATTCTTTCAGGATATTTGACCCACTTATTAGGTGACAAGAAAGAAAAAATGAGCAATAAAGAGATGAATTTATATTTAATTTCATAACATTTACTCAGGACTTTTATTGAGCTTTATTTGTCAGTATCTGAATCCAAATATTGTGAGATGAAAAAGCTGGGGAGAAAGAGAATGGGGATCGAAAAGTTGTCAGTGAGTTACAAAGCAGAAAATAAAGAAAAAGAAGAAAGCAACATTTGTGCAAAGAAAAATCCATTTTGTCAACATCATAGAGAGAGAGAGAGAGAGAATCAGCCTTGACATGTTGGCCAGTGTGCTCTGTCCGTCATCCAGAAAATATCTATCTCTTGTTTCATATCTTCACCTGATTAGATATAAGGTTAGGTTCTCTGCCAGCCGTCCATTTTCCCCTGAGTTGCTAACAAATCACTTTTAACCTGTTGCTCACAGTTAGATTTTCTGGTTTTGTGAGCCCTAGTCTCGTTAGGATGTTGAAAAAGGTTGTGGCTTGATTGTGCCCGATGAGAAATTCAAAGGTTTTTCATAGTTTGTTGTCTCTCGTCTTTAGAGCAGATAAAGCGGGAGTCGTGCTGCTCAGTTAATGAGTGGAGAAAAGCTCAGTAAGGAATAGGTCAAATGAGAAGACTGGTATCTCCTAAAGTCACCATTTCACGGTGTCATATCAGTTATTGATAGAACCTGCACATTAAGACCACTCAATGAAGACAAACAATGTGGTTGTTATAAACAGGTGGTTTTTATAGACAAGATTCTTTGATACAGGATTCAATGAGAAACATTTTTTATGGGAATGACAAAATGTGGTCTTTAAAGATAAAGTTGTTTTTATACAGATTGCTCATACTGCAGGTTTTATGGTATTTGGTGAAAATTATGACCCATGTCAATTTGAAAGATGGCATTATATTTGTTTTTTTGTCATTTTTTCAACACTTCACTTTGATGTTAGCCACTACTGAGATATCTCGATTGACACATCAAGTATATCGAGCATTTAATGCTATCTTCTACTTTCCACCACATAATATTTGAAGCTTGTGCTGAGAGCAAGTAATGTCTACTTTTAAAAAATACCTGATTTAAAAACAGCAACAGTTTCAAGCTCTTCATCTCTATCTGATACGCCACATTTGAAGAATGCGACCAAATGCAAAGCCTTTTCTTTCTGAATGGAATGATTTATGACCTTAAGAAGTATGGTTTCAATAAATCCTTCCAATGACATCGTATGGATTAGCAAACTTATATACAAGAGAAGCTGTTAATTACAAGTACGAAGAAAGTATGACCCTGCAAGTAATCCTGTAAGCTTTCTCCTTTACAAATGAGGTGTTTTGAAAACAGTTTAGCCATGAGTAAGTTGTATTTGTCTCTTTGCTGACCTCATACAGACCATGCTGTACTGTGGCATGTCCATCATTAACCCACAATACATCATTAAAGACAGCCCGTCCCTTTTTCAGATCACCACAAAACCATCGAAACATTGGCAAGACATAGAGAAATGTTAGCAAGCTGTATATTCATAATTTGTAACTGATACGTAGTGTAAAATTCAAATAATGCACGTAAACAACGTCTGATTAATAGTCTTTACCTCAGGCTCTTAGCAGTTTGTGTTGAAATATCTGCTTTATTGATTAATCTGTTTATTAAATTATAAAACGCATTATGAAAAAAATTGTTCTATAGAAGGAATCATCTCCAAAGTTTGGTAATTACTCATAAAATTAGGATTTAACACATGCATAATAACCACAAAACAAAGACTAATACTTTTTTCGTAGTACGAAAAAAGTCGGTTTGAAATTTAACTGCTGAAATTTTTACATATACAGAAAGCTTCAACATGCTATATTCAAAGAAATGGTCTTGAATCACACTTTCTTCAATTTACGATCGTGATAGACGATTTCAAATCTTAAGCTTGCAAAAGGGACGGACAATCTTTAAGGCATCTTAGCAAAATTAGTACACAGAAATCCCATAGACCAGTATGTTATCTTGCGCATGGAGGGTGAAGTACGTACTCTCATGAGTCATGACATTGTTACACTTTTCCGATTGGCTTACTCCTGGAACGAAAAGAAGAGTGTTCTTTAGGCAGCCTGGAACGACTCAGAGTTTAGGTTTAAGAGTTCAAGGCTTGTTGGGTGTGGGATGTCTGATTCTATATTCCCCCCTCCTCGTATTCTTTTGCTGTGTCATTTGCTTTCGGAGAACTCCTACCCGTAATCTCATTATCATAATAAAGTACTCCCATATGCAGCCAGAGGCGAAAAACCGAACCAGCACAAACAAGTTGGGTTTTACAAGGATTAAGTTGGTTTTCCACATTTGGAAGAGTGATTAATGTTGCATCCTTATATCATAGGTATTGTGTGTTAGATAGATAGGCCGTAAAAAAGAGATCATTAGCTTGTATTGGGGAGGAGGATGGAGAAAAGGGAATAAAACATGGAAGAAGAGTATTTAGAAGGAGGAGAACAAAAATAACAAAAAGAAAGACTGGAAGAGGCATATTGTGCAGTGGGAATGCAAGTTAACCATAAATCTACCCATGTGATCATGACGATCAAAGGAAGAACATGAAAGTTTGAGAAAGAAAGCCCAATCAAAAAGCACTTAACGGGAAATGACCTAAAGCAAACTGACGCAGGAACTGGAACAAAACAGGATTATCGGCATCCCAGAAAAAGGTGTGTGTTGGTTGGTTTGGGGGGGGGGGGGGTGGGGGGGTAGGTAGAGGCACAAACTAGAGCATTAGCCCTAAAAGCTTGCCCTTGCCATTGGAGTGCTCTTGATTTAGGTCAAGGATTCCTTATTTTGCTAGTGTGATTAGTACCCCCATCAGCGTTCCATTATCGTCTAGCGATGATGCGCCCCGAACTCTGGCGGTCCCTGTCAGTGTCAGGTGGTCTCTTTCTCTTCCTCTCTCTGTCTCTGTCTCTGTCTCTGTCTCTCTCTCTCTCTCTCTCTCTCTCTCTCTCTCTCTCTCTCTCTTTGCTGGCTTGTTCAGCTTTTGTAGCTCCGTTTTCTCTGACCCTCTTTGTTTGAATAATTAAAGTAGGCTTTTGAGTGTGCACTCGCGCTGCACTGACCCAGAATTGTGATGCCCGGTTAAGTGAAGAAGAATAAGAAATAGATTGCGAAAGACGGCAAAGAGCGGGGACAGGTAACAGTGAAAGGGGAGATGGATAGACAGATTTATTATGTATGTATAATATGTTATGTAAAAGATGAGATATTGGTTTTTACGAGATTTCGATGTTTCAGACTTGGAGTCTAGATGTGACAGAAAATTAAATAGACATTAGTGCAGGATCAAGATTTATGTGTTTTTTTTAATGAAAGAAAAATGATGCAACATGGTTGAGAGTGAGACATGGACATTTACAGGAAAGACAGGAGAGAGGATGAGGAGAGAGAAAGAAAAGAGAAGGGAGAGAATAAAGACAGAGGGAGGGAGGAGGGGAGTGGAGAGGGGGAGGTGGGGAGAGGAGAGATAGATTTGGAGAGGGATGGAAAAAGAGAGGAAGACAGAGAGACAGAGAGAGAGAGAGAGAGAAATAGGGGGGGTGTGGATATGGGAACATTTGGCCATTTTATAAGGATATGCTAGAGTGTGATGCTGAAACTTATAGAATGTTTCCAAGCACATGTTCCATTGCAAAGGGAAGTGGGAATTGATTAGACTGCAGTGGAAGAGTGACAAGCAATCACAGCTATGTGGGTGTGGGTTTGTCTTTGTTTTATAACCTTCTCTGAAGCTGTCTATTTATCAAATCATTTTTTCTGCTGGGAATTAGCAATTTCATTCTCTGATTCAGGCAAATATGCATGCTTATAAATGAATCCATTTCTCATGCTGAGAAGGACAATACAGTAATGTAGACTATGCTCGCTGCTGTTCGAACATAAACGAGGATAGTTTTTCACTTTTCCTGAAAATGCTTGTGAAGCTATGACTGTGAAATTTTCTATACATTATTGTTATGGTAAACTGCTGATTCCTACCGAGTAACATGACTTTTGCAAATGGGACACTCTATCTTTAAATGTTATGTGTTAGCTGGGTGGTTTTGCAAACTGGCTCTTTCCCCCAAAGTCACAAGTTGATATCCCAAGGTGTCCTTGTAGACACGAGAAGGGGGCGAGGAGAAGGGGAGGGAGGGGGCTGGTTTCCGGCTTGCTATAAAAGAAATAAAGATTGTGGAATGCAGGGGGCCAAGTCGCGGCCAACCAATGTCATCCTGAATCAGGTTGAGTCGGAAAGACTTGTCACGAAACGTCTCACATGCTCTGCTACCTCTCTTCCTCCGCAACTCAATTTTGTTTTCTTCTCTGTATTTTGTTTTTATAAATAGAACGTTGCCATGATGTCTGCATTGAGAGTGATTTTTTTTCTCCCTTGATTCTTCAGTTGATCTTTTTATTATGTGGATTTGGGCGCTTTTCATATTCGTGTTTACAGTTCCATCTTGGCTGTTGAGCAATTGTTAAAGTCTTATCTAAATATGAGTGCATGTCGAAGAAAAAGCATGAGAAGGCAATAGCAAAGTTATCAAGATGATTAAGTTGAAGTTGGTACTGATAATGAGTGTGTTCATCATTTATGTACTACATGGGACTTTCTTCACCAGTAAGACACACAACTGCCAGAGTGCAGTACTGTATCAGGCACTTGCAGGGTTGCTTGTCTTGATATGGAAGATGACAATGACAATCATGAAGATGACAATGACATCTACAATGATGGTGGTGAATGATGCGAGTTATTGTTTGCATGTGTTTGATCATTAAGATTACACTTTCACCGTTGATTAATGATATTATTTCAAAGATGCCTGTATGTACCAGTACGAATCGTACTTCATTTTGAAAAATATCAGCAACATTGAAACTTCGATTTTAATATAAAATGCCACTTTGAAGTGCATTTATGAACTGCACGATGGCTATGCCAACATAGATTTAAAATCATTAGATATGATAAACGTAATAATGATATATCAAAACACTTCTTAGAGGTTATATTACCCTTGAACCTCTAACACACAAGTAGACATGATTGTTTGATCATGGTTTGATAAACTCTATATTCCTGCCTATGTAGTATGTTATATAACAATACCCAAAATGCAAAGTGTGTAGAGTCCTAAAACCTCTAATACACAAGTTAACATGCTTGTTTGGCTTACTCTATAAAAGTGTGTAGAGTCCTAAAACCTCTAATACACAAGTTAACATGCTTGTTTGGCTTACTCTATATTCCTTTTAACCAAAACTATATGTCCTACATAATAAAAAGAACACCGCAAAATGCTCATTATAGGGTATAACACCCTTTTTCCTCTAATACACAGGATTATTTGGCCAACTCTGTATTGCTCTCACTCTCCTTGATAATGACTGTCGTGCATGCATGTCCTTCACGGTTGAAGGACGTTGCACTGTCTGTTGAAGCCGGCGGTGATGGCCGTCATACCAGTCACAATAGATCAACTTAATAGCAGCTTTGTCTAGCCCAAGGCCGCGTACTTATATGACCCAAAGTCCCCTGTAAAATCACCGCCCCCCCCCACCCCCTTTTCTCGCCCCCACAAGGCAGACACAACTGTCAATATTCAGACCAATGCGGGATTCATGGCAGGAATGTGTGAGTCCTTGTGTGTGTGTGTGTGTGTGTGTGTGGGGACAACTGCTGTCCTATGTGATTTGTGTGTATTGCTTGTGAAGAAATACAAACACCCATCCTCACCCCAACCCCTCACCCCCAACCCCTCACCCCCATCCCCTCACCCCCAACCCTTCACCCCAACCCCTCACCTTCCCCCCTCACCCCCAACCCTTCACCCCTAACCCCTCACCCCCAACCCCTCACCCCCAACCCCTCACCTTCCCCCCTCACCCCCAACCCTTCACCCCTAACCCCTCACCCCCAACCCCTCACCCCCAACCCCTCACCTTACCCCCTCACCGTACCCCCTCACCTTACCCCCACAATACAGAGGCAAAAACAACAGTCAATTCACAGACCCAAGAGGGGATTCATGGGAGGGATTTGTACCCCTTTGTGTATTAGACATCTGGTGTCCTATGTGATGATGTGTGTATCAGTAGTTTGAAATGATATCACTGACATGGAAGGGATTAAACTGGGCAGCAGTCATGATTGGCTGGATGCAGGAGGTAATTCAAAAGCGTTACAAAAAGTGGAAGCATCCATGTTAAGATAGTAAGGTTGTTACAAGAAATTATCACTATTTTAAAGAATCTTCTCCTTAAAGGATACTTGCTTTGAAGAAATGAAATGGTGAATTTAGAGAGAAGAAATATGTACTCATGTTTTACATTCAAAATCTTCAGAATGGCAAAGGAGTCATATACGTATTTATATACACACAGTTTTATTTGGGCCATTGATTATGTGCAGTGCCCTCTTGAGCCCAAAACATTACATTGCCCCCTGAAGTCCACTGCACTGCAGACAGACACTCTCTACCCACAGCACTTAACTTGATGATTGGCTGTGATATTTACTGAATCCAATTTTCATTGATTGAGTACTGCATCATTAAACACAATCATGTTTTTTCCTTTGGCAAACTACAGTACCAGAGTGTCCCGTGTTTTTACTCGTCCATCGTTATAAAAAAAAAAAAATCTTCCATTTATTTCATGCTTATTATTGTCGATCCACAAAATCTCTCCTGATGCCTGCTCAAGGCTATTGTTAATATCGAATTCTTGGTTTGATGGATATGATAAAAATAGTACATGTTTTTTAATTCTGTTGAAGAACGAGAAAACAAACACAGTGAAACCTGTTTAGGCTGTCTACAAAGACCACTGTCTGTTAATATCCCAACTTGTTAAGACCACCTGTCTGTGACAAACACTTAAAGGGCATATACTGTACTGGGAAGGCAAAAAAGCCTTCAAAATGTAATTGTTAGCAATCTTCTTGCCAATGGTCTTAAATTCATGTATTGTCTATTTTAGAAGTTGCTGAAAGTTATTTGCCCTCAAATGATCTACATTTTTAGTAATGAGTGATTAAATCACAAATCCTCAAAATGTTCGGCCCGAACATTTTGAGGATTTAATCATTAATCATTAATTACTCCATATGTGGATCATTTGAGGGCAAATAACTTTCAGCAAGCTTCTAAAATAGACAATACATGAATTTAAGACCATTGGCAAGAAGATTGCTAACAATTACCTTTTGAAGGCTTTTTTGCAGTGGGTCTTTTGTAGACAAGCCTAACTGTTCATTTACAGTGTAACCTGCTATATTGACCACCTGTTTAGAAAGACCAGTTAGGCTGTGTCCCTGGACATATGTATAAAGTTAACCTGTACATTAATACCACCTGCTCAAAAGGACCATTTATATCTCGTTTCTTTCTATAGAGGGTTGACTGTAGGTTTTCATTGTACCATGTTAGAGGGAAGGACAACATTTTGTTTACTTTGTTACAAATTATTTTCATGGAAGAGGCCTTGAATCGCAGAATGGAATGTTTGGTTCTTAGTTCTGTTGAGAAATTTTATTGCATGAATTGGCGTCATAAAAATGAATGTGACGCCTCTCAGCTTGTTTTATAACCATTATCATACCTTTTTCAAAAACAGTTCACTGAATTGTATTTATACACATACTCATTTTATTCACTTATCTCTACTTTCGTAACAGAGCAAAGCCCATTCAGTATGAATGCTATTTTAACAATGGTACCCGAACCATACTCACTAGTTTTCAAGGTGATGTAACAAAATGAATGTTACTAGTGTTTAGTTCCTGTCGTGCTTGACTTGATATAGTGAAGTAGCAGTCTTGCTATCAAAATATGGATTTGTGATTGTCATGGTGTTTTCATGATTTTTTTTAGTATGCAAACATAATTAGTGGTTTTGGGAATCCCGTCCTCTCCATGAAAAGGGGAATGTTTCTCCAAAGAAAAAAAAATGGTCACGTCATAACCGCCAAAACTGAAACAAAAGTCAAACCACTTCCACTTGAGATCCGTGATTGGAGCTATTTTTGCTTCGTTTGGGAGGCAGACAGAGCCTGGAAATGTTGCATTTAGAAGTGTGTCCTTGACATGTTCACATACATGTACAGTTGACGCCAAAAGTTTACATACACCCATGGAATTCAGTGAAATTTGTTTGCTTGCCAAACATCATAAAATTTACTATATCTTCACAAATATAAATACTACTAAAGGGGTGGGAATAATGAAGTGAAGATATATGAAGAGACGGACAGACAAACACACAGATGCACAGACATACACTACATATGAAAGGACAGAGACAATATCAATGTGTGTGGGAGGTTCAGGAGAGGAAGAAGATTAACATTATTTTAAGGTAAGAAGAGGAAAAGAACCAAGGATTATAAAATAGCTAATCGTAACGGAAGAGGAGTGGGCAGAGAGAGATGTTGTTGGTGTGAGTGACATGGAGAAGGAGGGGGGGGGGGGTTGCATTGAGGAGAAGAAGAATATGAGCGTAAGGTAATAAAAGAAACAGTTTGCTGAGGAACATCATAGCAGAAGGGGGGGTACAGGCTTAGAGATATGGTTGGTGGGGATGACATGGCAGAGATGGAAGGAGGATGATAAAGAGGGGGGGGGGGGAGGAGCTGAAATAAGAGCTGGTTTTGGCATCAGCCTCACATGAGTATGGCATTGCTCTGAGAGCAGAGCGGCCAGCGTAACCCTCCTGATGAACTTTTTCCGGTGAGACCTTGGGCGCTAGCATGCCGACTAATTCAAGGCTGCGATCTCTATTTATCACGATATTGCTAGCATCCCTCTCGCACGCTAACAACGATGTGACAGCCTTCCCCCAGCCAAATGCTTTCTCTGGAGAGATTTCATTTGGGATGGGATAGGGCGGGGTGGGGGTGGAGTAGGGTAGGGTGGGGTGGGGTGTATGAAAATGGGTATGAAATGGGAAAGGGGTGCACTCTCCCACTCCCTCTCCCTCTCCCTCTCCCTCTCCCTCTCCCCCTCCCTCTCCCTCTCCCTTTGCAACTTGCTAAGTATCATTCTCCAATGTATTGACCCACATCCGAATTCTCTTCTTTATGAAATATGAATATTTGGAATTCAGAAAATCTGTTGATGTATGTCACATCGAAAACAAACCGTCATATGTCATTCAAACTTGGTCAAAGGTTGTATGATTGCCCTTTAGCTTTGCTACTGATAACAAAATGTTGTATTTTTCTGATGATTGGCCAAGTAAATGTGAAGAGGAGAGGTGGGACACAGGAGATGTGTTAGAAAAGAAAAGGTTGGAAGACAATGAGGAGGAAAGGGGGGTCATGAGAGAAGGAGAACTAGGAACGAGGGACAAGTGGAGAGAGAGAGGATGATGCTTTTAGAAAAGAAAGTAAAGGAAAACTGCAGAGCAAGGTAGAAGAATGGTGTGTATGTTTGTGTACTTGAAGGACGGGACTGTTGAAGAGGCGGACGGAGCGATGGAAGAAGGACTTGGAGGAGGAAAGAGAGAGGAGATTGCGGGAAGATCAAGCGAACATGCATATAAAATTTGGGTTGAGGGAGCCCTTTGAAGTTTATGTCCTTGGATGTGGGATCTGTAAGTCAACAGAGCATTCTTGTAATGTGAAGGGAAAATAAACTGGGTGGTTGCCGATCCTAAATACTGGAATCTATCTGACCTTCAGCCTAGGCTGTTCATGAACAGAGAAATCACTCAAAAGACTCATTTACACTGGCGGCAAAGAAACTTCTTTTTTTTTTTTTCTAACATCGCCATTGAAAAGGGAATGTTGCTAGGCAACTACCAAAACTACCAAAAACACCCCAAAAGATTTGTGTAAACATCCCCTCTGTGGTGATTTTCTAACATTTGTTGCAATGTCATATTTTTTTTTACCAGGCTAAATGGTGGGATGGTAATCAAGATTTATCAAAAGTGAATTTTTTCATCATATTTTTAGTGTTACTGATTGTTTAAGTAGCCCATGAGGAGAAGTTCGCCATATATCATACATCAGGGAAAAGTGTTCAATATAGAATGGATGTACACTCCTCTTTGCAATAGGTTGGTATTTTAGTCTATGACCATACTAT
Organism: Arbacia lixula; assembly: GCA_963669155.1. NCBI lineage: Eukaryota > Metazoa > Echinodermata > Echinoidea > Arbacioida > Arbaciidae > Arbacia > Arbacia lixula. Next base: position 3,023,822 of record OZ022585.1, read on the forward strand.
GACGTAATTGAGAAATAGGACCCATGCTTAAAGTTCTGTGCCAAATAAAGGTTACCTTTGTACCACTTTTCCAGGCCTGTAATGCTGAATCAACATTAAAATAAACTATTCCAGGAATTCATTTTGGTCCAATAATTATTCCTGTAGTAGTGAAGTTGTTATTCAGATTGTTTGTACATTTTGTTGAGAAGTTTTTATTAGACAGTGTTCTATTAAGGACAATCAAACAATATTACAATTCAAAAATAGATTTAGATTAGAGCACGCTGGCTAAACAACATTTGGATGTTGTATTTCATTTAGTAAACAACAACACTTTGTTTACGAGGAACATCAGAAACATTGTGAACATTTCCTCCCTATTTAATGGAAAAACCTATGATGGTTTGCTTTATTTTGCTTAGCCACATCTATACACTTTGAATGGTGTTAGCAATTGTACAAAATGAAACATTTTGAATTTTAAGTTAATTTTGGGCACATGCATTTTTAATAAGAGGAATTGGGTCTTTAAAGACGTGCATTAGAAAATGAGGTTGTATCTATAATATGAACATGCAAATTTTCCCATTGATATGATTCTGGTTTGCATGCATTCCTAAATGCACTTCAAAAATATGTTTATGTTTCAAAAGCAAAATTTGCTGGAATTGCGCACTTCAACAATATGTTTATACACATGTTTCAAAATGGAGTATCGTTCTTGAACATGCAAATTTGCTGGAATTGCATATGAACCCACCGATTGCAGGATGTAAAATGGTTTCTACTCTTCAAATAATCTTCAAACACTTACAGAATCTCTCTGGGAGTGAACTGCAAGAGGATGACATTATGGTTGCTAGGTAACCAAGGTGGTATCTGCTTAACTAACAATGCAGTTAGTTAATACCCAGCTGCTGGGCAGGCTCAGGCTACATGTTCCATTTGTCAACAAATCTCTTGACTTTTGTAGGCATTCATGAGTAAAAGCTATTTTGAATAATACTTTTCCAATGTGATATATCAATGGTATTAAGAGAGAAGTGTTTTGAGTTTGTGCTTGTTTTTATGCCATGAACGAGGATTACTCTCTGAAGCTAATCAAACAGCCTCTTACATATTCGCTGACCTCCTCCAAGAACAATATAGTATGCAGAGTGATATTTCTAGGGCTTCACTCTTCACTTTTTGTTATTTATGTGTAAGTGTCTGTGCAAGGCCAGTGACATGAACACAATAGCCTAGCTTTCAGTCTTTTGAACATTTCTTTATCCCAACCGACACATAGAGTCTAGTACTCTAAGACTAGTCACTTTATTATTCTCCTCTTTTCTCAGTCCTCCTCGAGCCGGAGAGGAACGTGAGAATGATTAGTCTACTGCAGTCAGACCCCGTTAATTAATAGTTTAGTCTAGAAATACTCACCAGCCTGAAAGCCAGGCTATGTTGTATTGAATTGAATTGAATTTATTGAATTGAATTTATTTCCACATATAAACATAAACATACAACGTACAAGTACATGAAATGATACGTTCACATGCATATACAGATAAATAAAGAGGGACATTAACAAGGTAAATAGAATGCATATCAAAAAACAATATTAAATGACTGCTTGTACACTTCAATAACAGAAAATTGATAACATATAACAATGTGGGGGGAGCCTATAAAAAAAGCGCAGCTTGTAGGGTTATAGGCTCCCCGTTACAATATATGAGATTACATAAAAAGATGTATACATTTATTACATGTTCACATATTCAAAGCTTGAGCCTGGTATGTGTAATGTTATAATGACAATCATATCTGCAGAGTTCAAGTGAAATTTATGAAGACAGCTTCTTTGCGTTAGAAAGCTGTATATGTTACTCAAGAGAAATTACATTCGCCACAAATGCTGCTAAATAAACCTAGGAATGGATATGAGCTTCATTGTTTATCATATCAATATTCATATTGATATGATTCAATATATTATCTGCTGAGTATACATAATAATCAATTCACAATTTCTGAATAGATTTTACGATGAAGCTCCCCAACCACAGTTACATCACATTCTATTGATAAACGCCCTGTCCCATAGTGCCGTTGAACATACAGCTTACGGAACATCAAACGCCCGAGTAAGGTCTGCATAAGTATGAGTAACAAAATGGCTGAAAAACGCCTTAAAAACGTTCCAACATTCAGTTTGCATCGTGTAAAAGTATGCTGTATTCTGTGGCTGAAGGTGAATGAGCTGTTCACATGCTCAACAGCCAGAAAAGTCTAAAAACTGGTAAAGGCTCCATCCGAATAACGATGAAAAAACTTTCAGAGTATATGAGGATTGCCAATTACGATCAGAAGTTGACCCCTTCACACTTGGAACATGTCTAAAAGTGGAATTAATGCAATCCATGTTTCTTTTTTTTTCGGACAGAATCGTTAAATGGCACAGTAGGACAGTAGCGTAAGGTACAAAAACTATTCCTCCCAACATTTAAATATGGGCACGAACCTCAAAAATAGACAATTCTATTTCATTCAATTAAATATTTTTTCCCATTTTATTCTTTAAAACAAAATATAAATGCTGGTTCAAGATTAGGCATACACACAGGTTTGGAAACAAAATATGATGTAACTTGCAAATGAATCAATGAACAGACTAATGAAGGGCATTAGCATGCATGAAGGAACAAAGAACAACACGCATATCAAAATGATGAGGATCTATTAAATTTATCAACTTAATTAACATACTTGTGTCATGCACATCAGAAGACCTTTTTCAAAATAACAATAACAAAATAACAATAAGAATAAAAAAATAACATAAACACTAACAAAGAAACTTGTGCATCATTATGAACGAGGAAAGCAAATGTGTTATTCTAGGATTGATGTCTGCATCCATTGTCATTAGCAGAGTCTCATAGTCACAATATTTATCTGTTTGTCAGTAATTTTTATTTTTATTTCATTCAAACACAATATGTATGTACACAGATGTGTAAACACATGCACACACACTCCCGCGCTCATGCACACGCACACTCATACACATACATACACATACACACAAATAAACACACAGACAAACATATTCATACACACAAACAAACATGCATCTTTTTATACTTTTTACTAGTTTTTATGTTCCATTTCAAATAATACATATACCCACAAATACAAAAATAGTTTTACATACATGCACACAAACAAACATACATACACACACCCATGGTAGGTTACATACACACATATACAAACACACACACACACACACACACACACACGCACACACACACACACACACACACAGATCAGGAACAGCTGAAGGCTAGCACACGTAGCTTGATATGTTTAGCATATATCATAAACAATTGAGTATTTCGTAAAAAGGGAAACCATTGCAATTTTCTCTCACTCTCTTTCTGATACAAACCCTGTTTTCCTATCATGTTCCAATCATTGTCATCTGTGGCAAACTCTATCACGAAACTTAACCCTGAAATGTACTCTGCTCTTCAAATGATTTCCTCTTTCAGTTTTTCACCCCGTACTCGCCTAGTTTCTGGTAAAAAAGAACACAGGCGCTCATTTTATCGTTTGCCCTGTTAAGTTGCACTATAACCTACTTATTATTAATATTCTGTGTCCCTATTTTTTAGTCACTTTTGGGCTGTGTTTTTTCCCCTCGGTTTTGTGGGCTACCTTGAACTATTTGTAACTGACGTAGAGTCAACTTTGCAGACTTACCCTGTCTATTCTGTCGCTGTGATTGTGGTTTGCACAGCCCTGACATGGACCATGAACTTGGATGACTGGAAGTTTGAAAGATGATAACATCTACAACAAAGGGTTCCTAACAGAAATATGTATTCAGGATTATTTAGAGGGGCTTGTAAATGCTAGTATTGTTTTGTTTACAACAATGCTTTTTCTCGCTAGAGTAGTAATCTGTTGTCTCACGATAAGGCAAACTGGAAAATAGCGACGTTTTGACCGCTACTGCTAGTCTACGTCAGGCAATGTGGACAATCACTTCTACTACTACTACTACTACTACTACTACAACTACCACTACTACTACTACTACTACTACTACTACTACTACTACTACTACTACTACTACGTGGCCACCTGTCTATAGCAGCCAACCTGTCTATAGTGGCCACTAAAATAATTCCCCAGGAGAGAGATCATGTGTTAAAGAACCTGTCTATAGCAGCCACCTGTCTATAAAGGCCACAATTTTTGTTTCCCTTGGGTGGCCACTATAGACAGGTTTCACTTTACTACTACTACTACTACTGCTACTACTACTACTACTACTACTACTACTACTACTACTACTACTACTACTACTACTACTTCTACTACTACTACTACTACTACTATTACTACTACTACTTCTACTACTACTACTACTACTAATACTACTACTACTACTACTAGGCCTGCTACTTCTACTACTACTACTACTTCTACTAATACTACTTCTACTTTTACTAGACTACTACTATCCCTTTTTCCACAATGCTGATTTTTTTAAACTCTTCCATTCTGCAAGTGCTACAAAAGTTATTCCCGTTTCCAGAAAACTATTCAACATTTATTGATATTGATATGTAATCAGAACAGATGCATCATGGGAATGAACACAGAGCACGGTCGGAAGCCTTTGTAGTTCTCGGTTGGCTAGCCGAGGGGATCTAGGACTGTTCTCTAATCAGTGAATGCATAATTGACGATGTGTGAAACAAAACAGCAATAGTCCCCACAGATTTTTATGGTGCAGTCTTCCGGAATCGAGCAACAGATTGATAGAATGAAAATGAAGTATTGAGAAATACCTCTCCTGGCATTCACAGGTGGAAACTTGGGAAAGGAAATTGTTTAGGAGGAGAAATTATGCTGTCTAAATCTATATAATATGTTTTTAATTTGTCACTCAAAACAGCCACAGATTCGCACTAATGATCCCCACAAATTCTAGAGGGCAGTGTTGGGTGTTACATGGAAGAACTAAACATTTTGTGTGCCATATAGAGTGAAACCTGTCTAGAGTGGCCATCCAAGGTAAAGAAAAAATGTGGCCTTTATAGACAGGTGGCTGCTATAGACAGGTTCTTTAACACATGATCTGTCTCCGGGGGAATTATTTTAGTGGCCACTATAGACAGGTTGGCTGCTATAGACAGGTTTGACTGTATCTGATTGTCTGTATCCATGCAACACAGACACCACATAGAGCTGCATTTGTTCTGGCTTGTTGGGTGTTAAAAAAACCTTAAAAAGGCCGTTCTTCTCTTTAATCAAGGAGGTTAACTTCCCCATCTCCCCCCATCTCCTACGCCATGCCCACTACCTGCAAACCTGTGAACAAGCAGGCCTTGAATATGCATGATATAATCAATATTTAAAAAAAATAGCCAGTTAGACAATATATTCATATAATGCATTAGTCCATATGTTTCATAATAACTTCAAACTTTGCTGGGTGTTAAGCTATATTGAATGAGCATTGGAATAATAATATAATGGACTGTCAAAGCTCTTTTTCAGGGTTCTGAGAAATCATAACTCGCCCTATGTATGTGACCCAATTTTACGATAAACCAATGATGCAATGATAACCGAGCAGCTGACATGACTGCAAACAAGATCCGAATGTTGCTGTGTGTTGCTTCATGGGATGACTTTTCCTTATATGTGATCAGTATATATATCTTATTACATCAGGAGTAGAACGAGAAGGAAACTAATAATATGAACCCAATTCCGCAGCTAATGATTTTTCAGTCTTTAATTGTTATGTCACATATAGTATATAATTTACAATTACACAGACGAATTACAACCATATTTAGATATGTTTTTCTACCTCAATGTTTATTGTTTATATGTGTCTATAGTATCGCTATATATTGTTGTGTCATTATGCTGGTGGAAAGCAAGTTTCCATGATTTTGGACTGAATAAAATATCTTGTATCTTGTAATATTTGCCATTGTTTTAATAAGTATCTTAATGCTTTATCGTATGAAGTATGTGATCTAGAGAGTACCAGAGTGTGACGCCATTTATAGGCGCATATCAAGACAATTTGTTCTTAACTGTGTAGGTAGTCGAGTTAACATTACTGCTCGCAGTAGGAACCCTCATTGGGAATGCCGGACACTACAACGCTAGACTATGACCCCATTTACACTCAAGAAAATTGCGTGGCCAGGCCGGGCTGGGCCAGGCCGCGCATTTCCCCGCTGTGGGTGGTAGCGTGGCCTGGCCGCGCAATTTGTGCGTTCACACTATACAGCGAAAAATGAGTGGCCAGGCCACTGACATCAACCCACCGTGCGAGGCGCACTGCACGTAAACAAACCATATTATTTCCCGCTGGCGCGCTCTTCAGTCTGCAATATCTTTTGATTACGGCGATTGTTTCTTTCGAGTTGCTTCGTGTATCTGTTCAAGATGAAGGAAGTGGAGGATTTCCGTCGAGGAATTCGGCGGTTTGATCGAGGAAGGCGACTGAGGAGAGCACAAGAAGACAGACAACGACGGAGAAGAAAATTCAGGAGACAAACAACGTGCAGGCAAAAGGTTGAGCATAATGACGTCATCTGACATCAGCGGAATTTGCATAACCGGCCGCGCTTTCGGCCCGGCCTGGCCTCGTTTGTGTTCAGACTACGAAAATTGCGTGGCCGGGCCGTACTCAGACTACCTCCTGAGCTGGTCTCAGTACGGCCCGGCCCGGCCTGGCCTTTTCGCATTTTTTTGTGTTCACACTACAGAAATTGCGCGGCCTGGCCTAGCCCGGCCCGGCCTGGCCACGCAATTTTCTTGAGTGTAAATGGGGTCTATGTCTGTCCAGTGAAACTCTCACTTGAGCGATGTTGTTTAGAGTCAGAAAACCCACATTACAATGGATATATACTCTATTGTGCCTCTCTCTGGTGAGGTGGAGTCATTGACCTCTGTTCAGGTTTTTTTCCCTTGACCTCTGCTAGGTCAGATGGGGATGCCTGAAAAGGGAAAGGAAATTACAGGGTGAAATTACAAGAGTTTAGCAGAGTGGAGGGTGGGGGTAAGTTTGTGCCCCCCTCCCCGCCCCCCCCCCCTTTTGTAATGGAGATGCAAATGGTCATGGGAAACAGTTCAGTCACCAACCTCCACATCTTTTGTACATGTATGTGTGTGTGTTCGCGCGTGCATGTCTGCCTATCTCTGTGATTGGTTATATATGTGCTTGTGTGAGTGAGTGAGTGTTTGTATCAGTATGTGTGTATGTCTGTCCATTTGTGTGTCTGTGTCTGTGTGTGCAAGAGAGATATATATGAAATGAAAGAAAGAGCAAAACATAATTATACAGATACAAATAATAAGATAAAGCGTAAATAAGTTGATCAATGTAGAGAACAAAGAGAATGCAGAGGTCGTGGAGACTGGAGGGATGGATGAAAATATTGATATGTATCTAGATCGACATCAATAATACATAGATGAGTCATTACTGACATTGATGAAGTAATACACACTCGCCTGTTCATGAAAATAAGTATGTTAGCATGTTATTCACTCTTATTTTCATATATTTTCCATTGATGCATTGTTTCTCAGACAGGGTGTGCCTAGACCATGGATGCAGGCCACAATAATAGGTCCGCTGACCTTATCCCCATATTCTTTGTGCTCCCTCTTGTTTTTGTCTCGCTCGAACGAAGTAAGTTCGTTAGAGACCTAGTAGAGACTCACGAACCACCTTGTTGTTATTATTGTTGCATGCATTCACAGGCACAAATATCTGCTTCTCTCTCCCTCTCCCTCCCCTTTCTCTGTCTATGTATTCTCTCTCCCCCCCTCTCCCTCTCCCCCCCCCCCCTCTCCCTCTCTCCCTCTCTCCCTCTCTCTCTCTCTCTCTCTCTCTCCCTTTCCCTCCCTCCCCCTCTCTCTCTCTCCCCCTTTCCCCCCTCTCCCCCCTCTCCCCCTCTCCTCCCCCTCTCCTCCCTCTCCCCCCCTCTCCCCCCTCTCTCTCTTTCTCTCTTTCTCTCTTTCTCTCTTCCTCTCCTCCCTGTCTCTCTCTCTCACTCTCCTACCTCTTTTTTCCTCTCATTGTCTGGGGATAGTTTTCGTTTAATTACGTTTTCACCATGACTGATCCTCGTCAGTCTGCGTATGACAAAAGACCTATGATTCTAATACAAAGGTCAGACGAACTCTGGGATACGTGGTTCGATACAGAGGTTGAACGAGAAGGGCAATAAATATTGTAACTTGCTCATTTTATATTGCGTTTGTGACACACATCATTCAGGTACTCGCTTCTTTTCTTTTAAACCTACGTGATCAATTCAAACTGAAAATAATGAAACCCAGCAAATATTTACTTCCCCGAATGCTTTGCTTTGTTGATTTTCTGGATAAATTTGATTGTGTCTGATGCAAACCTTTTTTTTATTAAGATCGTCAATTGGTTGGATGGGAATTTAAAATGCAAACATGCATTGTTTAAATGGAATTATTTTTTTTTCTTCTTTTTTTTTTCTAGGGGGGGGGGGATGAGGAGGGAGATGAGATTGAAGCTTAAGCTCTTTGTGCGCCACATGTGACTTTTTTTTTTTTTACAAATGATGCAAACACAATTCCCATATAGCAGCCGTTTATCTGGCACATAAAGAGTTAAGAGGTCCCCGGTTGGGGGAAACTCTTCTTCATCGCATCCTGAGTGTCCTCTCAATGTGGCACCACCCGTATCTTCTTCCTATCTCTTCAGTCAATATATGAGTGTGGATCTAGACAATTGAAACATATCAAACGAGAGAAATAACATGACTTGTAACTCAACCACACCAGGAAATATCCCGTTTCGTAAATCAGCCCGGCAAATGCCATTCGGAGTGCAGCGAGATCAAGCGATTGGCAGCGCTGCCTATCTCCCGTTTTATCCTGGGTCCGCCGCTGCGACTGATCGCGCAGGATAGGGGGATTATTTGTAGTAAAGCCCTCGCAAGGCCATCCCATGATTCTTTCGCACTTGGGGATCGGCGCGCGGTGGATCGGGTTACAGTCTCGACAGGACAGAAAATGCGTCCGCGAACAAGCTGCCGTGATATTTGGACACGTCTGGGTAACGGCAAGTCATTGCCAAGAGTGTTTTTATGTTGTGGGGAGGGTGGGAGGGACACATTTGGGTGGACTAAACTCCAGACTGATTTTTTAAAATAGGAACAAGGCCAAGTTGCTACTTTTCAAGCATGCAAAGTTCATTACTCTATGAAAGTGATGCAACTGTAATATTCTTTGCACGATTTAAATAAAATGCATGTACATGTATTATTCATGCAAAATTTCTTGTAAGAGTGCAAATTTATTTTATTTTACATACGGACTGTACAATTAACATATCGTGTCCAACAATATTTATATCATCAAAATAAAGGTCTTCCAGTCTCCTAATAGAAAATGTTGCTCCAAGGAAGTGTAGTCTATTTTTTCCACTTTATTTCTTAGTGGTTGTAGAGCATTACCGGTAGACCTGTTTTGAAAATTATTTTACATCTGTTCACAAAAAATTTGTAATTTCCTCCTATAAATTTTCTTCTCCAAAGCTAATGTCCTTGAGCAGTGTGTAAAAACTATTATTAACTACTTCCATCATAATCCAACAGAGTCCTCATAAAAAAAGGACATATCAGAGGTAAATGATATCATATCATCTCTAAATCACAAGAGAGATATTGAGTTACAATGTTAGGAGAGGGTTATCATATGGTTTACATATGATGACAATCATGCTGATGGTATATATTATTCTTGGGTAAAGTTGAGGTTATAAGATAGCAGGGAATTAAGCTGTTATTGACAGTGCAGGCATTCTTTGCCCAAGGCCAAGGCCATGAGGCTGGTAATTAACGAGGCCTGTCTCTGGAGCAGACAAAGGAAGGTTGGCGATGATCAAGAATGCATGTCTCTTTGGGGCCCCTAAAGGATTGGGGGGGGGACAAACAAGAAAAAAGGGGTTGCCCCCCCCCCCCCCCCGCAGGATTTTTTGCAACTGCAATCCATATTGCTAGAATACTTTCAATTAAATTCTTTATTCATTTAAAAAATAAACATTTCTCATAAACAATGAACTTAAGGTGTCATCAGGAAGCCACTATGACTGTGCCTTTTGCTGAGTTCATGGGAAATAGGTTAAATTTGGAGATGACCTTCACTGTAAATGATCAGCAAAATAATGGCCTTAAATAGCTTTGACAGCTATTGGCGATGAATCCTCATATATGGGACGAGAGGGAGGTGGGGGGACGAGAGGGGGTGGAGTGGGGGGGGGGGGGGCAGCCTAGGTCTTAGGATGGGCAGGACATGGACACAACCATGTATGTGACAAGTGGGGAGAAGGCGTAGTCTTTGTTACCAGACATAGTTATAAACAAAATGGGTTGTGTCTATGCTCTCCGCTGTCTCAAACCAAGGCTGTTTTTGGAAGGATTACATACACATCCCAGAGAGCAGTAATTCATCTGTCACACAGAGGGTAAAGTGGTCATCCTAGGGTCAATGAATACCTGTAAAAACCATAGCAACAAGCCTCAACTGTTATTGACGATGCGGTCCCCAAGGGGGATCGAAGTGGTGGTGAATTTATGAATACATAAATAATTGTAAATACATAAAAAATATATAAATAACCAAGCCCTCGTCTTCCTCCCTGCTGATGTTAACATGACTTTTGATGTACTTGTCTTTTGATATCTCATTCGATCCCAGACTTGCTTGAAAGTATGCTTTCTCATCTTTTGTTTCTGACTGATAAACTGACGATTGCCTTGTAGCGCAGTTTATCTCGCTGTCAAGGAAAAGCTAATTGTTAAACATAATCCCCTTAGATTAAACTCTTTGTTAAATGAGATTCCTTCTTTTGATAACGGATGACAAAATATAAATGTGGCTTAAGTTTAATCAAGTGACTCATTGAGTTTTAATACTGTATGTGGTATGTATGTACACAGCACATAGACCAGTCAGTGTACCACTATTTACATGGATAGGACACTGTTTAATCTTGTTCAGCTTGTCCAACTATCCGGATTATCTCATTTACACAAGAACTCAAGAAATATTTCATGAACCTTAATTCAAAAGTATTATATGATACAGACAATTGACTGCTTAGATTTTCGGCGTGATATCATGGTCAAAGGTCAAGGTCAACTACTGAAATGTCTTTGTTTATGTTTTGCTAATTTCCCATAGGGAAGAAATATTATTTTTATCATGATATAGTTGAAATCAACTCAGTGGACAAAAGTCAAGTTTGGAAAGCTGTTTTGAAACACGCAAATTTGTGCGATCCTAAACGCGTTTGAGCCAGAAACGCATTTAGAGAAGCGAAATAAACGCAAAGCAGTTTTGAAACGACTTTAAACCATGTGTTTCCAATTTCTGAAAACACGCGCACCACGCCAAGTAAATACATCGATCGCACATTATTGTACTACAGTGCACATGTAACGGCGCAGTAGAGCTGCGCAGTGACAAGGCCGGTTTTCGACTTGGGCGATTGAGTTGATAAACGCACCGTTTTTTTTTAAACGCGGTCGTAAAGGCCTTTGGAAACGCGTTTCAAATTCTGAAAAGATGATAAACACGCCCTTAGATGACAGTATATGATCAGGGAATGATTGTGATAAGGCTTGGAATGATAGAGTACTATATAGGGACATGCATGCCATGTGGAGTGGAGTGGACTAAAGCTTTGTCCCCCAAGCTTTCTGTGAACCCGGCCTTGTGAACTTTGTTGACATTTTCAGGGTTAGTTTCTAGGTTTTTAGATCAACAATTTCTATTGCCAGCTGGGAAAGAAGGCCATCGAATTATCTGCTCCAGATCATCAAAAAAGGAGGAAGAGAGGGAGAGAGAGAGAGAGAGAGAGAGAGAGGAGTGAGAAATGAAAATATGACAGCGCATTTCTTGATCAGCTACAATGCAGTTGAAGGACAAAATCAAATTCATGATCGTTTCCCCTTCTATTATTCTCTTTAGTTTTCTCATGTTTGCACTGCATTCAGTCCGTCCATCCGGATGCTGTATAGTTTCTGTTTAAACTCTTCTAACATTTGTAGATTTATGCCCCATGATTATGCCTCTTTTGCGTGATTTCAGTTGATCACTATGGAAGAGAGCAATTGGGATACACAGTGCAATGCTCATAATATGATATGATTGATATATGATAAAATGGTTTTGTTAACAGCACAGAAGTATTTCGTATAGTATTGATACTTTACAACATAAAGAAAATGATCACTTATATCAAAGCTGTTCAATGCAGCAAAAAATTTGTCACAACCGTTATAAGTAATTTTTCCCAATATACCCCATAAAATACCAAAGTATATTGTTTGTATCTGTGAGATACATGTCTCATCTGTAAATATTCACATTTTGTTGTTATTTATTTTGAATAACTTCACATTCTTATACACAAGAGATAGGAAGACATTAAACTAGAGCAAAAATCATATCATGCAGAGTTCTCTAATGCTCTGTATCAGGTAATGGCAACAACAAGGTTTGATATCGATCTTTGCACTTATAATATAATACATTATTAACATTTCATTTGAATAGAGACAAGACATTGAGATTTCTGTGGCCTGTGATTTTGTAAGTTGTATGTTTATCACCAAGATATAAAAGCTAAAAACGATGTTTTATTGGACAAAGAGTGTTCACTTGTCCTGCTTTCAATATGTGATCCTTGGAAAGTAACAATTTGTTGGGTTTGCTGTAGATTTAAAGGGAATTCTGGTACAAATATAAGTTCCTCTCAATAGAAGCAGAGAAGAATTGGGCAATAGAGCAAAAAGCGTTTGAGCAACATTGGACAGCTAATTAGACTGTCAAAAATATTTTCAGGATTGGACGATTCCAAATATGGGCTGATAAATTTGCAACTTGGTCACAAGGCTGAGATGTCATAGGCTCACTTTTCTGCTATTAATTTGCATGTCTTGACATCCTAAATGTCTATATTTTCTCCAAGAATCTGATGTCCTGCTCTCCCCCTATCTAGTCCTCGATGCATTTTGCGTCATGAAATCTAAAGTGTGGTTTGGATGTTCATGCTAAAACCTTGCCCCCAGACTGCCGCTCTGCTCACGGGACCTTGAAGCTCATAGCATGAAGTGGGTCGGGATCAGCCGCAAACAAAGGGACAAGGCCACAGTGATGTCTCAACGACATGATCCACAACCAATGGCAAAGGGGAACATATAGACTCACTGCTCTCTTCCTCTCACTTTCTCTCCTCTATATTTCTATTTTACTTTCTTTTTTCCACTCTCACTCTCTCTTCTCTTTTCTTTTATTTTTTGTCCTTTCCCTCTCCTTTGCTCCCTCTCTCTTCCTCTCTCTGTCTGTTCTCTTTCTGAATTGTACATATTCTCTCTCCTTCTTTCTCCCCCATCTCTCTTCTCCCCTTTTTCTTTTTCCCTCTTCATTCTCTCCCTTTCTCCCCATTTGCTTTTCCTTATTTATGTCTCTTTCCTTCCCCTTACCCCCCTCTCTCTCTCTCTCTTCTCTCTCTCCACCTATTTCTCTCTCTCACTCTTTCTCTCTCTCACTCTTTCTCTCTTCTTCTCTCTCTCTTGCTCTCTCTCTCTCTCTCTCTACGCCCTACAGACTAATCAATATACTCGGAAACGATATCGAGCCCAAGGTCATCATTAATACCGATATGCGCATGGAAATCACTCGCAATGAAATGTGGAGACCTCATTCTCCCTTTTCTTTTTGTCGTTGGATGGATGTTGAAAGTCAGGGAAACGTTATAAGGGATGAATGGGAGCGGAATGAAGGGGAGAAGAGAGAGAGAGAGAGAGAGAGAGAGAGAGAGAGAGAGAGAGAGAGAGAGAGAGAAGAGGGGTTCAGAACTAGAGATGAGCTGCAAAGGTGGATGTGCAAGGTAAAACAATGATTGAGGGTGAGAATGAATGGAGGAGAGCATGAAGCACAAATTTATAGTTGGCCTTCTTTCTGTCTGGTCCTAGTTACAAGAGTGAAAACTGTCATAGTGTGTGAATGTGTGTGTGTGTGTGTGTGTGTGTGTGTGTGTGTGTGTATGTGTGTGTGTTTGTATGTGTGTGTTTGTGTGTGTGTTTGGGGGGGGGGGTGTGTGTATGTGTGTGTGTGTGTGTGTGTGTTTTGGGGGTGGGGGGGGGGGGTGATAATGTTAGTCGTTCTCATTTGCATGAATCGAGCCAAAGCTGAATTGGTCTCTTTATGAGACCTTGGTGATCGTTGATTTGCCTTTATAATATTCCTCCTGGTATACATTATACTGATTATCAATGAAGAGGAAATATATTAACTTCTCATGCATTATATGACCCAATTTCCAGACTAATACCTTTCATACCAGATAAGTATGCATTATATATATTTTTAAAGTATAAGTTACTTTGTTGTGAGAATGGCAAGGGTTATCAGGACAAAAATATATATATTTAAAGAGTTTGTTCATAAGAATGCAATACCTGTCAAGCATAGAATACGCTAATATTAGTGGCATTGTGTTAAAAAAATTTCATACAGTCAACTGCTACACACAAATAATTTGATTATATGAGCCCTTGACATTCGCTCACCTCAAAACAATAACATGCATACAAACTATGTAGAAATAACCAAAGGCATATTTGCATTTACAGCTAGCTAGTTAGCTTTGTTGAGATGATCACCACAATATTTCATCAAGGTGAAAAGGGTAATTTAAGTTATTCATGACTGGCTTTATAAAATTTGTTTTACCAGGCCATGAAATGGGTGAAGGTCAGACTATCACATGCCTACTTGGCCCCACCAATCCGGCAAAATGAGAAAGTTAACGAGGAATGAAAACGCTGACACCTTTCCCAGTGGTTTTGAAGCCATGAAACTGCTAAGGAAATTTCAAGCACAGCTATCAAAATGGTAATCAGCTATTGATATTGATTGCACTGGTATGGATGATGTATGGCTCTTTCAGTCTATCTTGCTCTCTCTCTCTCCATCTCTCCCCCTCACTCTGATTTTGTTCTCCCTTTATTCCTATCTCTCTCTTTCTCTCTCTGTCTCTGTCACGCTCTCTCTAGGGGTGAGCCCGATGTGGTGAAATAGCTAGTTCTGATCGGGTTAGCCTAGCCAGATCACGAAATAGCTAGCTATTTGCGTCTTCATTAGCCAGATCAGGCGAAATAGCTAGCTATTTGGTCGAGAAAATTTCCTAAGAAATCTTGGGCTTGATGGAGCTAGCTCGAGGTAGTTCGCGACGTCCCTGAGTTTCGAGCTAATGAAGACGCGATTGCAACCTCAGGCTAGTTCCCCAGATCAGCAAACTAGCTCGCTATTTCATCTGATCGCGCTAATGAAGACACACCTTCTCTCTCTCATGTATGTCCTTGCCTTCCTATCTACCTATCTTTTCAACCAATAATCTTGCCTCCCTCACTAATCAAAAGGACTTCCACCTCAATACATGACAGACGTTTTGTGAAACACCACATACCAGGATGTGGTTTTCATTCAATAATAGGTAGAAAGCAAATATAAACTTGATCTTTTTATACCATGTTCGATGGGGAGTTGGGGGTTCCCAAGCCTTTCTCCAAAACCAGGATAATTTGTAGCAAATGGACCAACGCCTCTCCATTGGAGTCGTCCTTCAATAACCCTTCAAGTCTCATTAGTGGATTATTTCAACATCAACACACACAAATCCCATAGAGCAGGATTTTGTTTGCCACACAAAGGGTTAATTCTTTCTCTTTTAGTAATTTTCTTTTTCATAATGTTCTCATGTTGATTATTTGCTTTTATCGTAATTATTGTAGAATAACGGAAATAGAAGTGTCAGCATGAACTTTCATGGGATCTGTGTCTACTACTGGTGTAAAAATGCAACAATTGTTCAAAAAGAGGGTTAGTTTGCAATTATTACAGTCATGAATATTATCATTATCATCATTACCTCCCTTTTGATGAAAATCATTGTTACCATTGGATATGTCTTAATATAAAATTGATACTATGTTAATCATAAGGGGAATGGGAAAAAATATGTCAAGACAGATAGCTACCGGTTCCCCCCCCCCTCGTTTTATCTTTCTCTCTATCTCTCTTTCTCTCTCCCTCTTTTCATAATCATAGTTGAAGGATACTGAGAGCTGTCAAAACTGTCAAGAGAAAGAGGAATGCAAAAGAACGGAGGTCAAAACATTTTGCGCTTCTACCCAGGCTATTGATTTTTTAATGTTCGGGATTGACATTTTCATTTCTGTCGGTCCTTCGTCAGAAGGACATGACATTTATTTTGCGACATATCTAGACCATGATGCTTTGTGCCAATCTCTGCTACCGGGGAGAATTTTCAGGGAGACTTTTTTTCTGTTTGATATCCATTTGGTCGTAATACTTCTTTGTGGCAAACAATTAATACTTCAGAAATAGTCTATTGCAGCAGGAGAGATAAAAAAGGAGAGAGTGGGGGAAAGAAAGTTGGGGAAAGAGTTATGTATATATGTGTAGGAAAAAAGGACAAGTTAGAATGAAGTGGTAAATGAAAAAGAACAAACATGGAAAGGAAGAAATTATGAAAATATGACCCTGGACTACATGCAGGCATTTGTAGATGACAATGAGTGTGGATAAAGAGCGAGAGGACTAGAGAGGCTATTTACTGAAGGGAATGTAGGTCGCTCAAGGACTGGATAGAAAGCTTGTTCAGTGTCGTGTACTTTGAGCGCACAATGAGAGCGGGGGTTCCGGCTTGGAGAGAAAGGGGATGGAAGGGGGGGGGGGGTACAAGGGGATGGGGAGAGTGGGGTTAGGGGGGAAGGGGAGGAACATACAGGGGTTAAGGGGGTAGATGTTATTTAAATGTGAATAAGGAGAGTGGGGATGGATATAGAGGGGGAAGGGAGGAGAGGTGGGGGGGGGGGGGGTGGAGAATGGGATAAAGGGTGGGGGGGGGGATGGTAAGAAAGTTATACAAATGTGGAAATGGAGTAAGGAGATGGGAGAGGGTAGGGTAAAATAAAGCTGGGGAGAAGAGAAAGATTGAAAAGTGGATTAAAGGGGACGGGAGGATAGGATTAGAGGGAATGGATGGGAGAGGATAAAATTAGTGATAGATGGGAGAGGGGAGGGGGCTGAAAGAGAGAGAGAGCTTAAGGTGATGAGAGGAGGAGGATAGAAGTATCTTTATTGATGATATGATGATGTCACTGAGTGATAAAACAATAATTTCATGCGAAATTGGGGGTGGAGAAAGTGGTGAGGCAAAAGAGAGGGCAAATAGGGAACAGAGAAAGGCCAAGGGCAAGGGGATTAGAGAGGGGAAGTAGGAGATGCAGTTGACAATAGGACCATACTGGTGTCATTGAGTGACATCTGCACTTACTGAGGGATGAGAATGAGAGAGAGGGAGGTAGAGAGAGGTAGGGAGAGAGGGGGGGCGTATTGAGCAGGAATTCATAATGTGCATGCAGGTTTTCATTGCCACTGCCTTACCGTAAATGACTTTATTTCAATACAGAGCTGAAAAGGATGAATATATACCCCTGAATCGTGATCGAGTTCTAACCTGTAGAATAATAATGTGCATATCAGTATCAGGTCCATACCCACCCCACCCCAACTCCATTCCTCTCACACCCCACCCCACATTGCTCAATCTCCATTTCACACCTAGCACAATTGTCCGTTTCATTTAATTTTCAGCAACTGAAAGAAACGCATTGTTACCCCAGCATCGAAGGACATACATTGCAATTTGCAATTTCCCCCTAATGTTCCCGATTAACCGGCTGAGCAGGAGAGGCATAGTCCTTGGAATATCAACGGAAGAACTTCATATATTCAACCTGACAGAAACCATAAAAACATATTTCGTGGGATGTAAATTCAATTTCTGTTCCGCCATCAAGTATTGAGCTTTGCTGGAAATAAAGGATGAGGAGTGAAGTCAAAAGGAAGTAGGAGAACTCGCAGGGAGGGATATCATGGACAGATTTTAATAAAAGTTCAGTGTCGCGTTGTCGCTAGGCTCCATTGCATGACCGTCATATCGCCAGATATATATTTCCTTGTTTACCGAGGTTACAAATTGGCCTCTTTTGTATAATTCAACACGCTTGATATTTGCTTGCTTCTTGTATGGCCTTCACATGTACGTCCTTGACGAGAATAAAGTCGCGCTCACGCACACACACACAAAAAAAAAAGGGACCGAGAAGAAAAAATCCTTACATATGTATTTTTCTCTGCTCAAAAATTTAATTTAGCGTTGACCTTCGTTGGGATGAGTGTCTCCTCTGTATGTAGAGCAGATCACGGACGGGAGTGAGAGAGCGAGAAAAGAGTGAGGGAGAATAAGAAAGGAATACTGAAGATACAATAAGAGCGTGAGGGAAAGCGAGCGGAAGAACGAGAGAAAGAGGGCAGGGGATAGATAATGGGAAAGCAGAAGTTTGGAAAATGGAGCAGAGAGAAAGAGAGGAAGCCTATATGTTTATCCCCCATGTGTAGACATATACAAATGTGATTCGTTCGCCTCTTTCTCCTGTTCATTATACTCAAGCTGAGTATAATGAATAAGAGAAAAAGAGAAAGAAAAAGCCAGAGGTATGCATACATACATATATATACATGCGTACACAATACAACCATATATTGAATTGAACTGAATTTATTATTAACAAGAACAATAACAAAACTTCCATCTACATGTATGTGAATCAATACATTAACAAAAAAAGAAAGCAATTTCATTTCAAAAATTGACCAACAAAGACTAGGAAAATATCATATGTTACAAAGGATATAGTCATTTTAAATATTTTCAAAAATTCAAGGTTGGTAATGAAATTTATAACAGGAATAAGAGGTGAGCACAAGAGCAAGTTGAGCCATAACAACCATATTACCAGACAGCTATACATAAATGCATACATACTTACATACATACATACATACATGCATACATACATACATACATACACACAGGGTGGTCACCAGAAAATCTTTTACGCATGGCTCAAAAAAGCAGAATATCACTTTTTGTCAGACATCTGTGCTGGACGTGTGGTACACAACTACGGAACGCGTGGCTCAAAGAAAACAAAAACAATAAGAATAATAAGACTGATACCGATTTTACGCATGGTTCAGTAAATTTACACGTGGCTCACAATCACTTTCTGGACCCGACGCGTGGTGTTTGCACCGCATGTTTTCTACACTGGGGACCACCCTGCATACACATAGATGCTAACCATTCAATTTTTGCCATAGTTGTGACATTTTGTCACTCAAAATATGCATTTTTTTCTGTACGCATTTCTAGCATGGATGTATATTGTGTGTGGGTGCTCGTGAATTACATATGAGGTGTACATATATATGGGAATATATTGCATTCTGCATGGCAAAGGTATCTGATATCGCATTCTACCAAAGCCTTGCTTCAACATCGCCTTACAAAGGGCGATTTGAAATTGCAGCAGTTTGTTTTTTTAACCTTGAGCATGTATTTTAAAAATGAGCAGGATTAATGTCCCTCGTTAGGAGAAAGCAGACTAAGAATAAAGTTTACATTTGCTATGTGTAATTTTTTGTCAAATATTGTATCATTTTATGATATATAAATATATATACGACATGCACATATTTATGTGTGTAATTTTTGACATATTGCACACAGCAAGTTTGCCAGCATAAACAGTCAAGAATGCAGAATTTGTGTTGTATATAATATCAAGCACTAAACATGACGTTTGTTGCTGCAAGGTCATCTATGTCTTCCAGTAATGTTGTTAGGTGCATTTGCAATGGTATTTATATTTCATTGACCAGTTTATTAGAGAATAATGAGACAAATGTATATATTTTATTTTTGGTGTCTGAATTGTCCTTTCACCTAGTACACCCTCTTTCTCTTCTTTCCCCTTCTTCTCTCCTCTCCTTCTGTCTTTTTCATCCCTATTTCTGCATGAATTTTCTCTATACCCCAGCCTTCTCTTCCCCACCCATTTCTTAAATTTTCCTTTCCAGTCTTCCCCAGATCTCCCCACAGCTCCCCACATCATTCATTTCACTCTCACTTTCCTTCATCTTCATCTATTTTCCTTGAGCCTCTCTCCCTCCTTGATAATTTCTCTGTCAAACTTTCCCTCTCAAAGACCCAGCTGAAGTCACATACTTTATTTTATTACCTCTAGTTTCACCAGCAGAGCATTTATGGTAATTTTGTCCCAAATTTGCATCCACATTTCCTTATTTAAACTTGTAATGATGTTGCCCGAATGATTGCCTTGGGAAGTAAATGCAGAATTGGGTTAATTGTCTGGAAGTGACTTTTTATCAAGTCAATATGAGCTGACATGTGGAGGAAGAGAGGCTGGGGATGGTATGGGATGTTTAATTAATGGTGCCAATCTGATTGGATGTTATTTACCATCGTGATCATCTTTACCACCAAGAACCATCATCATCATCATCATCATTATCATCATCATCATCATCATCATCATCATCATCATCATCATCATCATCATCATCATCATCATCATCATTATCATTATCATCATCATCATCATCATCATCATCATCATCATTATCATTAGCATCATCATCATCATCATCATCATCATCATCATCATTATCATTATCATCATCATCATCATCTCCACCATTTTCATCATTACCATCTTATATCATCCATCTTTTCTTCTTTCTTTTTATCTTCTTTTCCCTCTCTCTCTCTCTCTCTCTGTCTCTCTGTCTCTCTCTCTCTCTATATATATATATCTATATCTCTCCCTTTCTATCTCTCTCCTCTCTCTCTCTGTCTCTCTCTTTCTCTCCCTCTCTCTCCCCCTCTCTCTCTATCTATCGCTGTCTCTCACTGTCTTTGTCTTCCCTCTTCCCACTCTCACTTCTCTGTATCCCTTCTTCCCTCTACATCTCATTTCCTTCTCTTCCTATTACATTCACTTATCCACTTATTCCCCTCTCTCCACCAGTGCCTAACCCCATTGCCCTTCTTCTATTCCCCTTCAACCCCCCCCCCCCCCCATGTCCTCTATATCCATTCCCCGCTCTCTCGTTCTCATGTCCTTGCGTAGTCTAATTGTGACTTCCGTCTATGTTTCCAACATCGCTGCAACATTCCATTACTGCATGGCTAATTATCATTGGCCATGCAACTCGTCTGTCTCTGGCAGTCAGTGCAATAGACACAGAAATCTGATCATAAAAAAATTATCTTTTGACGGCATTCCAACTGCCAGGCAATCAACTTTGCTGATAACAGACTTAAACCAAATGAGGCAGTGTTGTGTATATTGATTCTTTGATTTGTTTAAGAAGTAAATATATACATGTTTCAGCTCTTCGTTGAAGGCTGTGCTATTTTTAAATGAGGAGGCTGGTCCTTACATAAGAAGTAAATAATGAAAGAATCTATAAGTCATGCAAAACATTCTTATCAACTTCTTCTTCACAGTAAATATACTATCACGTGTGATGTGTTTTAAATATTTGTATTTTCTCCCTCCTTGCTGGAATACTGTAAGTGTCTTCCCCTTTAAGGTTTCTCTCCTCTTTTTACCTCCGTTGAAGTAAAACCACCCATGTATTTTAATATGAGTTAGTTTTATGCAAGTCTCATTCATATGTGTCTCAATGCACCATCACTTGTTATATTGTAAAATCATTTGTAATTCAGCTCTCGAGCTGCGATGATGATTGTTTTGATAAAGATACCATTACTATTATTAAAAGCTTCCATCCAAAACAGATGTAAGCCATTGTGTGCCAATGTTGTATTTGTGTACAAGGATTCTATAGATCACCAGGTTGCATGGCATTGGTAGAGTTAAACCTCTGTGTACCAAGCAAACTGCCCCTATATGGAGGATTGCATGCATTAATGGCATAGACAGAGATTTTTAAAAAAAAATGTGGAATGACTTTTAACCCTGTGAGTGAAGTTGGTAAAGTTTGGCACAATTAACTACACACAAACCTCCATAGAGCAACATTGCGTCTGGCACGTAAAGGGTTTATGATCAAAACGTTTTCAATATTCCACCTTATTAATTAACCTTCAGCCACCAACAATTGCGGCCATGTTCATACGGTTATCGGGTGATCAGATTTAATCTCTGTTTTAATCAATATTACAGTTTTGAGGGGTTAAGCAACGACATGTAGTACTTCATGATGAAAAGATGATATCTTTGTAATTAATATAACAATAAGTGGAAACCAGGAAATTATTTCCTGAGAGGTGAAGCGAATCACGCGTTCAACCTTTTCCCAGAGACTACAAAGTCCAAAGTGCAATAGCATTATGAAATTAATCCTGTGACAATAGTGAAAACTAAACAAACCTTCAAGTTACACGCACTTACGTGATTTTTTGGTCCTTCTTGATATTTTGCGACGATAAGATTGTATCTTTGTAATCAACCTCACAATGAGTGGGTCGTACCTAGAAGCTCGTGAGCAGTGAAGTGAAGCATGCTTCCAATGTTTCCCCTTATATCAAACTCCATTGTGCCATATGTGGTAGAAAATATCCTGATACAATGATAAAATCCAACATTAGTCAAACATGCACAATTCCCCCCCCCCCCCCCACCCCTATTTGAAAAACTTATTTCCCAGACATATATGTAATCTCATGATAGTTTATCCAGCACTTTCTTTGCATTTATGTATTT
Source organism: Arbacia lixula (assembly GCA_963669155.1). Classification (NCBI taxonomy): domain Eukaryota; kingdom Metazoa; phylum Echinodermata; class Echinoidea; order Arbacioida; family Arbaciidae; genus Arbacia; species Arbacia lixula. Next base: position 3,046,573 of record OZ022585.1, read on the forward strand.
TTTTGTTTGATGGAAGTCTTATATCAACACCTCAACTATAACTATAACATTCATAAACAAAAAGTATAAACAAATACATGTCATCATTATTTGGTCTTCTTATAAGTACTACATAACTACACTGACTGAATCTAGAACAATTTTAGTGGTAACACAACTTTGCTTTTTGTATGCCTATATTCTATGGTAGCTGTCAAACTGATAATTCATATGAGAAATAATCAAATAGGGAACATCCAGCTTAAATTAATTATGACACATAATATTAGCACAGGATTTATAGGGCATAAATATGATGAAGTAATAGTATCACTATTCATTTAAGCTAACTATATTTTTGTCTCCTTGATGTGAACAACATTAATTTGATTTTGTATCCACAATATCCAAAGTTCATTTTCACACTTCCTCTCTCATTACTGCTGTCAAACATACTCACGCTCAGAATTAATTGCATAATCATTACGACGTGTTATTCTATCGCGATCTGATTATCCAATGAGCTATTAGATTCCAAGGTTCTTGTGATATTTGAGCTGTCCAAGCCGTTTAATTCTGAGCTCTCTGCAATAGGCAAAACACTGGGAAGGAGATTTAATGAGATTAGGAAGATGAGGATTATCTTGGCATTAAGAGATCTGAGCCCATCCTATTTGGCAGCATGAACCACGTTCAGGGCTGAGCGCATTCAGGAATGGCATCGTTTTGTTTTGACATTCACTCTCACATTGTATGTTATGTAATACATGAAATACCTTTTAATATGATGATCTGTGATTTATTCCACATTTTTATGATCAGCATTTTCTCAATGTAATATTTTGTGTACATACACCACAAAGACATTGATGCTTGATTGGATGATGGTCAGAGTACCTAGTATTTTATACTGGGCAGACATGCTATAACTTCAATACACTGATTGTGTTCAACATGAATGCATGCTTTTAATGGAGGTAAATACATAAACTCCCCATTTATATCATTAAAAATACATATTGGATGTAATTCTTCACTGATGCTTATTTAAGAGCATCATTATAACAATGACATTCAAAGGCTAAGTACATATTTCAATTCATGTGTCTTTGAACCGCTGCGTGTATCTGATCTTAAGAAATGAAGAGTGTAGTTTTTATTACTCCGAACTCAACTCTCATCTTCCTTTTGTCTCATGTTTATTTGTTCCTAGCCTTCTTTTTTTTTGTCTCATCCCCCATACCTAATCATTTTGCTTCTTTCCTTTTCCTGTAAGTTCAATTCCTCTCCTTCCTCCTTAAGTTTTCCCCCGACCTTGACCTTGAATGCAGCTGAGGAGGGTTAGTGGGCCAGTTCCTTAAGCAAGAAGCGCAGTTTGACCTTTTCTGCTCGGCCAGCTTCACTCGTCTGGCCAAGGCCGTCTTTCTACGCACTTCCAAGATCTCTGCTCTTGACCTAGTCTCATTAAAGCATCCCTCCCCGCAGTATCTCTTTCAATCTGTTAGTAATAGCTCCAGCCATTCTGATGGTAATCCTCTTTCTCTCAGTACAATCTTGACCTTCCAACTGCAGCTCGGCTAAGAGTATAGAACCACGGCAAAAATATTTACTTGTAAAGAATGACATCGCATTAGATCGTAACTTAAGTAGATCATCAGGCTTGCTTTATATACTTACCTGTGTATTTTTTTAGAAGTAATATGCTCAATTTCCATAGAGTGGCCGTTTATCTGACACACAAATGGATAACTAAGTCTTTCATCGTACTTGAATTATTACGTGAAACCTAGAAATGGATTGTCGAGTGAACTTGACTTCCGTTTCTACCATACTAGACGTATTACTATTGTCTGTCATGTAATCAGCTTATGTAGCATCGTTTGAAGACATGTATATGTTTTGGAGGCTTTCATTAGACTTTTTAATCATATTTATGATTTCAATGTCTGCAGTTGAAGCTCGTTGATAAAAGCAATGTTTTACATTTGAAAAATATGACTCAACCTTGTGTCCATATAAGTAGTGAAATGATGAAACTAAGCTGCTAGCTTCACCAATATTGATATAAAAGCAATATTTCTGTAACTGCTGGAAAAATACAGCAAAAGAAGAGAATGAGGTATTTGTGAATGGTATCATTCATGCACAACGATGACTGATGCTGTAAAAGGACCATGATTGTTTTGATGATGATAATGATGATGATGATGACGATGATGGTGATGGTGGTGATAATGATGATGATGGTGATGATGATGATGATGATGATGATGCTGGTGGTGGTGGTGATGATGATGATGATGATGGTGGTGGTGGTGATGATGATGGTGATGATGATGATGATGATGGTGATGATGGTGATGATGGTGGTGATGATGATGATGATGATGATGATGATAATGATGATGATGATGATGATGATGATGATGATGATGATGATAATGATGATAATGATGATGATGATGATGATGATGATGATGATGATGATGATAATGATGATAATGATGATGATGATGATGATGGTCATGATGATGATGATGATGATGATAATGATGATGATGATGATGATGATGATGATGACACAAATACTACTGTTTTTACTCCTGCCATGAAACCTGATTGACCACCTGCCCAGAAAGAGCACCTGTCTGCAGAGAGCACATTTCTTATTTCTCTTGAACAACATTTCTTATTGACACCTGTATTAATGTAACCTGTGCATAAAGACCACCTGCTCATCAAGACTGAATGTCTTGTTACTCTTGAGTGGTTTCTCTATACAGGTTTCACTGTACTTGTCTTTTTACTTCTACTACTAGACTTCATAAGAATAATAATGATAGTAATTATGTCATCAGAACAGTGACGATGCAACTGTTTAGATGTCATATTCAGATATTTTGAATTTATCAATTTGTGTATTTGAAATATTAATATATTTTTCTGTTTCTATTCTTTTTCTTCTTTTACATGTGCTCTTGATGTCATCACCCGATCAATTCAGGTAAGTGTATTATAATGGCGCTTTTATCCTCTCGGTCTCACACAGTCGCAGTCATGATTTGTTCTTTATTCATTTATTCTACTTATTCATTCAGTTGTACTAACCTTTGTCAATAATTGGGATATTGTTCCTCCCATGGGCCCTGTTTTATAAAACTGAATTTGACTGTGACCATAGAAAAAAAAAAAGGATGATGGTGATTATGAACATAATGTATTAACCCCATCAGTACCACGGCTACATGAAGTGTACAATAAGTGAATGGGATTTTCCTGGACTTGGTTTTCAAAGGGTTAACCCCATCAGTACCACAGCTACATGAAGTGTACAATAAGTGAATGGGCTTGTCCTGACTTGGAAGTGAGAGGATTTAAGTAATGATTTATCACAGTTCTGTTGATATTGCATTTCCTTATCCCCAAACAAACAAATAACACACCATTTGTGCTATTTTGCTTCCCGTTATGAGCTACTCTGCAGGCATCTGAACATATGGGTAACAATCTTTCTAAAAGCACAAAGAGTGCACTCTTTTGTGTTTCGGTCACTTTACCAGCTCAGACATTACGCCAAGAATTTCTAGAAGCAAGATGCATTCTTAAGATGCATCCTTTCGCCCACAAAACCAGAACAAAAGATCTTGTGATGTTACATAACAATCTCTGAAATACTAGAGTTTTTCTTGGAGGATGCAACGCTGTAGAGTTTAATCATATTGTTACTTAATCAATACTTTTTCATGCAATGCAAGATTAAACTGTTTTCATGGAAGTAGGTTACCCAGATTGTGTCTTTCACCCCCAAAACCGGAGCAAAAGACCTTGTGAAAGTTCCATAATAATCTCTGAATTCTAGAGTTTCTGGGAATGATGCAAGACTATAGATCTAAATCATTGAATTGCTACATGATAAAAACAGTGTTCATGCAAGCATGGAATCCTCATGCAAGTAGATGCCATTTTCAGGAAAGTTGGTTGCCCATCTAGATTGCGTCATTCACCCCCAAAACCAGAACAAAGAATCTTGTCCTTCATTATGTCCATAATAATCTCTGAATAGTAGAGTATTTCACGGATGATGCAACCCCATAGATCTTAATCACTAAATCATTACATAACGTTTGACAGCAGTCACGGCATTGGCCAATGTTCCACCAGAGTAATGTCCAAGAGGTGAAAATACTTTATAATCTCCTACCAAGGCAGTGCTGACGGTATAATATGACATTTGATTTTTAAAAAGAGTCAATGATAATACCTCTAAATGGAAGTACATTGAAAGAAGTGTATCCCATTTGCATGTTAAAAGTATATTTGTGTAAAATATGTTGGAAAATGGAAGAAAATACTGTATAGGATATCTGCTCTCACTATTAGAACTTGCATACCTCAGAGATCTTCACTGGGTATATCTGGCAATCAAGGGAGCAGCAAAAAGTGCTTCCCACATTTACCATTTTTTTTTAATGCATAAATTTACACTCTCAAGACTTCTTAAGTGATAGTTATCAGAATGAAAGATGTTTCAATTGTATGTTTTAAGCCATAATCTGTCCTACGAAGATGTTTCCCACAATTTGCATTTTATATCAGCAAACTCATGTATGAATGATAATAGCCTCGATGCAAGTCTTTTTTTTTGGTCAAGATTCAATATTCCTTACTTGTAGGGCTTCTTTCAGGGCTTATGTCGTAAAGAGAAAGAAAGATGTTTTCGCAAAAGCTCATTTGTCATTTACAGGGGTTCTTTCTTGCACTTATTTTAGAGAAGTATGAAAAAATGCCACCCTCATAGGAAATCTGCCTGTTTCAGGGTTTTCTTCTCTGATACATGAAATTTCTTTGTGATGGAAGTATGGAATAAAGATGTTTCTTGGTGGGGGGATTATCCCAATGCCGAGTTTTGCCCCCGTTTGTGAATACGCCTAATGAGCGCCCTGGTGTTCCCTCGTTACCTGGTAGTGACCTTGCGCTCTAATCTGCCCTGAAAGGTACGCAGACAAACACTGTTGTGTCATCCTGATTAGGAGGCATGCGACTGACATCAGATTACCTTGGTTGTCGCAGAGACGGCCTTAAAGGGGTTTTTTATCCTCTCTCTCTCTCTCTCTCTCTCTCTCTCTCTCTCTCTCTCTCTTTTTCTCTCTCTCTCTCTTTCTCTCTCTCTTTCTCTCTCTCTCTCTCTCTCTCTCTCTCTCTCTCTCTCCCTCTCTCTTCTTTGTATGTAAGTCTATCTGACTTGGGCTATCTCTCTCTCTCTCTCTCTCTCTCTCTCTCTCTTATCTCTTTCTCTCTCTCTCTTTTTTTTTTCTCTCTCTCTCTCTCTCTCCCTCTCTCCCTCTCTCTTCTTTGTATGTATGTCTATCTGACTTGGGCTATCTCTCTCTCTCTCTCTCTCTCTCTCTCTCTCTCTCTCTCTTTTCTCTCTCTCTCTCTCTCTCCCTCTCTCCCTCTCTCTTCTTTGTATGTATATCTATCTGATTTGGGCTATCTCTCTCTCTCTCTCTCTCTCTCTCTCTCTCTCTCCCTCTCCTTTGTATGTATGTCTATCTGACTTGGGCTATCTCTCTCTCTCTCTCTCTCTCTCTCTCTCTCTCTCTCCCCCTCTCTCCCTCTGTACCCCTACCTCAACTGCTGACTTTCATCATGCTTTCATTATAGTTTGTAGAATTGTAGCCCCCCCCCCCCCACCCTCCGTCTCTCCTTGTCTCTCTCCCCCTCTCTCCCCCTCTGTCTCTGCCTGTCCCTGCTCTCTCTTCATGTTCCGTCCTTTGTTTGTGTCAAACAAACGTGTAGGATATTAAGGCGTGAACATTCTAATAGTTGATAACGAGAGCGTAATATGTGCTTAAGCCCATCAGCAAAGTGGCAGCAACTTTGACCATGACTGTTCACCTGCAATGTTCAGCTGCAATTCTCCTTTTAAAGTGATTGATGCATAGATACCTTTTTCTTTTACAGCAATGTTATTGGTTATTTCACTAGAATAGTCAATTACTGATTAAGAGGACACAGACCTCCGACCATGATTGATTCTTGCTCAACATTTGTTTTTTGGTGTGTTACGTTCATCTTACATCATGGGAAAAGGGTAGAGTTTATTTGTTTGTGGGGGGTGGGGGGAGGGGGAGGGAAGGGGGCTTAACATAAAAAGAGGATGATGAATACCCCCCCCCCCTCCCAGTGGTCTCACCTGCAAAGGCTGACTCAGAAAATGGTTTCCTTTGTTGGTAATCAAATCTTGATTTGGGCGTTATCTACAGATGTAAAGAAAAACCTTGAAGAGGAGGAACTTCCGGAGTGATGGCTTTGTTTGTGGTAAGATAACAAATAATGATTACCAAGGTGATAAATGTATTAACTCTTTACATCCAGTTTGCCAGAATACGTAACATTTAGTAATAGTTAGGCAGGCATATTGATTTAAACACAAACGATAGGCATCCTAGATTCTAGTCGTCAGTGGTATTGAAGACATCACAATTACCAGATAGATTTAATCAATCAAACTTTTTTAAGCTGTTAAGGGCAGCAAAACCCATGAATCCATATATCTTGAATTATATAAATAAACATATTCTGAATGCCATTTGTATTTTATGTAATAAATCAACTGAACAGCTTGATTTCTGTCTTTCTTTTGTTCATATGTTTTCTACATTTTCTACCAAATAGTGTTTAATATCAACTCTCTATTTTAGTGCCTTTAATTGATCTTTTAGATTCAGAACTTTTGTTGAAAGCAAAATTGTTGTAGCATCCGTAATGAATAAAAATACAATCTTTCAAAACCCAACAGGAAATAAAGTTCCGTAGGATAAAAAAAAGCGTAGAAATCAGCCAGCCTCATTAGCGTGAGAGTCTAGACAGCCCAAGGTGAAAGTTGGGTTAACCCAATCAGTTCTGAGGGTCATGAAGCGTGGCTTCCGGACAACAAGACTTGATTGCTGGAGATGGCCAGTTCTGACCTCGCCTGCCGCGAAGGAGGAACCGGACTTTAAAATGTCCAGATCTCACCCGTTGACTTAAAAGGGAATGTGCGGTAATTAACCATCTTGATACCCAGTCATTCAAAGCCTGTTGGTTTACTACACAAATTTGTACCTATGGTACTGAGAGAGGTGAAGGGCATGTGTGGTAATGAAACATCTTGACATCAAGTCATTCAAAGCCTATTGATTTACTTCAAAGTTGCACCAATGGTACCGATAGGGGATTTTCTCTCAGCCATAAGCCAGGAAAAGCAAATGGACTTTTTTACCATTTTATGCACCTATGGTACCGTGAGGGTTAAAGGGAATGTATGTGAGTCATGTGTTGTAAGTAGTGCAGTAGCACGTTATCATTTAAAGGTAAATCTCTTGCGTGCGTGATCCTGAAATAAAAAAACGGCACCCGTGATCATGGAACAACTCTTCTTCCGTTGGTTTCTCTTTGACGTTCGAAGATGATAGAAGATATACGCCCCCCCCCCCCTGTATGAAAGGAAGTATGCACGCTTATGCAAAGTGGTTACTGAGAAAAGGGAGATGTGCGTTTATAATTAATGGAAGGAAAAGAAAGAACCTTGCGTGATCACCAAGTTCTATTTTTGTAGTTGTTGTTTCGATTGACTTGACTTCCCCCGGAAAGACATCCTGTGGAAATTGTGTGTGTAACTATAAACATTTTCGGATGGAAAATGTGATGACATTTTTCATCTTGTTTGATGTAAGTTGGTGTTTCCAAAATGTTTCCAAAATAAAACAGAACTTGCTACTGATTTTTATCTCTATTTTTATTTGTAATTGTATGAATGTATTAAGTTTTTCTCTGCAATTATGTAGCAAAGATGAGAGAAATTCAAGCAAGATGAAAACTTACATGTCAACAGATATCAAAGGGGGGCGAGAGGGACGAGAAAAAAAAAGAGAATTGTGAGAAGAAGAAAAGCAAAAACAACAAACATGGAGAAGAAAAAGATGAGCAAGCAGGTAAGGAACCATGTTATCTTGGCCAGAGTGTTACAAACAGTCGTTATCAAACCTGTGAATGCCACTGAGGCATTCTTGCACTAATCATCCACACATACTCTGAACATCAATACTTTATCTACCTTAGTTAAAGTTGTAGTGCAAGTGTTTATATATGAATCAAGGTCAACCCAGCTTAATGACCACTTTTAAGACTCTCCTCAATATTTGTTTTCTGCAGCCTTAAGCAAAGTCTAACTAAATAACTTGATGAATGTTATGATCCACAGTATGGACTTTAATTAATCTCCATTATGCCTTCTAATCCCTTTAGGATAAGACTATAGGTCCATCATAGATTGGATCATCATCAGACATACATTGTCTGCAGGTTTTGACTTCTCTCTGAACCCTCATGAACAATTACCTCTCTCTTGCTATGACCTTCAGTCTTTGTTGTACCTCCAACTGTCATTTCTAAAATGAGTGGTGAGTAACATAGGTGATGGTAATCTGGTGGCTCCGTAAGCAGTAATCAATACAAAGTCTCTCTATTTGCGGGTCATGCGTCAATATCTCTTTCAGATTACGTAACAATTTGACATTGAATAGGAGTGTTGTGTTTTGGACCATCATGTATATTGTGTGCTCTTTCTTCGTCACTCTCTCTCTCTCTTTTGCTAGCTTACTTCCGCCCTTGCTCTCTTTCTCTCTCTTGCTTGCACTTCCTCTCCCTATTATTTCTTTCTTTCTCTTTCAGTCTTTCTATCTCACTGTGTCTTTTTTTTTCTCTCTCTCTGTCTCTCTCTGTTTCTATGTCATTTTGTTTTTATTCTTGTGGCATTCTTCATGCAAACCCCCTCTCTCTCTCTTTCTCTTTCTTTCTTGCTTTTGCTCATTCTCTCTCTCTCTCTGTCTCGATCTCTCTCTGTCTCTATGTCATTTTGTTTTTGTTCTTGTGGCATTCTTCATGCAAACCTATTTTTTTCTTGCTTGCTTTTGCTCTCTCTCGCTCTCTGTCTCTCTCTCTCTCCCTCTCTCTATCTCTCTCTCTCTATCTCTCTCTCTCTCTCTCTCTCTCTCTCTGACTCACTCTCTTCCTCTCTCCTCTGTCACTAACCCCCTTTCCTGTCCCCTTTGTGTCTCTGTCTCTTCCCTCTCAAGGCTTATCTCTTCATGGTTTGTTCCTTAAACCTTTTTATACAACTACATGTGCAAACAATGGGGAGCAAAGAACTCCGAAGGCCAGCCCGTATTTATCTGTCCTTGCATACCAAGATGTGTCAATATGATTCAAGTTATGTAGAACTCTTGTATTTGAACAGCTTAATCCTATTTCTGCGCAAATGACATCAGCACTTCCAAGCAGAACACCCTCTTGGAATTCAAAGGAAGTTTCAGTAACCTTGTAGTCGTCTATATTTATTGGATGAGTGGGTTTATGTAGAACTAATTAATAATCAGGAATTAAAGTTAAGTGGTAGAAATCATAATGATTATTGGTCTTGGTCATGGCAGAACCATTCTACTGTCATGATCACTGGGACAGATCTTGTTTGATATTAATCAGGGGAAAAATACACCGGGGCTCGGGCGATTTCGCCCCAAAAATACTTAAAAGAGGCCTGGAAAATATTGAAAGAGCCCCTGAAATTCCCATAGACATAATGTAAAATTGTAGCCAAATGGCCAATGTACTAAAAAAGTAGCACCCAAAAAGGTTTAATTATTTTTTCCCCTGATATCAATGATGTTATCATTTTGAGATTCCTTCATGATATGCTGACATCAAACAAGAATGGGTGAGACCCATACTGCCCTTCTTTGACAAAAGGAAGCAAGTGACAAATCACTCAAATCTGGGTTATTGGTATTCTTAGATTATACCCAGCATTCTCTACATACAGCCAAATTTGGACAAGAAATATTCATCTTGCTGCGAGATATTCAATCTATCATGATGTGGTGTTGCACTGATGCCAATGCAAGTGACAGACACATTTTGCTCATTTACAAGAAAAGTCACTTTTGTTAGTTCTTTCCTTTTGTCAGAGTAGGGCAGATGGTCATGGCAGAATGGTACTCCGTTCATGACAGGTCCTGTAATCTGTCTCACTTCTATCTCGTACCTGTAACCCTTTGAGTGTTACACCATATACCGCTCTATGCGTCTATGTGTATTACTTGTGAGGAAATGCCTCCATGGAGCATAAAGAGTTAACTCCTTCTGTACTAGACAAAATGCTGCGTAATGCATTTCATCTGTTGTACTTTTAAGAAAATGTGCATAAAGAGCTCAATGTGTAGGACCTGCTCTTGTACAGGGTTTTCATATTGTAATTAGTAGTAACCATAGCGACACCATTTGCAGTGGTGGACATGGCAACGTCAATCTGTAATATGAATCATTGGCTGTTTTTGTGAAATTGTCACACATTCATGTACCATCGTTGTGCTCTGTGTTACTTTTATAATCATCTGAAAATAAGGAATGCCACTAAATAGTTGTTGTCATAGTGATTCTGGATTGTATATAATGTTCTCATGCCAATATTGTGTTTGTAGACTGATAATTTCAGCCTTTGCTGCTGATTGTTATACCTGAATCTAAAATTCATATGAATTATTACAAGCTGTTATCTTACATAATAAGGTTTTTACCAAGAAATGGCTGTCAATGTTATGCCTGCTAAACAGGACTTATGATATTGGAATAACATAATAGGATAGAGAAGAATATGCCAAAAATGAACAAACATAGTTTTAATGTGTCCGGGTATAGAATAGTATAGAGTAGGATGCATAAAATTACATGAAGTGAAATTAAAGAAATTTGAATGAAACAAGGATTTCATCTTGTGAAGAGGAGAATGAAATACAGATAAAAGATAAGAGAGGGTGAGATAGGGCAGGAATGTGTAGAACTGAAAAGAAAAGACAACAAAGAGATAGAACAGATCATCCAGATTGTTGAAATAAAAGGAACAAGCAGTGGATCCTTCTTGAGGAGTCAAGCAGCGTCATATGTAGGCGAGGTCATTCCTTTCCAAGGACGACCGGACAATAGGAACTGCCCACTCATTCTCCAAAGATGACCACATTAGCCTCTTGTCTGCTGACCATATCATTGAAGCATTCATGGGCAGTTGGTCAGTGGGTCAGCTGCTGGATTCCCAATTATTACCTCATCTTTTTTTCAGGGAAAGCGGCTCATCGTACATAACTAGGCAGCTAGGGATATTAGTGGAAATGTGAAGGTCTAATGTTGTGAGTATAATGAGAGGTAATTAGGTTCTCGGAATAATGTGGGCAGCAAGGAGAGGGAAGGGGGGGGGGGGGAGGGGGTGGGGGGTGGGGGTCTGCTGGGGGAGGATATTGAACCTTGAGAGATGGCTACCTTGGATCCCCCCCCCCCACCCCCCACATTCCCAATTACCTTTAAAATAATGATTCATAAATAAGATAAGAACACAAGTGCATACATATATAAAAGCACCTGTTAGTACTACTACATGATGTGCTAAAATCTAAACTGCATATCAACAGGCAAACATTCAACTGTTAAAAAGACACCTTAGATGTTGACCCTGTACACATTGAGGTATTTATATCTGCCCTTTGGACATCCTATCCTGATTGATAAAGTCAGCATTTGTTTCGGTGACAGGTGATAAAAAAAAAAGATGTCGGGTGTGTTTTAATGGACTTGGATTGGATAAAAATGTGGTTCTTGCTTATGGTGAAATATACAGATAGACAACCAACAAAAAGGAAAGTAGCAACCGCGATTACTTCTACTACTACTACTACTACTTCTACTTCTACTTCTACTTCTATTCTACTTCTACTATTACTTCTAGTACTCATACTGCTAGTACTACTATTACTACTAAACTACTATTACTACCTACTACTACTACAACTACTACTACTATAACTTCTACTACTACTACTACTACTACTACTACTACTACTACTACTACTACTACTACTACTACTACTACTACTACTACTTCTACTCCTACTACTTTTTGTACTATATACAATTAACTACTAATTTAATGACTATACTACTGTTGTAGGTGTCAACAACTATCTATAATACAGTAAGTCTGGTTTGTAGTGCTTCTGAAGAAGAAATGTGAGAAGAAGAAAAATGGTATAAGAAAAAGAAGAAGTATAAGGAAGACCAATGGCATCATGCTGCTAAAGAAAGAAGTGGCACAATATGTTTGATGTGTATCTTTGTTCTCTTCCTTTGTAGTGTGGTCTAGGCCTAGTTTTAACCCCACCCTAGCCCCAGGGCCAGCATCCCTAACCCACCGCACTCTTAAAGGTCTTCCCAATGCCTTAATGAGCATGTAATGAGCATGTCTTAATCTCAGATGAGCTGCCTGCAGAGAGCGCAACCTCGGTCAGCTGTCAGCCCAGTATCTCCTTGTGATGATGATGCGTCGCCGTCGTCTTGATGATGAAAACATTGAGGTTACTCAATGGTAAAGCTGGCTTCTAAACTATGGGCCATTTCTACTACTACTTCTACTGTACTAAAGCCACTACTACTACTTCTACTATACTACAACGACTACTACTTCTACTGTACTACAATGACTACTACTTCTACTGCACTACAACCACTACTACTTCTACTATACTACAACTACTACTTCTACTGTACTACAATTACTACTACTTCTACTATACTACAACCACTACTACTTCTACTATACTACAACGACTACTACTTCTACTGTACTACAACCACAACTACTGACACTGAAAAAGAATAATGAGGGGGAGGGGTGGAGAAGAACTAGGCATAAAATGAAAAGGTGATAAAACGAGAAGTGTAATGAAGATTAAAGGCAGGATCTCCCTTTTGCAGGTCAAAAGAATACAAATGTAAAAAACACAGAAAATAAAAGAAAATACTGTATAAGAACTACCCTTCCAACGATTAAAACTCAAAACTCACTCGAAGCGGAATTACAGCAATCACTAGATTTTGGACAGGTCATCAAAAATATAAAATGTGGTACATGAACGTAGACCATTGTCGGGCTGTTTCAAATGTAAACAAGGAAAGTTTTTCAGTTTTCCGTGTAAGGTTTGTGAAGCTATGAATGTGAGATTTCATACATGTTATTGTTAAGGTATACTGTTTATTCCATCATTTTTCTTGACTTTTGCAAATGGACTACCCTGTCTTTGATATGAAACAACAGACATGTTTCATGTAAGGAGTAAAGTCTTTCAAACTTTCAGCTCATGTTGTAAGAGTGTTCTTGCAAATGCCCCTTCCTCCTATCCAACGTGCAAAGTCTTCTGCCAGAATCTGGTATTAACATGCCAAGAGACAGGTTCTGATAGAACCCCCCTGTCCCTCAATCTATTTGCTCTCTGTCTTTCCCTCTCTCTCTCTCCATATTTCTGTCATGTATGTTCATTGTAGAACCACGTTTTAGCAGCCTCATGCTCTTGATTACCGCTATGCAGTTTTTGCTTCACTCACCCTGAGTAATAATAGCTGTCCTTGAGCAACCCAGTTTTTGACATTATTCAAATAAGTTGCCATTCTCTGAATAATCAGTCCATATTTGTCTATTTCATGCTCATAGTTAGCTTAGCCTCCATGCTGTTCAACATTTTAATTCTTAACATCTGCAAGTTAACATCCGGGTCTGATAAAGACAAGACTAGTTCTGATTTTTCATAGTCCCAACGGTTCTGAGAACTAGGGAGCGATTAGTCTATTGCAACCAGACCTGATTGTTGTAGAGTTTTGATTATTAATGCCTAACAGCCTTGGATGTAGGCTAATAGTACGACTGAAGTCGGAGAGTGGTGTCATCGTGACAACAAACTTGACTTACTTTCTCCTTATGTCTCAGCCATTACTTAGTACTGATAATCCTTATCCCCATTGAAGAAAATGTGACTTCTTCTACTACTTCTACTTCTACTTCACGTACTCGTACAAAATAACCTTTTCAAGAACAGTTAAGGGTAATCAAGGTTTCACCCTGGGAGAAAAAGCATCTTTTTCTTTTAACATAAAATCTATACAAGCAGTTGAAGAAGAATTATAGAAGTACTTGTAGATGCGAAATGTGTATTATAGTTGGCCAGGGTGACAGCACGTGAACATAATCATAAATGAAGCATTTCCCAACCAGGGTCATCCTTTTCCTCTTGTCCTGCAACAAAATTTCATCACTTATCGACCAGAATTGCTAACAAGGCCATTTTTTCAGATTTTTTTTTTCATTTTCATTTTGAGATGTCAAAACAAGATAGATGAAGGGGGAAACACACAGGTATATATAAAAAAAAAAAGAGAGAGAGAGTAAAGTTTTAACCTTGGCGAGAATTATCATAATTACGTTTTTCTTTGGAATGATGAAGGACGCAGGCAGGGTTTTGAGGACTGGCTTTCTGTTTGATGTAACGTCCATAAAAGCTTATTGGGCAAATGAATGTGTGACCTTTGATGAAGAAAGGAAATATTAAATGGCTAGGGAATAGGTGATGAGGGCGAAAATATGAGCGTAATGGGCCGGGGCAATGTAACAATATGAGGAAATGGGTGTGATTAAAACGGAGTGGTTTTTGTATCAGTTAAGAGATAATTGGCATGTACTTGGTGGTTGTAACTGGGAAAATAGAGGAAAAAATGTGAGGAATTATGCATACAGTCCAAGGGTAGAATTAGAGTGGGATTTTAATGGCAAGGAGGAAAATGATGTTTGCGGAGTGAAGTTGATGATGACAAAAATGTTATGTTGAAAATTATCTTGCCATGATAGTACAACCATTACTACTGCAAATAAGCATTACAACATGAATTTAGTTGCAAGTATGAGTAAGTTTTGCAGTTATACCATTTTTTTTCAGAGTAATGATGGGATGGAAAGAAATTGATCTGTTCCTCATAGATTGTTGTAATATGATGGAAAAAAAAATTGTCAAACAATTCAATGTAGCAATGAACAGTATCACATTAATTGATTCAATATGAGAATGTAATCGTAGTATTTGATATAGCACCAAGATACAAAAGCAGAAGAATTCAAAATAATTTTCAATTCTATGGAAACAAAATTACATTTGAACCTATTTTTTTTTTTACTTTGATGCACTGTTTCAATAGATTAAAACTTACAGCAGTTATGTTTATGCACTTTTACCCAAAACGGTGATTTTTACTGCCACAAATAAACTATTAAACTGTCAACATTCAGCATAAATACATCAATGATATATTTTTGTCCATTAAAGGTAGTTAATTCATTTATTTATTTGTATTGTCTCCCAGGGAAACCTCTTCTGTTTATTGACACTGCAAACAGCTATCTTTATATCTGGTGATAACATGAGAGAACGTCCTTTAGTATGACACAAAGCAAGATATGTATGATAATGTCGGTGTGCGTGGGTGACTGGATTGAAATCAGAAAATGTGTTGGAATGGTATTGATTTAGGTGCAGCTCTGAATGATGGCTGGTCGTAGGCCTGTACCTACCTCTTTCACATCCAAACTCTAATCGCATGCCAAACCTAGGGTCCTGTCCTATAAAGAGTTGCAATTGATCACAACTTGACTTATGATTGATGTCAATCGTAGCTCTGTACATAGGAGATAGCGGATTCAACTTCCAAACTATTTATAAGGCGGGGCCCAGATCAGGGCCTTGTTGCATAAAACTTACCATTAATGGTAACTTTGCTTCCAATGGCAACTTCTATAGAAACCTTGAATTTGATTGGCTGTGGAATGGTGTTGCCATGGAAGTTACCGTTGATGGCAGAGTTACCATTAACGGTAAGTTTTATGCAACGGGCCCAGATCAATTTTCTGGTGTGTACATAATCGGGTGTGATTGAACATGTGCCTAAAATCAAGTAGCAACAACAACAACAAGTTGTTCTCCTGAAATGATATGACTTTGTCACCAGAGAAGCAAACGGATCTGCAGAAACACTGACACACGATAGGAACTGTGTGCATTACCTAATTGTAAAAGGAATGGACGTGTGGCATGTTAAGAGTTTTTAATTTTTAGTGCAAACTTGTTGCTTTGTTTCCCAGTTAAGGGCCTGCTAAGGACCAAAAATATCACAGTGTGTGTTCCGTAGTCTTTACCAATATGTGTCCATACTTTTAAACCGGTTTTGACCTTAAATGCTGTCCTAAAGAAAACTAGTTCACATGTTTGATGGGCACATTGGTAACTCTAGTACATTAAGTATTAAATCCTTTCATATCTAGGGCTACCCACTCAGAAATCGATGAAGATGATGGCTAGTAGCCGTTGTGTGAAAGGGGCCAGATAGCCATGGATAGTGGCTAGTAGCCATTGTATGAAAGGGGCCAGATAGCCATGGATAGTGGATAGTAGCCATTGTATGAAAGGGGCCAGATTGCTATGGATAGTGGCTAGTAGCCGTTGTGTGAAAGGGGCCAGATAGCCATGGATAGTGGCTAGTAGCCATTGTATGAAAGGGGCCAGATAGCCATGGATAGTGGATAGTAGCCATTGTATGAAAGGGGCCAGATTGCTATGGATAGTGGCTAGTAGCCATTGTATGAAAGGGGCCAGATTGCTATGGATAGTGGCTAGTAGCCATTGTATGAAAGGGGCCAGATTGCTATGGATAGTGGCTAGTAGCCGTTGTGTGAAAGGGGCAAGGGAGCCATGGATAGTGGATAGTAGCCATTGTATGAAAGGGGCCAGATAGCCATGGATAGTGGATAGTAGCCATTGTATGAAAGGGGCCAGATTGCTATGGATAGTGGCTAGTAGCCATTGTATGAAAGGGGCCAGATTGCTATGGATAGTGGCTAGTAGCCATTGTATGAAAGGGGCCAGAAAGCCATGGATAGTGGATAGTAGCCATTGTATGAAAGGGGCCAGATTGCTATGGATAGTGGCTAGTAGCCATTGTATGAAAGGGGCCAGATTGCTATGGATAGTGGCTAGTAGCCATTGTATGAAAGGGGCCAGATTGCTATGGATAGTGGCTAGAAGCCGTTGTGTGAAAGGGGCAAGATAGCCATGGATAGTGGCTAGTAGCTGTTGTGTGAAAGGGGCCAAATAGCCATGGATAGTGGCTAGTAGCCTTTGTGTGAAACGGGCCGGATAGCCATGGATAGTGGCTAGTAGCCGTTGTGTGAAAGGGGCAAGATAGCCATGGATAATGGCTAGTAGCCGTTGTATGAAAGGGGCAAGATAGCCATGGATAGTGGATAGTAGCCGTTGTGTGAAAGGGGCAAGGTAGCCATGGATAATGGCTAGTAGCCATTGTGTGAAAGGGGCAAGGTAGCCATGGATAGTGGATAGTAGCCGTTGTGTGAAAGGGGCAAGGTAGCCATGGATAATGGCTAGTAGCCGTTTTGTAAAAGGGGCAAGGTAGCCATGGATAGTGGCTAGTAGCCGTTGTGTGAAAGGGGCAAGGTAGCCATGGATAATGGCTAGTAGCTGTTGTGTGAAAGGGGCCAAATAGCCATGGATAGTGGATAGTAGCCGTTGTGTGAAAGGGCCAAATAGCCATGGATAGTGGCTAGTAGCCGTTGTGTGAAAGGGCCGGATAGCCATGGATAATGGCTAGTAGCCGTTGTGTGAAAGGGGCAAGGTAGCCATGGATAATGGCTAGTAGCCATTGTGTGAAAGGGGCCGGATAGCCATTGGAGTGGGCCTTAAATGCTTTGGCCTTTCTCTGACTCCATCCATCTGGGCGAGGTCAACCAATGTAGAGTATGAAAATATGAAAATAATCTACATCATGGCCTTGTGCTGTCTCTGGTTGAGTACGAAAGGCCATATGTTGCAGGCAGCCTCGAATTGGAGTGGAAGGTCACCCAAATTCAGTTTGAATAACCCATTTAGAAATGTTTGTCCACTCCTGCAGTATGTAGTGTGGCCTGCATTTCAGGCTTTGCAACATTTCTAGTCCAAAACTGAAAAATAGAGTTCAGAGCTTGTAAGACTAGTCCCTTGATCAATTTCTTATTTTTGAGTGCAGTCAGTGCATTATCTATTAGTAGTAGAAGTAAATGATATCTATTGAAAACAATCCACATTCCCAGTCCAAGGACAGCATTAAAGTTTTAACTTCGCCATCCACCATGTGCCACCCCTCCCCCTCCCCCTCCCACCCCTTCTCCTTTCCCCTCAACCCACAAGCCCATATGTTTTTGGTCTAGGTTCTGTATAGCATAGTTAATTACTGTGTTAAACATCTATATGTGTACAACATATACAAACAGTAACAATTATCTGTAAGTAAGACAGTCAGACAAGCAAGGCCTATCTCTGGCAATTATATGCAGATTTTATGCAAGGCTTTCAGACAACATGCGTTGTTGACTATTGAAGAGGCGTCACAGTGCTTGCCTGCCCTTGTTTTGAGTTGTCTAGGGCTCTCTCTGTCCATCTCTCTGTCTGTCTGTCTGTCTCTATATCTATCTATTGATCCATCTATCTCACTCTA
Source organism: Arbacia lixula (assembly GCA_963669155.1). Taxonomy (NCBI): domain Eukaryota; kingdom Metazoa; phylum Echinodermata; class Echinoidea; order Arbacioida; family Arbaciidae; genus Arbacia; species Arbacia lixula. The sequence continues at coordinate 3,064,999 of OZ022585.1, forward strand.
TCTCTCTCTATAATTTGTATATAAATATACATCTCTCAATCTCTCTCTCTCTCTCTCTCTCTCTCTCTCTCTCTCTCATCTCTCTCATCTCTCTCTCATCTCTCTCTTGCTCTCTCTCTCTCTCTCTCTCTCTCTCTCTCTCTCTCTCTCTCTCTCTCTTTCTTGATGTTCTCATTACTTTTGATACCATTCATGTGCACCCTACAGAAGCATGGTATGGCAAGAATGATAATAATCAATCTTCATATAGTGCTCTGTACCACCACAAGCCCTGGATTATTACCATAGTATTATCAAGTCCATCATCCTCAGCACTAGCAGATAGAAGATGGAGTTAGTTTATGAATAAATCTGACCACATTCCTATTTTCATCTGATGCATTGGAGGGGGGGGGGGGGGGTGGGAATGAAAACTTAAGATTTAAAATTATTTTCATTGCATTCACTAAAAATACGTGTATATTTCCAGTTTATTTTGCATACACAAGTCTATGTTATGTAAATGTTTGCTGGATGAAAAGTTGGTCAGTGTGGTACCTAGAAATAGAAGATCAAGATGTGGATCTTTATATTCCAACAAACTTTGACTTTATACAAGAAACGTGTTTGCAAGCAATATTTCAAGGTCATTGTATATCTGCCAAACATGTTGGCAAGAAGATTGAAATCAGCATTATCCCTGACATTGGCACACGCTTCTATCCTGACGTTTACCTTCAAAAAAAGCGATTTATAGGTCGGTGGAAGGCAGAATGGCCATGTTTACTTGCGAGTTCAGTATCTATTTATGCAATTAGGGTCCATAAAGGTCTTGGCCACTGCCTGCTGAATGTTGATTTGCTCGGCTATTTTCGAACTCAAGAAATGCTACTGTGGAGAGCTGGAGAAAAGAAGGGAATGGGGGAGAGAGCGGGTGATTGTAGGATGCGGATGCCCTTAGAAACGGCCTTGATATTAACGTTAATCAGGTCACCATGGCATATCTGCTGACTGGCCTGAAGTCTGCTTGGAGCTGGGGGGGGGGGGGGGGGGGGCTGGAGGAGAGGAAGGGATGGAGGTGGAGGGGTGGGGGAGATGGAGGAGAGAAAGGGATGGAGGAGGGGGGTGGGGTGAGGGAGGAGGAGGAGGTGGAGGATGGGTGGGGGTGGGGGGCTGAGAGGGGAACATGGGGTGGGAGAAGGATTGGTTGATAGGGAAGATGCCCAAAGTCTACTTGCAGAGAGGAGGTTTAGTGGAGAGGAAGGGTTGGAAGAGGAGAGAGGTAAGAGGGGAGAGGAGAGAAGAGAGTGAGGAGAGGGGAGGAGGGGAGGTGAAGGAGGAGGGAGAGTAGAGAAGGGAAGAAGAATTTCATGTGGAGGAGAAGGGGGTGTAGGGTAAATTAGGTGGTTGACAGGGACAACGTGGAAATATGAGAGCTGAATACCGAAGTGTCAACAAAGAAAAATGATTATGAAGCATGTATAAAAGGGTAATTTGAGGGACAAGGTTTTCATCAATATGCTTTTCCTTCTTTGAACAAAAAGATAAGATCCTCGCACCGCAGTACATGCATTTTTTTCTGAGGAAGGATGAGCGAGGTGATAACTTGAAAGCAATGTTTACTTGCCATACTTATGAAGCGCCCGAAGGTCGCCCGACTCAGACGACTCCGCGCCAAATAATTGCTCCAGAAAACCTCAAACCTCTCAGCTCTCAGCAAATGAGCCCCTTTGCCCAGAAGTAGCGCCTTATTCCTTCTCTTCTGCTTTAACTTCTTGTATGTTCATGTCTCTGTTAAACCAGTCGTACACACAAATGCTCATGAACAGCCTTCTGTCTGGAAATGAAGGAATTAAACCTTTTATCTGCTGTTTTATTTTACCAGTAATACACACAAATACCATAGAGTTACATTTGGTTTGGCAAAGAGGGGGTTAAAGTATATAAGTCTACAAAGTTTTTTATAATGTTGTAGGTACAATGTTATGTTTTGACAAATCCATGTTAATGCATATTTGCTAATTCACAACCACAATCCATGTGCAACTCATTGCCAGGTTAGCTTTTAATTCATTAACCTTCTCTATACCAAATAGTGATAGTCCTGTGCCAATAAGCCGTTTTTCGTAATGTTTTCACAACTTTCCGCCAAACTGCATAGAAACGTGTGATTACCTTCACCTGTAATTTATATTTCAATTTCAATGGGTGGAACGCACTTTGAATCTACGAGTTGTTGCTACTCGGATAAACCTTGGTCAAGCTTTGTAGTTACCATTAGAAACGTATTGCTTGAGTGACACGAATACAATTTGCATACATAATGAAAATGGTGTATTATATCACATCTCATTACATGGGACTGAGCACGTTGGAACAGGTAGAGAAGCATTAGACACTACATCAGTATATTTCAGGATTTGTGCTTATATTTTAGTATTTAGTTAAACAATAAGTAAATCATAAAAAAAAACACTTTAAGCAACAAACTTATTCAGAGTGCATTCAATCTATTTAAACTGAATCACTAGACCAAAGTGAATGTAATAACTAATGTGTTACGACACAGTTGAAGAAATCTGGTGAAAACATTATGAAAATGGATTCTTTCCATACAGTAAAGTTTAGATCAAGCTATTTGCACTATGAACGTACCATAAATACAATATAACTCTTCATACTCACATTCACAATAGTCATCTCGATATTATACATGCATAAGGGGTGTTACATAATGCTGATACTGTTATGAATAATAAATGATATATTGTGCAATACTGGTATGTCTGTCCACAATATTGTCCATATCATTTCCCTTTACTGCAGAATAAATATGCACCACATTCATAATTTACTTTTTTTTTGCTCTCCACAGTTTGAGCTCCATCCATACATTTCTGCTCAGGTAATGCAGATAAACCCATAGAGCAAGCATTTGGCAGACACAATGAGCCATTATCGTTATATATTCACAACTTTCCCCCTGACTGCATAGTAACGTGTTTAACATTCACTTGTAATTCAGTTTTGATGGGTGGGACGCACTTTGAATCTATAAGTTGTTGGCAGGGTGATTACGCCTGGTTGTTGCAGTTTGGACAAACCTGGGACAAGCTTTGAGGCTACCATTAGAAACATATTATTTGAACGATGTGCAGAAACTTTTCATTTAAAACGAAAATGGTCTATTGGTTGATGGGACATCAACGAGACAAAAGTTCTGAGTATCAACAGGAATTAAGAAATGTCCCTTTTATGACACCCATTCGTACAGTATAGAAATAGATATATCTCCTGCTCATATGTACATGTAAGTGACAAATCTCCTTTGCAAGCCTATGAGCTTATAATGTGTTGTAAGTACCAAAATATATCGCTGAGAATACTGTTTAAAAACTTTCCTCCAAATTAAGGCACTTAAAAGTTGCTTTTATAGTGTTTATTTATCAACTTTCACATATTTCAAAGAAAGTTTTTTGTGTGGATCGTCTAAGACTGTAGTACCCATAGGCCTTTGTTCTGACTGTGTTATTTTGAACAGACTTCTAGCAACTTTATGACATTACTGTTGTATTTGGGGAACTTTAGAATCAGATATTATTCTAAGGACAAGTGGAAGATATCGTTGTAAGCCGCAACTGCTGAGCCTTAGAGGCAAACTACAAATTAGTATGTGTTTGCATTCCCTATTTGAATTCTACAACACTGTAATGTTTTTTATGAGGATCTTGTGCTTCATGTCATGTATAATTATGAAACCCCTTTGTGTGCAAGATAGGCTACTGAGAATGAGAATTTTGTGTTTTAAAGTCACACATGCCTCACAAAAAGTAGAATAAATGCCTTTGCCTGTAAAAGGGATCCACTCCCTTGAAATGATTGGTGAGAAATGTTTGAGATATGAGTGTATGTTTGTTTGTCTTCTTCAAGGGTAATTCCCTATAGGGTTTGACACAATACTCAGAATCAATTCAACATTCCAACATAAGATGAGCTTCTTTTCTTCTTCTGTGAAAACCTTGGGCTCATTTATTCAAGTCAGTGGTGTAGGTGGTTAATACATGCTTTGTCCATCCGGTTGTGGGAATTCTGTGGATTCTGTGAAACTGGGTTGAGTCAGAGGAGCATGTGAGGATTTTTGTTCTTCTTCTTCTGAATGTTATTTAGTGATTCTAATGTTAGTAAATGACATCAGCCAGTGTGTTACCTTGGTCACAAGCTGATTATGTATCTTTAAAAGGTTAGGATAGTAAAGGCCATGAGAGAGAGAGAGGGAGAGAGAAAGAGAGAGAGATTACAGCACCCACAAAGATGATACTGACAATAGCTGTCATAGTAGTAACTCACAGTGCAATGAGAGAGCTAGGCTCCGCCCCCACCTCTACTTTATCAGCCAATCAGCAGAGAGTTCATGTATCCTGTCATCCTGTGGCCTTCTCAAGGCCAGCCTTGAGGCATCACTCAGCTGTGACCAGAGCCCAACACACAGAGCCAGACCCTAATCCTGCGCTCTGATTGGCTCCCTGCCACGGGGAGCATCAACAAACTCCACATAGCGCACAGGGCAATGGCATTTGGGGCAGCCAGCGTCATGCTCATTTGCATAATGATATGCTCAAGGTCTTTCAAGCTGAATGTGTGTGTAGTTACGTAGGTACGTGCACGCATGCATGCAGCTTGTGTGTATGTGAGTAAGGATATGGAGGCCACACCTCTCCTCTCTCTCTCTCTCTCTCTCTCTCTCTCTCTCCCTCTCTGTCACTCTCCCTCTCTCTTTCTCTCTCTCTCTCTCTCCCCCTGAGAGAATGTTGAACTATCTATAAACGCAGACTGACGTTCCCAGTTGTTATTAGTGTTGTGAAAGACACAGTTCGGTACAGGAGTATCTGGCTTTTTTGTCCCAGCTGTAGGAGAGTTCACGCAGACGCTTTTGAGATTTACAAATACTCGGCCACCAAGTGAATGATCGCTGCTTTTCCAGGGGACTTACAACAGCTACACATGTATATGATTGATCCAGACGTGCTTTGGAGTACTTTCTGAGGTTTTGATGGACACTTGTGTATGAATTACAGAGATACTTTGCAAGTGTTATTTTGTGGATTGCTTTTTGTCATCTTTGTACAAAAAGTGAGCAGCTTTGGAAGAGTCTACTAGAAACTAGCGCAGGATCGCCAGTCGGGAGTGAGTCATTACTTTGGGATTTTCTCTGTGGGATTGTGACCGTATATCGTTTTTGATGTTGTTTGAGGCGGTTGCCGGTACTTACCCGACGATGCACCACTCGTCTCCGATGCAGATAGAAAGCACCAACCAACCCCTGAACCTCAGCCATCCATCCAAGCTGAAAGCCAAGTTGTCTGCCCGGCACCACTACGAACAGCAAGCCATGTCTGGTTCCTCCCCACAAGCTACGGCTGCCACCACGGCGCCCCCGCCTCGCTCGCCCCCCTCCGTCACCAGCACCACCCCATCACCCCCGGCCTCCCCTCCCCTACCCCTCTCGGCAGCCTCCCCTGGAAGCGGGGTAGCCACCGCCAACCCCAAAGGACGCTCGGCCGCCGGCAACGGCTCTCTTCACTACTTCCACCACCACCACCATCACCATCACCACCATCACCACAAGAACAGGGAGCTGTCCTGCAGCTGCCCAGAGCAGGACTCCAAGAACACCATCCTATACCGCCTGCTGACCGATAGCTACAGCTACTGGACACCCGTCTGCTGTATCGGCGGCAAGTGCCATGACGGTCAGATCCTCGGACAATCCAAACTCAAGATCTTGCTTGAGGAGAGCAAGCGTCAAGCCGTGCAATAACGGGGCCGGTGGGGGACATTCAACGGGCCAGCGGCAATAAGCGATTAAGGACTTATTTATTATTAGGTAAGCCTCAAACAACGTCAATCCAAACTCAATTGACAACGTCACCAGACTTGAAGAATATGTCATTATTACAACAACAAAATCTAATTGTTTCTTTTAAAAGTATCCTAAATATTTGTTCATACTTTTCATTTGTACTCTCTCAGAATAGAAACAAACATTTATCCTACATATGTTTTACATGGTTTTTAATTTCAATCACATAGGGTATAACCAAAACTGAAGTTCATTTTCACAAGTATTTTGATATTTTGTAATTTCACATTGCATTAAGGGATATATCCCATATAGATTAGTTCACTATCACCCTTTTCAGGGATAGATGCCATCAACTCTTGTTGAGCTCTAATTCTTCTTCTCTCTCTATCTCATTTCCTTTCTGCGCACATGATTTAAATATTCACTTGCAACACATTTTTCTTTCTCTGCATGAACAGTGAGATGAAGCTTGTTGTATTATCGTAAATACTACCTCAAACACTACCGCAATTAAGCTGCTTGTGGCTATTGAAAGTGATACATATGATATACAAACCATGAGTGAAAACTGACCAGGTCATCAATCCTTTGTTATATAGCCTTCTTTGTGTAAGCAAGCAAGGTAGCGAGAGAACTGACCATTCGCTTTTATTATCCCAAAGGTCAGTTATGGATAGCTGGAATAATAGACGGTCAAGGTTAGAGCATGTAAGATGATTTGGGGGGGGGGGGGGGGGGGGTTGGCAACGTCTGAAGTATGATGTATTTTCTCCTACCTGCCTGTGAATCTACTGACCTGAAGGCAACTGATCTGACTTGAGTTATATGACTTTGTAATTACCCCTAGGGGATGATTGTTATTCTGTTGTTGTTCTCTATCCTGCTTTATCTCTCACTCTCTCCTCTTTCTGCTTACATCATTGAAAATAGTCATCTCTTTCAGGTTTTGACTTAATGTTATTGATGTTTTGCTGATTGGGTGTTTATGATGATTAGCTGCCAACAAGAAAGCAACCGTTATAGACCCTTATAGATGGTTCTTTTTTTTATTTGTTTATATATGTTTTATTGGAGCAAAATGACATGACAGTTTCAAGATCAATGATACATGGAATACAACCATGCAAGCAAATAACAGAACAAACAGAAAGTTATGGAATAATCAACCAGCAAGCCCATTAAAATAAAAATGTCCAAACATATCAAAATAATTATTAAACCGCCAGTTGTTAAAACAAGTGAAAACATGTATTTCAAGGAGGCGATTGAATATATGAGCCTTAGTAGCACGCTAAATTGAAAAGAATTATAACAAAAACTTTAAATGAATCATATAAATAAAATGACATGCAAATGTGGTGACATCTGCATCATCATATGTGAAAGGTAATCCTGTCTACTAGTCAAGAATATGAAGATCTATCTACAAGGGCGGTTTTGTTTGATATTGAAGCCTCTAAAATGCCCCTGAGCTACTGTATTTATTGTTTCAAACTGAATTCGACCGTCTGAATGTTCAAGCCTTTTCTGTGACAGACGAGGTGCTGGTCTAGGGAGTTCTCTGTATTTTCTTGGGCTGATATGTAGCAGTGACACGTCATGAGTAAAACTATCTGATAAAAGAAATCAAGGGAAGAAAGGACAAGTATTCTAAAAGCACTCTCAGTGAGATGAATCCATAGAAACACAATTGCAAGGAGGTCATTGATTTTCTCGGCGCGATAAACCTCTCCACCTCTCTCACTCCACTTGATAAGGAAGGATCTGCCCTCCCTCTGGTCAACAACTTCACCACCCAGATTTATCTACAATTCTATTTGCCCTTTTCTTGTGCATGAGAAGCCAGAATAAGTCAATCTCATTTCCTTGCCCTTCGCTCTCCCACCTCTATTCAGACCTTGTTTAATCTTAATTGAGTCTTTCTTTTACTTGTTTTCCATTCATTGAGAGTAACCTAGAGTCAGACCTTTCTTATTCCTGATCACGTGGAAAATCACGTTTTTCTTGTTTTCCATTCATTGAGGAAAACCTGCAGGTTGATTGTTAACAACGGGTAGGCTTCTCTCCCTAGTATTTCAATCCTTCGGGTACATTCTATTTCTTCAGCTGCAGTCATGGCTGTCCACTGTATTTCAGTGGATGGATACTATTAGGTGGATGTAGAACCTTTAAAAACTGTTTCTCCTACTCACATTTTTTGGTGGTTATCTTAATTGCCGTGAAGGTTCTAAGCTCCAACATGAAGACAACGTTATACGAAGTGAGCATCGATTTAGCTCCTGAAATGAACTTAAATTGAACTTTTGATATTAAGTTTACGTTGAATAACACATGGAAAAGTATTTTAAATGCGAGGACGAGATTGGTTGCTGCTTGGTTAGATTGAGGCTGGAGTTTTGTTTTTGACAAGGGAGCTGTCGGTCTGTTTTTTTGGCTGACTCACCTTCAGGTATGAGGCTTTTCAAAGTGAGTCTAATTACTGACCGTGTTCCTCAAGCCTGTCCTGTCTGCTTTGTGGCTGAGTGTCCTTTCCTACGACAGCTGGGAGAGAATAGAAAATTAATGAGCAGCCTTAAACCAAGGCCACACATAGCCAGACGTATGTTCTATTATTAGGCCGGTACAGGATGCCCTCTATGTTACCTCCTACATTACCTCCAAGCAGAAAAGGCAACAACAATTTGTCAAAGTGTAGGAGGAAGGTAGTCATTCAGATATCAAACGGATGTTTCATTTTATTTTTACATAATCTTTATCTTTAGTCTTTTCAGAATGTGATATAATGCATCTCCAACTTCAAACCTTTGTTGAGTATTAGTTGTTAATGTCTTGGTATAAATGGAGACCATAACCTGTTGCATTGAGAGAGCTCTATTCATAAACTTTTTCTTGAAATCAATTCAAATGTTAACAACTGTGATGAAATTCAGTGACTAATATGACTCTTGCTACTTTCACTACAACTGCTCCTTTAGTACATGTCTTACTTCCTTTCCCGTTATTACTGTGACTGCTGATGTTAATACTACTAATGCTGCTGCTACTAGCAATAAAGGTAGTAGTAGTACTACTACTACTACTATTTCTACTTCTATCACTTCTACTACTACTTCTACTACTACTTCTACTATTAATTCTACTTTTACTACTCACTTTAACCTCATGGTTGGAGTTTAAGTTTATTGTGTTTGAGTTGTATCTTATGACAATGAGAAGCCATTCTCTTGGAATCAATAACGCTAAAAGAAGACAGCGTGGGTACGCCTGAGGCTGATTTTTTTTTGAGGCTGGAGCCAATTTGTTTTAATTAAGCTTCATTAATGTTCTATAAATAATGCGCTACCTCCCCCTCTCTCTTGTGTCCTTGTCATGTATATGACAAACATACCATGTTCAGAGAGAGATAGGGGGAGACAAGATGGGAGATCTTAATTTTACCGCCCGCGTAATTATTCCCCACTCTTTATTCTTTGTCAGAATTAATTAATACAGAAAGCCAGGCAAGGTTAAACGTTGCATCAGCGCAAGGCCAGACTTTTAGTTTTCTTCTTAAGCAAATGAAGCGAGCGATAAGAAGTAGAAAAAACAAACCTCAAGCCTTTTGACGAGGTATAGATCTCTTACTTAGTGATGTCCTTGGCACAACAAAAGCCTGGTCTGAGAGCCCAGTGCCCCTGCGTAATTACTTTAATGTATGGTGAAGACGGGGCTTGTTAAGTGGAGGTCATCTCACCTAGTCTTTGTCTTGGCTTTGTTACAAGCAGGAGGATAAAAAGGAAGAGATGATAAATTATCTCTGCGCAGTTGTCCCTTACAATGAATTAGATATGTATGTTATTTGGGTGGATGGTTAGATAGGGATTTATAGTCATAATCAAAGCATTGTACCAACACTGGAACAGAATACGACCAACATCATGTGGATCTTTATAGGTTGATATCAAGGGGGAAATGTGAAGACGTGCTTGGAGCTCAAGAAAGTTGTAAAGGAGGTCACACCTGATTAGGTCCACTTGTTACTATCTACCAATCCACAGAGACCAGGAGGCCAGAGTGAGAGCAGAAGTTTGCTTTGTCCTATTAGCTACGCCACCAAAACTGTCTAGAAAGTAACAATGACGATAGAGTTAAATGTCATATATCATGATATCTTTGATCAGGGGCTTTTCCCCCTGATTTGAATTTGCATGTCCTCATCTTACCGTCTCCACCCTCCTCTTCCTCTTCCTCTTCCTCCCCTTGTTGTGGAGGTTTTTTTTTATCCTCCCCTTCTCCATTCTTTGATTTTTTTTAATTTTCTTTAAATCGACTGTGTCTATGGCTTCTCCCCACACGCCTGGTAATAAAAATGTATGCAAAGTACAGTCGTGCATTTAGAAATTGAATGTTCTAAATGGCCTTTGTTAATCAGCATCCTTGGAGAGAAATATCTATTTTCAAACAAGACAGAAAATGGGCTGACCATGCATGCACTCAAATCAACAGATTCAGAAATGTCCGTCGCAAGCGAGGTGGATTAATTTGCTTTGAGAGTGAGGACGTGCTTAATTTGTGGAAGGTTAAGTTGTGCAGGAAAAACAAAAGAAGTCTTGCTTTGGAAGTGCACAAGCGTCCTCTAGATATTTATGTAAACTCAAACGTAAGCAGATGTTTGACAATGGTGCTAGCTGATGATATATGGAGAGAGTTTACTGAGAAGGTAAAGAAGACTGTCCTTAATTGTCCTTTCATTTGGCTTCAACAGGGCTTCACACTAACCTTTTTGAAAGCTTTTTGCATACATTGAAACATCTTTGAACATAACTTGTTTAAAGAGACTATTTCCTTAATCGTCAAGGCAACATTTCATGTCTCTTTTTCTGCCTCCGCCACGAAGTAGCTGGAGGCATTATGTTTTCGGGTTGTCCATCCGTCCATCTGTCCGTCCGTCCGTCCAGAATCCGTTTAGGCAATATCTTGAGAACCGTTAAGCAGATTAGCTAGTTATATTTTGAATATGAATCATCTCCTAATGAGTGCTTTCCTAATATCTCTTCTCATCCTCCTCCTTCTCCCTACAAGCATATTAGCTTATTAGCATTCTGAATGTGAATCATGTCCTAACGAATGCCTTCTTTTCCTCTTCTTTTTGCTCGAACTCCAGATGTACGTGGCTTGTCCAACTCTGGTCTGGTGGAGACGCTCCGAGGCCACGCCCAGCTCCAGCTCTCGGAGTACGTGACGGCGCGACACCCCCGTGAGCCGCTGCGCTTCGCCCACCTGCTGCTAGGTTTGCCTCCGCTCCGCAACGTGCGCCCTCGTGTGGTGACCCGGCTCTTCTTCCGCGACCTCATCGGGGAGAGCGTGGAGATGGAGGAGGTGGTGCGCCAAATGCTGACCGGTGAATGAACGAACGAAGGAAGGAATGAAGGAACGATGGATGGATGGTTGGATGAGATGGTTGACAGAAGGCTGGAATGGGATGGACTCCTTAGGAGGAATGATTGGCCTTCAAGAGTAATGTACTTGGGGGTGGGCGGGAGGGTGGGTGAAACAAGGATGGGCAATGCCTTTCATTTATGGATGGATTGATCGAAGGATTGATCAGGATAGACAGAAGGACTAAATAGTATGGATACAAAGATACATTCAAGAGTTTAGTGTAAGAGGGTTAAAAGGGGAAGGGGGGTTCATTCTCTGTTTGCAAACATTTAAGTATTTCTAAAAAGTACAAAGCATCAGAGAGGAAGATAAAGGAACAGATTGATGGATGGAGGGATGATTTGATTTGATTGACATTGCTTATCATAGATGGCAGTTGAAGTAGCATTGAATGGGAGAAAGGATGGATATAATCAAAAGAATCCCTTTGAAAATATTGTGCATATGTGCAAGGTGATTCAAGATGGGGCCAAATCAATGTGGTTAGTATGGTAGGAACTATGTAGTGTTAAGGTAAGGAAACATTGTTAAACGTTCAATGTTAGAAGCAACAAGGCAAAGTAGGGTTTGAAAAAAAATTAAGGAAAAAGTTTGACTTGGCTTATTGTACATCATCATAGCAATCAATGATTCAGTTATGTTCAATCAAAAAGGACCTGAGTTACTGCTTACGGAAGTATAATTCCATACAGATATCAAATGACAAGTAGAGTTTTACTGAGCATGGAGAAGCTTAGTGACAATCAAAATAATACAATATAAAGTGAGCGTATGATGCTGTAGGTAAAGATTTAGTGAATGTTGGGTTGGTGACAGTTGTTCTTATTAAGGCTGGAAGATAGCTCTTATTGAAGGTGTTTGGTAATTCACCGCTAAGTAAAAGTTCATAGTCCATTGGGAAGGAGAGAAGGGGATTTGTGATATAAAGCAAGCAGGTGATGGATTGATGTGGCATTTGATTGGTCGTTGGAGCAGAGGGGCGGAGCTTAAGGGGGAGTGGCTTACTGAGAGCAGGGGGGGGTGTACAAACGGGGGAGGCAGATGTGTCTGTAAGAAAGGTCATAGTTTATATTGTTACCATGGAAATTTTGTACTATTGTTCACTTCCATTTAGAAAAAAAGACTTGAATTCCCACCACGAAGCAAAGCACCAAAGATTTCATCAAGAAGGATGTAAAAAAAAAGTGCAAAATGAGAAGAAAAACAGATATAAGAGTTCTATCTCATTTCTTTTCTCTTTTGCTCCTTTAAGATTTTGTTAGTGTGGTGAGATTTTAATGAAAGGTTTCAGAGAGGCATTGAGACGTAAATGTGAGTAGGTGTTGTGTAATGATGTACAGATGTAGATGAAGCAGATTAAGGTGTAGAGAGAGGTTGAGGTGGAAGGGTGTTTGCGGAACAAATCCTAGTTTGAAGAATAACCAGCAGACGAGTAAACGATGCTTTCGTGTGAACTGATGAGGATGAGAAACAAGAACTAGAAAAAACATAAAAGAAACTCAGCTAACTCTCATTCTTAGAACAGAGAAAGAAGTAACAAAAAGCTGCTCTTCTTCTCTCTTGAAGTAGGTTATTAGAAAATCAGAGGCATCAGCACAGAAGATTGACCACGAACCTTGCATGGTCCCAGACTCCGGTGTTTCAAATCGTGTAAGCTAAAGCTTGTCTTATTATTTGAAATTACCGGGTATAACTTCTCTTCACCTCAACCTCTCTCTCGCTCTTAGGAGAGTGGTCTAGCAGAGTCTCTGTTACAGAGAAAAGAAGAAAATGCTATGAATTCCCAGTATTGTCATCATGTTTTTGTAAAATGCACATGTATGTTGCAATTGTGTGACATGTCTTAGCGATGATATCTGTATCTCATTGTCACAGTAATTGTATTTTATTTGTTAATTTTTTCAATTTCGAAAGACGCATCTTGATAGAAATCTGAGAAATTCCATTTTCATCACAAAGCCAAGCTGAAATGTTAATTTTTCATTTTAAAAAAAAAATGCAGAAGCTTTCAGAAAGTATTAGATGTATTGAATAGCTGTTGTTTCTTAATCGAAAACAAAAGGTCATTGAATAGTTTGTTAGTTGTCTTGTGGCTTCTTAAAAGTAAAGGAAATTATTGGATGACAACATATGTTTATTACTGATAGTTTGGCATAAAATGTCTTGAAAAAATGAGTGATAATTCTTATATCAAGCAGCATGTGATGTTTATTGATTAAAGGCAGTGTACAGCAGTGGTAAGATTGTGGGATCCATTATCACACAAGAACCGTTCTACTATGGTGATGTCCCATTATCATAGTGATATCAGAAATTGCCTGGAACGCTCAAGTTGTTATGTAACGGTTTGAAGTCACGCAAAGGGAGCAGGACCATTGACCATAACATGGTTCTGTACCCCGTTGCATAAAACTTACCATTGATGGTAACTTTGCTATCAATGGCAATTTCTTTAGAAACCATGCATTTCATTGGCTGTCAGGTGATGTTACCGTGGTAGTTACCATTGATAGTAGAGTTACCATTAATGGTAAGTTTTATGCAACGGGGCCCTGGTGCTGTGATGGGTGCATTATCTTACCTGTGCTGCACATTTCCTTCAACCCCAAGGGTAGAAGAATCACAAGACGTTCCTGATTCACTGCTATAATTGAGATTTCTTTTATCGATCACACATTTGTTTTGAAATACCAGGTCAATTATGTTATTTAAACTTCAGGGAAACATTTCGACCCTGTAGAGTTCATAGCTTGTGTGTGTTGATTATGAGAAAGGGAAAGGCACCATGGAGTTGTACAGTGAAAAAGGAAAGAAAGCTTAATTTAGGTTGTGAGATTTTTGTCGACAATGGAAATACAGACTTTGTACATTTTGTCGTTCTCTTTGAAAAACTCAGTGTTACACAAACACTCTTCACTGTTTGTTGTATGTATATATGAAGAAACACTTGATTGTAATATACAAAATATGAAAAAGTAATGATTTACACACAAAAAAAAGACTTTTGTTTTGTGAATGTGCTGCACCTTCTTGTTATTTATTGGTTAAGTTGGATCGCCTCATGTCCGCATCTTGCTTTTTTGTGAAATATAAGAAATGAGAGAAAAAAACCATTCTGCATGACGATCGTGCTTGTTATTAAAGTTGGCCCCCGTTTATTTATCACTTTCACTGGACTCAATGGAGTTGCAATCCACCTGAAAACTGGGATTTTCATCCTACTAACACATTTTTTTAATCTCCTCATTTGAATTATTCTGAGAACATGTTAAGTATATGGTTTTATTTTGTCTTCTTCTAAATCAAATATGATTTAACTATCAATGAATATCTACAATATCTACAATATCAATTAATATCTACAAAATTTTGACTCACTCTTTCCCAATACCTCCCTATGATTTGTATCAATTTGGTGGATTTGGTGGGGAAGAGGTTACAAGGCTTTTTCCGTAATATGCCCTATCTACATAATAGTTAAACTTCTGGTAGCATAAATACATGTGATGAATTGTTCAGTTTTTATGTGTCTGTCAACCTACTTGCCAATCCTGTTACTAACTGTAAATTTTAAACGATTTATTGAAAAAAACCTAATGAAGTTAAGAATCCCTTCCCAATTATTTCTTCTTTTACAAAAGAAACACAATTTGTGTGTTGTTCATTTATCACTTCATATCCTCGACCCTGTACATCATTTGGAAAAATATTTTGTGCCTCCCCCCCTCCCTCTCCCCCCTCCCTCTCTCTCTCTCTCTCTCTTTCTCTCTCTCTCTCTCTTTCTCTCTCTCTCTCTCTTTCTTTCTCTCCTGTCTGAACAAGCCATTGATTCTTGCTCCTTATATTTAAAAAAAAAAATAATAAGCCCCATAATCAAACCTAACTCCATGTTGACCCTGACAAGTTTGGCTCCCGTAGTACTAAGGGGGTTTTCTTGCACCCCCCCCCCCCCCCACGATACCCAACCCAACCAAGCCAGCTTATTATTTGATTTTGTGCATGTTCGATGTGTCTGTTCAGCGTGGTGTGTGCAGAGGATAAGCAGGAAGCGGTAAAGAAGAGAGAAGATTGTAACCGTAAAGCATTCCTAGAAAATAATGCTCTATTTTGTACTGAAATATTGGGGTTGGAACTGAAATAAAGTTGGTATATTGTGTAGATGAATGTAGAAGTAGAAAGAGGGAAGATTGAGTAAGAAAGAGAACACTTGTGGAAAGTTGTGGAGTTTTATTTCTTCCATTGCTTTTTGGTGTCACACAACAGTGAATGTATTTGGTTATGTCTCTTTAAAAATTAAAAGTTAAACCTGTATGAGAACATCATTTCAGATCAGGACAACTGACACATACTAGCAAGGCAGATCAATTAATGGACAATATCAATCCACAATTCATCTTTCAATGAATAAAATGGTTAAAGGAAGAATTGTGATTAAGAATTGAAATGACAGTATTGTGTGCATATAGTGTTGTTCGCAGCTCTTGTGTAGGGCACTTCATCATAATGTGAATTAAGTGTGATGAGCAAATTGTATTTTCACCACCGCCACCCCTCTCTATTACTCTATTGCCCCCATCCCCCAAAACCCCACCCCCACCCCCACCCCCACCCCCTCCCCTCTCTCTTCATATAATTCTCCTCTTCCCTCTCTCTTTCTCGTCCCCCCCCCCCCCTCTCTCTCTCTCTCTCTCTCTCTCTCTCTCTCTTTCTCGTTCCCCCTCCCTCTCTCTTTCTCTCTCTCCCCCCCCTCTCTCTCTCTCTCTCTCACTCTCACTCTCTCTCTCTCTCTCAATCTCTCTTATTCAGTCCATTGTCATCTGTCTTTCTTATTTTCTGTGCCGTTTAATCCCTCTCTAGCTTGTAATGACAGTAAGTTCTCCACGAAGATAGGATGTACATCCTGTGGGTGCAATTTTTTAAATGCTCTTGAAGATCCTAAAGTTCTAAACAATTATGCTATGTGTTCATTAAACGATAAAATGAAGAAATACCAGTTCGAAGCTGTATATTTCTAAAAATGTAGTTTTTTCCAAGATATATTGTATCGTGTTTGTGCTGTGCACTATAAAAAGAACTAATGTGTTTTATATGGGACCGAGGAAACCATATGAATTATCTGAAAGGATTTTTTAAACAAAGAGCTCTTTGTTTTTGCATTGTATCGTCATGCACTGTTACTTCAAAAGAAATTTATTTCTGTGTGTTATCGTGCTCATCTTGACACATTTGTTTTATTTTCTGGTGTATGATGGAGAAAACATTAAAGAAGTGATTATGATGCATAAACTGGACTGTGTTCGTTCATTATTATACACCTTGTAGTGAGACGTCTGTGCGTAAGTGTGTGTGTGTCAGTTCGTGTGTAACCATGACTGTATCAGTGTGTAGGTATGTGTGGTGTGTGTGTGTGTGTGTGTGTGTGTGTGTGTGTGTGTGTGTGTGTGCGCGTGCGTGCGTGTGTGTGTGTGTGTGTGTGTGTACGCGTGTATGTGCGTGTGATGAGTATGTGCCATGTGGCCTAAAACTCTGTTAAAGACTACGTTTTCAAATAGTTTGGACCTTTTTATTGAGAAACATGACTTTAACGACATATTGGTATTTTGGGATTCTCTTGAAATAAAAATGAGTCAATACGCTAGGAAGTACTCGACTGGTTTAAAGCGAAGAAAGGAGAACACCAAAAGAAATACAGAAAATGAGTTAAGAATTTTAGAACCAGAGTTATTAATTAATAGTACTCCTTTTAAAAGAATTAAACAAATTGAAAGAAGGAAAAAAAAGTTGAGTGAATTACATAATAAATCATTAGAAGGCCTCAAGGTTAGGTCCCATACGGCTCGGTCTGAGGATGGGGAAAAGAATATACGAAAATGAAGGAACACGTTTTAAATTAAACTTTATTTTCTAAAAATATGTCAAAACTAATTGAGGAGGGGCGGAAAGGATGTGCAGGAAAAATTGATAAAGATGAATGTTAAAAAACGATGAGGTTAAATAAAGCTCCAGGAAATGACGGTCTCTCAGGAGAATTCTATATTACTTTTTGGCCACAATGAGTTGAAGCCTTACATGAAGCTTATGATAAGGATAACCTATCACAATCTCAGAAGCAAGATGTTATTATAGGATGTACGTGTGGGTGTGCTGATGTATGACTGTGTGTATGTTTGCTATTATTTGTAGGTTGTTTGTTGTCTTTTATATGAAATCAATTAGGAAAATTACATTTTTGTAACGATTGTGCATTCATTTATATTTTATATGTAAGGGAGCTGCACCCTCAAACCTGTAAAGTTTTTTGCAGCTTATGTTAACTATATAACCATTTGATATTCAGTCATTAGACATGTAACCTGTGAGATAAAATTATTTATTATTTGACTTCAATGGCAATGGATCAAATAAAAAATTATCACTGCATAGAGCAATTAGTTATATTTTATTTAGGCCTACAAGTTTCCCATATAACGTGCAGGACAGACACAATTGTTGCCAATTAGTCTGTCCCGTTATTATGTAATATGGGACATTTCTACCGGCTGACATTTGTGAGGCTTGTCCTATGATGAAAGTCCATTCCATATTTAGATATATTCTTAATTTCATATCAATGATATGAATAATAATCATTAATATGAAAAAGAAATTGATTTCGATTTATCTAATAGGTCTATAAAGTGAAGATTTGAGAGACTTTGTATCGTCGTTATACCAAGGACATCCTTGGTATATGTTACCATGGATACGCCTTCATGTCTGCTGAACGATGTGTGTTTCTCTCTCTCTCTCTTCCTTGATATGTTTGTTTTGTGTTCAATAGGGCGCAGGGAAGCCCTCGCGGATTGAAACCTGAAAAAAATTCTAATGCAAAGTGGTGCTGGAGTCGAGACTAGTCTGGCGACAGCAGGGACCTTGGATGACGCATGGCGGACATCGGGCTCGATCACACCGTTTGGACCTCATAGGCTGCGCGTGATCCGGGTGGCATTGAACTCCAGTTAGCCCTGCCTGGCCCGGCCCGGCCCGGCTCGACTCGACCTAACCGAGAGATTGGGACTAGACAGACTAGGCCGTGTGTAAAGCTAGTCTTGTTCTAGTGTGATGGATAAGGTGTGCTCATGACGTGCACACGGCGTGCGTCCGCAAACCAGACTATTACCGAAACTAGGTACTAGGCTGTGAGATGTATGGACACAACAACTATGTCTGGTAACACAGACTATGCCCGTATCCCAATGCCACTCCTCCTTTTAGGATCAGAGTCAGAGAAGCCATGACGTAATAAGAGAGTAGTCTGTTTTACCAGAAAATAAAACAAATGTGTCAAGATGAGCACGATAATACACAGAAATCAATTTCTTTTGAAGTAGCAGTGCTGGACGACACAATGCAAAATCAAAGAGCTCTTTGTTTAAAAAAGACTTTTAGATAATTCATATGGCTTCCTCAGTCCCATATAAAACATATTAGTTCTTTTTATAGTTCACAGCACAAACACAATACAATATATCTTGGGAAAATACATTTTTAGAAATCTACAGCTTCGTTTAATGAACACAGCATGAAGTTATATAACTTTAGGACCTTCAAGAGTATTTAACAAATATGACAGGATTTCCTATCTTTGTGGAAAACTTACTGTCATAAGAAGCTAGTGTGGGATTAAACGGCACAGAAAATAAAGACAGATGACAATGGACTGAATAAGAGAAATTGAGTGAGAAAACGAGAGAGAGAGAGAGAGAGAGAGAGAGAGAGAGAGAGAGGAGGGGGTGGTGGGGGTGGGGGCAATAGAGGGATAGAGAGGGGTAGCGGTGGCGAAAATACAATTTGCTAATCACACTTAATTCACATTATGATGAAGTGCCCTACACAAGAGCTGCGGACAACACTATATGCACACAATACTGTCATTTCAATTCTTCATCACAATTCTTCCTTTAACCATTACATTCATTGAAAGATGAATTGTGGATTGATATTGTCAATTAATTTATCTGCCTTGCTATAGTATGTGTCAGTTGTCCTGATATGAAATGATGTACTCATACAGGTTTAACTTGTAATTTTTAAAGAGACATAACCAAATACACTCACCGTTGTGTGACGCCAAAAAGCAATGGAAGAAATAAAACTACATATTTCCACAAGTGTTCTCTTTCTTACTCAATCTTCCCTCTTTCTACTTCTACATTCATCTACACAATATACCAACTTTATTTCAGTTCCAACCCCAATATTTCAGTACAAAATAGAGGAATGCAGCACATGTTGTCATCCAATAGTTTCCTTTGCTTTTAAGAAGCCACAAGACAACTAGCAAAACTATTCAATGACCTTTTGTTTTCGATTAAGAAACAACAGCTATTCAATACATCTAATACTTTCTGAAAGCTTCTGCATTTTTTTTTCACAAATGAAAAATTGACATTTCAGCTTGGCTTTGTGATGAAAAAGGATTTCTCAAATTTCTATGAAGATGCGTCTTTCGAAATTGAAAAAAAACAAAACAAATAAAGCACATTTATTGTGACAATGAGATACAGATATCATCGCTAAGACATGTCACACAATTGCAACATACGTGTGCATTTTACAAAAACATGATGACAATACGGGGAATTCATAGCATTTTCTTCTTTTCTCTGTAACAGAGACTCTGCTAGACCGCTCTCCTAACAGCGAGAGAGAGGTTGAGGTGAAGAGAAGTTATACCCGGTAATTTCAAATAATAAGACAAGCTTTAGCTTACACGATTTGAAACACCGGATTCTGGGCTCATGTAAGATTCGTGGTCAATTTTCTGTGCTGATGCCACTTATTTTCTTATAACCAACTTCAAGAAAGTAGAAGAGCAGTTTTTGTTTCTTCTTTCTCTGTTCTAAGAATGAGAGTCAGCTGAGTTGCTTTTATGTTTTTTCTAGTTCCTGCTTCTCATCCTCATTAGTCCACACGAAAGCATTGTTTACTCGTCTGCTTGTTATTCTTCAAACTGGGATTGGTTCCGCAAACACCCTTCCACCTCAACCTCTATAGTTATTAACACGCTAATTAAATGTAGGAAAGCCCTTTTACAATAGCTAGGTGTGGATCACCTGTACACCCTAGCAATAACATGTATGGATTCTATCAGCCTTTGCTTCACGAACATTTTTAGGAAAATTGTCAACCTTTTTCTGTTTCGGAGCGAACACAGTCTACATTCATGTACCGTACCACCCGGTCAGCGCTACACTGATTGGCACAACTCATCGATCACTGCGGTGCGGAGAGTTGTGATATGCCTTCTCGGGTCGCTGAGCAACAAAAATATGGACTCCACTATCTATATCAAAGAATTCATGTTGAAAACACATTGTATGTTCTATTTTAAATCTATTAAAATACGGCGTAGCCCTTTTGCAGGCCAAAATAGTATTAAAAATAATGTTCTTAATAACCACGGAAAATACTGCTCAGGAACTTCCCTCCCTATATTAGAACTGGAAATTACCTTGAGCGGAATTTTATTGAATTTCAGAGTGTGAATTGGTTTTGGACGGGTAGTCTAAAACATCGCGGTTCTTGTAGCCAAGAGACCTGAGACTGTAACATCGCATGTCATGGCTCTCCATATATTGATGTGTTACGGCGATGGGCGCACCGTCGTACAATACACTCAGCGGTGCAACATGGTATGTGAATGTTTTTATGGTCGCTATGTTCAAACGTAAACAGGGCTGGTTTCCCACTTTTCCTGAAAACGTTCGAAAAGATCTGACTGTGAAATATTCCATATGTCATCGTTAGGGTATACTGCTGATTCATGCCGAGTTTCGTGACATTTGTAAAAGGGCTTTCCTGTTTGTAAAGTGTCATTTATCATTGTCATATCGACACATGGAGGGAACGAGGGAGGTTATGTTTCTATGACAATGCAAAGTTGATTGATTAAATGCTCAAGGTGTGACAGGTGCTATCTACAGGTGTGACAGGTACTATCTACAGGTGTGATAGGTACTATCTACAGGTGTGACAGGTACTATCTACAGGTGTGACAGGTACTATCTACAGGTTCATACTGTACTTACGTTAACAGTTATTATGGTCACGTGGGCAGACTTTATTTCACCAGGTACGTCTTCATTAGCCCGATGTGGGCGAAATAGCGAGCTTGTTCTGATCGGGTTAGCTAGCCAGATCACGAACTACCTAGCCTCCAGGCAAACCGATTTTGTTCTTGATAACTCGACAGCTTGCCGAACGTAGCATCGAATGCTTTAAAATAATGTAGCCCCTCTGCAGCTCAAAACATAAAAATACAGTTAAATAGAAGTCACGGGAAATGATTTAAAAGAACATCCGTCCAGATAATATGACTGGAAACTGACTTCAAACGGAGTGATGTCGATCGCTAGATTTCAGTGAGGGTCTAGTATTGATAGGACTAGTTCTCCACTGCTCCAGACATCGACGGGCTAAGACCGGGTGAGGGATTAGTCTATCGTATCCAGAACTTTATATTGTATTTATTGAATTAAGAATGTCCAACACCATGGGAGTTAGGCTAAGCATTAAAGTTAAGGCTACTGAAATGACACGATTTCCCGTGACATTTATTTTACTATTTTTTTATGTTTTGAGCTGCAGAAGGGCTATATTGTTTTAAATCATTCGATGCTACGTTCGGCAATCAGTCGAACGCGGACTCTGCGACTGGCTGAAGCGCAGGACCAGGGCCATGCTGCATACAGATTGTCAATTATGGTAACTTAGCATCAATGGTAACTACCACGGTACCATCCATCAAGCTTTCATTATTGCACCTGTTGCCATTGGTGATAAGTTACCATAATTGAAAACCTATATGCAACATAGTCCAGGCTGTGGGATTTGTACAAGTAGGTGACGTCACATTTCCAGACGTAGGCCCGGACGACTGCGATATCGTGTCATCTTCGTTGGCCTTGGCTTAAGTAAGAATATTAAATTTAGACCAGATATGATGGGCGATTGTTTGCGAGCTCTGCGGGTATGTGCTATGGGTCGACGTCACGGGTAGGAGCGAGGCTATTGGTCATGCTGATGATGGGAAGATCAAGTTCCATGTGACTCACTGCTCTGAAATGAATGACCTGAAATTGTGACGTCATGTTCGTTCAATAAACCGAAAGCGTCCTTGCATGGAACATCTCCTGGTACCTTGATTGTCCAATAATGCAAAACAATTGTCGATTAGGAAAGGTAGGAGATAGTAGTGGTATTAATACTGACCATGATGATTATTCAAACAGGGTGGCCCTTTCATTAACGAGCACTGGCCTTCTGTATAACATGTCATGCGGTTATATAACAATAAAGTTACAAATATATAATACAAACATGATATTAATGAGATGCATTAATGTAATTACTAATAGGCAAATAAAAAAGAACGATATTTACGTTAACATATTATATCAAGAATGTGGACTGATGTACAGTAAAATAAACTGAGTCCCTTTGAATGATGAAGTAATTCATCTACGTGTCACAAACTCATTTATTATTTTACAGACATATCATTTTGAGTTTGGAGTTGAGCTGATTGCCACTTTAATATTGATAGCATTATACTGTCGATGAGGCGCTGGCATATCTACATGTATAATAACTCTTTTAGTTCGATTAATCCTAGTAGAATCATTCCGCCTTCATCGTGGGTCCCAGACTCGTTTGATTTCAATGACTACATGTATAATCATTGCGAGAGGATTCGTGTACTAGATCCTGACGTAGCGACGCATGATGACGACAGACGTCTCTGTGACGACTACACTAACGGCCCCATAATCTGTATAAATACTAATTAAAATTATCCATTAACTAAAAGATGGATTTCAGCGACTATAATCACTATGGGATTATTCACTCGCGTTACCCTATTGTGACAATACTTTCAATGTCAGCTCTTCAGCTCATTGCTAAAATCATTATTACGTAGCATTTCATTGTAAACTTATTAACTCCAGTAGAGAGAGAGACATAAAAACACAGGATTGGGGTAAGAGAGAGGGAGTGAGAGAGAGAGAGAGAGAGAGAGAGAGAGAGACAGACAGACAGACAGACAGACAGACAAACAGACATATACAGACAGATAGAGAAAGAGAGAGAGAGGGGAGAGAGAGAGAAAAACACAGAATGAGAGAGAGAGGGGGAGAAAGAGAGACATACAGACAGAGAAAGAGATAGAGATAGAGAGAGAGAGATAGAGAGAGAGAGAGAGAGAGAGAGAGAGAGAGAGTGAGACAGAGAGTGAGACAGAGGGAGAGAGAGAGGGGGGAGATCGAGAGAGACACAGGCAGAGGGAGAGAGAGATAGAGAGAGAGAGAGAGAGAGAGAGAGAGAGAGAGACAGAGAAAGACAGAGACAGAGAGAGAGAGAGACAGATAGACAGAGAAAAATATGGAGAGAGAGACGAAGCGCTCATTCAGAAACAGATTGCTATCGTAATACCGACAGAGGGCCCTGACTGGCGGTGTGTATTAGCCTTCAAAGCAGTTCACTCTACTTTTTTCATCCTGGGTGAAGGGAGGTTGTTCGCCCGCATTGTCTCCGACTCATAACCGTTGAAGGCCATCCAGCGGCACACAGGGGCGTCGGTAGACAGGGGCAGCTGAAAGGGGACAATCCACCGGGGGCGAAGGGTGAGGGGTGGGGCGGTCGCTTCGCGCACAAAATACCCGCTTGTTTGAGTGCGATTTCGTGTGTATGTACACGTAAATGTATGCACGTGTGTGTATGTGTGTGTGTGTGTGTGTGTGTGTTCATGAACTAACAAACTACCGATAATGCTCAAGAGTCATAAGAGATATTGATAGTTTGGCATGTTGATGCTAAAAAAAATCCATGGTTTAGGTGTGTGGGCGTTTTAACGAGGTATGGGGGCGCCACCCCTCGCCCCCCTTCAATTCTCATTTATAGTGGATGCACACGTATGATGCAAGCACTTATCTCCACGTTGGATCCAAGGCCGCGCGCAGATCTGTGATATAAGGGCGAAGCTCACGCAAGAGTTGACGTGCTGATGTTCATGTCTCTTAACTCCTTCTCTGCCAGACTCCATACTGGTGGATGTGAATGGCGTGTTTTACCAGTGCAAACATGCCTCAATAGCGCACAAAGAGTTGATTTATATCTGCCCTTCTACCCAAAATAAAACAAAGAAGACAGATGAGGGAGACGAAAGAAGAAGAAGGGGGATTAGAACAAAAAACGAAGAAACACAAGAAAGAAGGAGATTAAGAAAGAGAGGAAGAAGAAAGAGAAGACGAAGAGGATGAAGAGAGAAAAAAAAGAAGGAGAAGAAGAAAAAGACGGAGAAGAAAGAGAAGAAGAAGAAGCAGAAGACAAGGAGGAGGAGAAGAAGAAGAAGAAGAAAGAGAAGAAGAAGAAGAAGAAGAAGAAGAAGAAGAAGAAAGAGAAGAAGATGAAGAAAAAGAAGAAGAAGAAGAAGAAGAAAGAGAAGAAGAAGAAGAAGAAGAAGAAGAAGAAGAAGAAGATGATGATGATGAAGAAGAAGAAGGAGAAGAAGAAGAAGAAGAAGAAGAAGAAGAAGAAGGAGAAGGAGAAGAAGAAGAAGAAGGAGAAGAAGAAGAAGAAGAAGAAGAAGAAGAAGAAGAAAGAGAGGAAGAAGAAGATGATGATGAAGAAGAAGGAGAAGAAGAAGAAGAAGAAGAAGAAGAAGAAGAAGAAGAAGAAGAAGAAGGAGAAGAAGAAGAAGAAGAAGAAGAAGAAGAAGAAGAAGAAGAAGAAGGAGAAGAAGAAGAAGAAGAAGAAGGAGAAGAAGAAGAAGAAGAAGAAGAAGAAGAAGAAGAAGAAGAAGAAGACACTGTTATCCTATTAGGCTACCTGTGGATTTAGGGTGGGGTGAAATTAGGGGGACGTATAACCCAAAATATTGTTGCAGCTTCCAAAAGTTACATGGTATACTGGTTACAACACAACGTTATTTTCTTATTCATGCAGTTTGTTTATCCGGATTTATGTAAATCAATTCTTTTGGCAGAGTAGCTCCTTCATTAGTTCAGAACACTGTTCTATCAGGAGGTCCTGTATAACATATTCATAAACAATTACTCCCATCAAGAATATATTAATTTTGATGACCGTACATTCACCCAGGTTCGGCTGAAGGGTGTTGTGCATTTTTGTCTACTGTGCGGCCTTAAAATCTCTACTCTAAAGCCACCGAGCGTCGTCTGCACAGGCCTAAACCCGTAAGAGCTTTTTCACCAAGATCCAGATCACTGATTTAACATCTCGAGGTCATGGTCTCGGCCCAAATTAATATCACTATCATTCTTAAGCGGACAAGTTATAAGCAATCGTAGGCTCATAAACGATAATAAATAAACACAAAAGAACAGTGAATTGTATATTAAAATGCGCTTTTAACAGTGTTTCGGTTTTGCTATGAACCATAAGAAAAGTCACGGGAAAGCAAACATTCTTGTTCAATGTAAGTGCCTTAAAAAAGGTTTAATTTTGTGACGTCACGTGCAAGATGCTCTTACATATGTTGTGTGCAGTATGCTTCCATAAATCCCCTTTTTTCTGTTTTATGAAGGAATATATCTTCTCCGTAGAGGTATGCGGGTAAAAACACATGTCTAATGACATGTCCAGTCAGTTTATCCTTTGGAGAATAGTAAGACTTTCTACAAAATAGTATACAACATTATAGGAGATTATTTCGCACATGACGTCACAAAATTAATTTGTTACGACTGAACGCTGAGAAAACAAACTGAATTCCTTCATTTGCCTTCTCGGTTTAGAACAAAAAATATAATACCACCTGTTTTGTTTAATGAGAGCTCACTACAACCCGCAAGATGTGTTAAAAACTTAGGTGTGTTATTTGATGAGAATTTGTCATGAGTAAATCATGTACGTAATATGTGTAAAAAGGCGTCATTTGGTCTCTATAAGCTAGGGAAGATTAGACAATATTGGGATAAAAGCACTACTGAGAGACTTGTCCATGCTTTTGTCTTAAGTCACATTGATAATTGTAATAGTATCTTATTTGGTCTTCCAGATATATTATTAAGTAAGGTACAACACATACAAAATTCTGCTGCTCGCTTAATAACATGTACTAAAAGATGTGAGTCTATAAGTCCTGTTTTGCATAACTCACATTGGTTGCCCGTAAATAAGCGAATTATGTTTAAGATTTTAGTCATTTCATATCGATGTTTATATGGAAATTCTCCTGACTTTATTCAAGAGCTTATTAGTTTGTATAAATCACCTCGGGATCTTCGTTCAAATTCAAAGAATCTTTTAGTGCAGTGTTCCGTTAAAACCAAGACATACGGTCAGAGCTCTTTCCAGTTTGCCGCACCAATGCTATAGAATAAACTTCCAGACTTTATTCGAGAATCTATAACTGAGGATCAATTTCGCGCCAAATTGAAGACATTTTTGTTTCTTAGTTAATTGTAGATTTCAATCACTTTATCTTTGCTTAAATAAGGTTCTACTTCTTTCTCTATTTCTCTTTTATGCGCATTGAGACTTAACTGTAAAATTGCGCTATGTAAGAATGGACTATTATTATCATTATTATTAAAGTTGTGCATACATTACGAAAATGGTCTATTGTTGACTTCCGTACAATCTATAGAATTTTGACTTCTCATACGTGACTAAAGGCGTGCGGTTTTTTTTCAAATTTTTGTCAAAAGGAGACTTTATTGCGGCAAACGAATGAGAAATTCGTTTTTAGTGGATAATTTTACATATATTAGTGGGAACTTATTTTTCTAATTTAGTAACCCTTTAAGGTCCTTGCCATTGTTTGATGTTTATGATGTGGGATTTGAGGTTATTTGTTACAATGGATATTTATGTACACGGGGTACTATCAGCCGTTTAATTAATGCAGATTCATTGTACGCTCCTTCTAGTCACACAGGAGTGCTTTACAAAGATTTTCTCTTTGATATCATATGTTCAATGCCGCCGATTCTCTGGATGATTTTTACCTGGATTTGACGCATAAACAAAATCGGATGCGCAGAAGAATTTGGGGAAATATCCCCACCCCATATGCTTACACAGTTGTGGCATGTAATACGTACGATGCATCTATAAAGATTTAATCGAGGAACATTGTTACAATATGGCAAAAAGGCTCTAAACGTGATATCAAGTTGCAGTATAAAAGTCTCAATTTCACAATGTTCCGCATCATATTACATTCAAAAATCGCATGAAACGTTACTTTCAGATATTTTCTGACAAGTGACATGAAAAACTTGTCCAACTGCGCCCAAGCTAGTATTTCCATTTCAAAAAGTATCAAATTTCGTATTCGCTTGTCCTTATTAACAACATAACAAGCACTTAGTGACAAAATCAAAAGTTCAGCAGCGAAAGCTGAAATATATGCATGTATAGGAATGCGTATGACCTATTATAGAATCCAGGTGAACGTGACGCAATCTCGCATGCATCAAATTGTTGAGCAGTTGCTAGTCATGAATATTGAGTGGCGGAATTAAAGGGTTACTAAATTAGAAAAATAAATTCCCACTAATCTATGTAAAATTATCCACTAAAAACTAATTTCACATTCGTTTGCCGCAATAAAGTCTCATTTTGACGAAAATGTGATAAAACGCACGCCTCCAGTGACGTCAGAGAAGTAAACAATAGACCATTTTCGTAATGTATTCACCACTTTCCCCCTAACTGGTAACGCGTTACCAGTAACGCGTTACTGCATTCAATTGTATCTTGTCATTCAGATTCAATGGATGGAATGCACTTTGAATCTATTATTTGTTGCTACTCGGACAAACCTCGGACATTGGTAACGTATTGTTTGAACGGCGTGAATAAAATATTTTATTCACGCCGTTGGCATTTATGGCATTTTGACTTCTCTGACGTCACTGGAGGCGTGCATTTTTTTTTCTTCAAATTTTCCTCAAAATGAGACTTTATTGCGGCAAACGAATGTGAAAATTCGTTTTTAGTGGAAATAAGTACCGGCTAGTTTAGAAGGAAGGAATAGGGACCTATCAGTTCTGTCATTCCCGTGTGGTTAGTGCATACCTCCGCTCTGTTGAGTAATGTACGTAATATATAAAGGCTGAAAAAAGTCTGGAGTGCCCGAGGAATATGAATAATGATATTGGCTGATACATTGATAGTAGTCTATCAGAGAGTTAAGAAGATTATTGTTTACTAGATCATACAAAAATGCTGATATCGCTTGATTGTGCACATATGCAGGCTATTTCATATTATGTATACCATCTGTCCATGATCTTGTTTTGGACTTGCTGCTTTTCCTGTGTATTGAACTGAATTTGATATAGTTACAAAGTTGAATATGCTTGAATTCAGATGTCATTTCTTTACATTTACTTCTACACAAAAGCACAATCACATCATACCTTAGACAAGACATCGCCATTCGCATATTGTACAATGTTATTTTTTCTTAGTGAATTTCGGCACTTCAGTACAGAAGACATATACATATACGTCATTGTAGCAAAGCTGCCTCAATTGCAAAATTGTTATCATTGTCAGCATGATATTTAACTTAATGTTTGTCTTAATTCATTCAAGACTTGCACAATCATTTTTCAAAATAAATTTCAAACTGAACGTTTTTTTGTGGCGATATGTTTGCCTAAAACAGAATCAACAATGACAGAGGTATGTCTGACCTATCCAGGAAATTTCACTATTCTTGAAATGTTTTCCCGCTCTTTTTCACTTCCGCCTAAGCTCTGGATGTTTTTGTTTGACAAAGTTACGGTTGTGACCGAAGTTCTCGTTAACAAGGGACGGAGTTGATCACGATTTCATGCAGTCAACCGACCATGAAAACACTTCCTAATGGGCTGAAACAAAGCCTAAATGTGCCGTTTTCTCCTTCGGAGCAAACAAATTGTCGAGCTCGTGGGCTATTTTGATCCGAGGCTGGCCTTGAGTCCCGGCCGGGCCGAGCCGGGGAGAGCTCATCGCAGACGTCTGTACGGAGTAATTATTTGGCCGCGAAGGTCGGTCATTACGTGGGCAATATTCTGTCGTTCCACGGAACGATTTCTTTCTTCTCTACCCCCCCCCCCCCCTCTCTCTCTCTCTCTCTCTCTTTCTCTTCCTCTTTATATTATTCTTTCTGCTCTCCCCTTCCCTCCCACTCTACCCCACGCCTCTGTTTTCCTCGCTCTCGCATTATTTCTTTCTCCATTTCTTCGCCTCCTTTTCTCTCACCTCTCTTCACCCTTCTCCCTATCTTTCTCAACCTCCCCCCTCACACACACACACACACACACACACACACACCCCCTACACACAAACATACACAGCGACTCGCCCTCTCTACCAGACCATATAATTTTCATGATAAATCGCCTACCGTCATCATTACACGTTTTCCCAGAACAAGCACATCTCTCATGGTTCATTCTCCGTGACATCTCTTCCCATCAAACTAGTATATCGCATGAATGATTACACAAGATTACTCGGAAGAAACGTTAAGCCAAACCATTATCATGACACCTACGCAGATCTTCTTTAAGAATACTATGCATCGCGTCGTAGAAATAATATCGCCCGAAGGCCAGGTGTGCGTTTTAGTGCCGTCATAAACCGCCTAACGACGCCAAAACAAGCTAAAGTTGTACACCCTCTGGTCTATTGAAATAAGTTGTTGCTCGGCCATGTGCACGGCTGCCTGTCTCTTTGCTTCCTCGTACTCCCATTTAGACTAATGCTCATTGATTTCATTTTACAACTGCAAAAATGGTTTGGTATCGTGTGCAAAAGAGAGCGCGCGCCCAACCTTTAACCATTCGTATGCCCAACGACCTGTTGCTCGAGATATGGCATTTATGAGTCTTGTTGGCGCAGAAATGCACCAACGGCGCATCAAGTGTTTAATGTAGTCAGTAAAGAAGTGAATCAGACAAACCTAATTAAAAATTCAAAGATTTGTTTGCGAGTATATTAATACTTGTTTTAATCGCCCAACTTGACAGTGTACGAATGTCAGCTTTCAGTTGTCAATTTAAGTTATCATCAACAAAAATGTTTTATAACACGTATCACTGTACAAGTGGCGTTCGAACGTCCATGATATGACGTCACAAGTCTAAGCCTCGTAATCCTGATCAACATTTATCCGTCAGGATGAGGTGTCTCTCGTAATTAACTTTTATTATTTTGATTGTTTGTTTGACTGAAGCTAATGCGAAGTACTGCAGACACGCTTTCCTACAATATCCAATCAAAACATGTCTTCTTGAAGTAAAAGTTGGCAATGAATACAATCTATCATAACAATTTTAACCAACCCCAATGGACCTGATTCTACACGATTTTTATACATTGAATAGGCCCGTGCATAAGCACCAGGGGACTATTTCATTTCGAGAAACTGGAAATTGTTCATGTAATACACAAAAAAAAGAACAGGAAGCTGTACTCAACAATTACATCTCCTTTTTGTCGTTTCCGAGCTAAATAACTTTTCCATTAAATACAGGAATAACTTATTTTCCGCAAGTTAGACCTTGGCGTGCAATACAAACCACCGACTATATATTTAGATTCGCCTTCTTGAAAAGAAGAAGTTTTTATTATTGGCGAAGTCATACAACGCCTAATGAGCCATCCTTGCTAGTTCACACCCGTTTGTTCTCGTTGGTCAATGTCCTCATTTGAAAGGAAATTGAAATTGCTTGAGCAGGATATTTAAAGGCACATTCTCATTCACTTTTCTGTATATTCCTCTAAAATGTGTTTGGTACTCCATAAAGTACCCGATATCTTAGCAAAAGTGAGAGGAAGGTTATCATCTTCAACAAAATACCTCCTTCAGTTTTTGCGGCATCCGTCTTTCGTAGTTTCCTGCTTTAAAAGTGGCGTGATTTTTACTAGATGTCGCTAGGATGAAATAAAAAGTTTTTTTAACGCACGTTGCTTTGGGAGCTGTTGCGTTGAACAATGCGATTTAAATATCAGTCAAATTGTCATTACATCAATATATTTATCATAATATATGTTACAAATCATTAAATGCTTTAAAGGAAATCATATTAAATTACACTTGACTTGTTGTCAACATTTCATAATTTGGCTCCTTGACGGTTTCCAAAATTAGATAACAAAGTTATGCATATTGTTGTGGACTAAAAATGAAATACTTACACATAAGAATACAAAGCCTGGGAAACGTGTGCACACACGTAATTACATTCAGACAACAAACACACATACGCATACGTACTGAACTCATACAAACTCTAACTATTGCGAATAAACCGTACGCAAACACTACGAACCTGTCGACAACAGTGTCGAAAACGAAGTTCATACTTTCAATCTTATTCCAAAGTATCCTTTTCAATAAAAACCAGTCCTTATATGCTTTTTCAAATCATCTATTGGTAATAATTTGTTAGAAACTGATATGAATAGTCCTTCAAATGTTCATTGGAAATCAAATTGGTAGTGCATTGGACTAAGACTAGGTCGAGTCGAATGTACTGGCAACGCCTGTTAGAATGACCTTCTGAAATTAATTCAATGCCGAAATACACAAACAAGGGTCCTGCATGGCAGATGTAGCCAGAGAACAAGGGGGAGAGAGGGAGAGAGAGAGAGAGAGAGAGAGAGACAGACAGACAGACAGACAGACAGAGAGACAGTGAGAGAGATAGATAAAGTAAGTAGAGAGATAAACATAGAGTGAGAGAAGAAAGGAATGACGGAGAGAAATAGATAGAGACAGCGATGTCATAAGATCAATTAACAAGAAGTAATTATGAACATGAAGGAGCAGATAGTAAGACACAATATTGAAAGGGGATTTGCTTTGTTTCATTTCCGTCTGTACACAATAACTTAGAAAATACAGTCATATTTTAATAGCCCATATTCAGCTGCAAAACAATGAGAGCTGCATCAGGAAGTTATAAGAGCTGGGCCCTTTGACCTTCCATGGGGTCAAGTAATAAATATCCAATTATTTAATGACTTTAACATCAACAACAACATCATGGAGGTAGATGACTCCGGAACTAAAGGGTAACAGGTGGGAGAGAGAGAGAGAGAGAGAGAGAGAGAGAGAGAGAGAGACAAGGGGGATAGAGATAGGGGGAGAGAGAGAGAGAGTGAGAGAGTTTTTTTTTCAAATTTTCGTCATAATGAGACTTTATTGCGGCAAACGAATGTGAAATTCTTTTTTAGTGGAAATAAGTACCGGCTAGTTTAGCCAAGAAGGAATAGGGACATAACAGTTCCTTGAATCTGCCGCAGAAGGGGAAAGAATCACACAAACATTTACTTATGTTTGGATTGTGCGATATTACAATAAACGTGGACATGTACAGGTCTCCACACACACACACACACACACACACACACACACGCACACACACACACACACATACACACAGACATTCACCCACACACACAAACACACATACACACATACACATACAAACATACACACAAATATATATACACACACAAATACACACACAGACACACAATGCACACGCATGCACACACCCATTGTTACATACAGTAATGTACTAGGAGTTAATTTCTTTTTGAACAATAGTAAAAATCATAAAGTCAAAGGATGTCATTTTTTTATAAGCATGTTACGTGACATTTCATCAAATGTTAGTTTTGTAAAAAAAATCCTTGGAAAACAGAAAGACATGTTTTTGCAGTGTTTCAAACATTCATTTCCATGCATTCCTTGTTTATGGTACCGAGTGTTACATTCCGCACAGTAAATGGCTTGTTTCTCCCACTTCATTGCTTTGTTGCAGATACTGCTTGGATATATTAATAGACCATCTTCGTTACGTATGCGAATTTTATTCACGTCATCAATACGTTAATAATGGTAACCCCAAAGCTTGTCCGAGGTTTGTCCGAGTAGCAACAACTAATAGATTCAGAGTGCGTTCCATCCATTCAAACTGAATCACTAGGTACAGGTGAAGGAAATCGCGCGTTACTCCGCAGTTAGGGAATGAGTTGGGATTACATTACGAAAACGCTTTTTAACTTATTGACTGTTTATTGGTATTCAGTTCACAAGTGTTTGACAACAAAAATGCAAACATGCAGGGTTAAGTATTCAATCAGCCAGCGCATGTTTCTTCAATAAACCATTTACGCTATGTCTGCAAATCGTATGCACTTCCTTCGGACAATACGTTACTAACAGTAACCCCAAAGTTTGTCCGATGTTTGTCGAGTAGCAACAACTAATATATTCAGAGTGCATTCCACCAATTGAAACTGAATCACCAGATACAGATGAGTATCATAGCGTGTTAAGGAAAAGTTGTGAATACATTGCGACAACGGCTTATTCAATAGCTCTGCACGATGGCATCAATACAACAGTTAAACAACAACATTCTAACATCCACCGTATATCGTCGTACAGTACAACGTAATTAGCCATCGATAAGTTACACAGTACACTTAGCATGTACTTCTAAATACATACGGTCATTACTCTGTGTGTATTACGGACACTATGGACACGATCTTTTGTTATGCGGACATTTCAAAGGGTCCCTTTTATTTTTCGTCCGCATAACAAAGGACCATGTTCATCGTGAATGAACGGTTTCGGGCACGATACATTCAAGGCTTAGGGTCACGAAGACGTTCACCGTGGAGGGACGTAAATATAAACATAAACACCATGTACCAGGTAAATTCTCCAGACCAAGCACCGACGTTATTATGGCCGAGAGGTCTAATACGCCGGCAGTAAGCTCACACTCGTGCGCCTCGCACGGGTTCGAATCTCGTCTGACGCTAATACAGGTTCAAGGATTTTTGCGGTTTGGCACCGTGTGATTGGGATCAGCCTTGTTTCCTCCCCTAAATCGTCAGGGCCAATAGGCTAGAGTTCCAGGAGTTTACGAAGAGACATGCTTTGGGCCGAGATCGCCATATCAGAAGGGCACTAATGGTAGTCGGTAAAAGGTCATCTATATGGCCCCAAGTCGCGACACCTGAACGCCTGGCAACCATCGCGTAATCTTTTGGTTTTTTTTTAATTCATTATGATTTGTTGTTTTCCCTCCATCTCTATATGATAAGCAGTCATTGATCCCGTTAGCTTTTCTTTGTTCCCCCTTTCACTCTTTTAAATTTATTTTTTATTTATTTTTTTTTAAATCTGCTTTGTTTTGTTGTTTAATTTCTCTATTTCTTGTAACAATAAGCTTAGATAATGCGAGCTTAAAAAACAGAATATTGCAAGCCCAACCCGTAAAATTTACTAAAATGTGTACTCCCAAAATAATGCAGGAGTAACGCGCGATTTCCTTCACCTGTATCTCGCGATTCAGTTTGAATGGATGGAACGCACTCTGAATCTGATAGTTGTTGCTACTGAGACAAACCTGGGACAAGCTTTGAGGTTACCATTATTAACGTATTGTTGACGTGAATAAAATTCCGTCTCATGAGGTCATTCTATTTTCTGGAAATTTTAACTCTCTAATCAGTGACCTACCGCTCTATACATCAAGATTAGAGGACGAACACAGGTCCATTTCCATCGGCTTCTCCATCAAGAACTATAGCACAGATAGGGAGTTTGATTTGCGATCGATATTTAAAATCAAGCGCAACTCATAATAAGACGGAGCCCAAAGATACTATTGTTGAGATTGAGGGATTAATTCAGTCTTATTTTACTCTCATTTTCATGGTATTTCTTCACACACACACACACACACACACACACGCATACCTACCAACAAACACTCGCACATACATACATACACATCCTCCTGTGTGTGTATATATATAGTGAAACCTGTCTATAGTGGCCACCCAAGGGAAACAAAAATGGTGGCCTTTATAGACAGGTGGCTGCTATAGACAGGTTCTTTAACACATGATCTCTCTCCGGGGGAATCATTTTAGTGGCCACTATAGACAGGTGGCCACTAAGACAGGTTTGACTGTATATATATATATATATATATATATATATGTGTGTGTGTGTGTGTGTGTGTGTGTGTGTGTGTGTGTGTTTAGTATATATGTCAATATGTATATTGAAAATCCAGAAAGGTTTATGATTACTTGGTTAAAGAATTAAGAAAATTATTTGTATTGCAGATTAGTGATAACCAAACTGTTTTCCAGTTTACTGAAAAGCAAATTACGGAGACATATAGTGGTTTGAGAAGCATGACTCTCATTAGGAAACACAGGGAATTCCAATATAAATTATTACATAGAGCTATATATACGAAAGAGCAGCTCTCAAAATTTGGTTTTGTAACAGATAATCTGTGCTCCTTTTGTCACCAGGAAGTTGAGACATATATTCATGTGTTTTTAAAGTGCCCAAAAGTTGAGGAAGTTTGGCAAATTATGATTCAATTATTTGAATTAACAGAAATTGCAACTTTAGAATGGAAGGATATATTTGTCGGTCTTCCAGGTAAATCTATAAGAATAAAATTTGTTAATACGTTGATAGTTATGGTAAAATATATTATATTTAAATCTAGAACAGGATCTACTCTTCCCTCGTCAAGGAAAATACAACGGGGTATTTTGAACTATAGAGAGGAAATTGAGAAGAAATTGGCAATTAAAAGGGGTAAATTGGGACTACATTTGCAAAAGTGGGAATATATTGACATGTTAATTTAATAGACTATGTAGGTTGTTTATGTAATAACATGTATAATTATTTACAACAAAATAACGGGAAAGGTTAGCTTAATAGACACTATAAGTTATTTATGTAACATATGATTATTTACAAAAATATAATTGGAAAGGTTATATGATACTGCTTTGGTAGGTTATGGAAAGATTTTTTTTTTTATAACTATGACAGTTGTGAACGCGGGAGTAAAGAGGTGAGCGTGAGCAGGTTGGGGAAGGGAAGGGTGGGGGGTTAGGGTGGGAGGGTTAAAAGGAAGGGGGTATACATGTAGAAGTTAGTGTTTTTTTTTTTTTTTTTTTTTTTTGGGGGGGGGTATATAGCGAATTTAAGGGAAGGGTAGTTTAAGCGGTTATGTATATGGTTGGGGTGGGGTTGGTGTTAGGGGGTGGGGGGGGGGGGGGTTGGCTGTCCAGATGGGAGTTAGGAATGGTTAGGACTAATTTTAGGGGTGTATTATACGTTGGGGGATTAGTGGACTTGTTATTTAAAACTTGATTCCGGAAGCTATTCGTTCAGTTTATTTGATTAAACATCGTTACATGATTATAACAATTGAGTAATTATATTTAATATTTACAGCTATTTTATTGTAATTAATTTGTACTTACAAATGCATATATATATAAATTGCATGATTGTTTTGTTTAATTTGTGTTAATATATTTAAACTGATTATATGAATTTAATTTGTATTATTATGGAATCAGAATAAAGATCATTAAAAAAAAAAGTATATATATAGGATATATATGTGTGTGTGTGTGTGTGTGTGTGCATATAAATATACACACAATGACACATCGACATACACTCACACATATACACGCACTCTCTCTGTCATGTACACGTACTCTGTCTCTCTTACAAATACGCGCACACACACGCACTCATACACACATACACACATATAAACCACCTTCTTGCTTTTCATCCTCCTCTTCTTTTGTTCCTTATTCTTAACGCTTTTTTGGGTTTTTTTTGGGGGGGGTTTTGTGCTCCTACCTTCTCCTCTTTCACCGGCTCCTTCACCGGCTCCTTCACCGGATCATTTTCTGGCTCCTTCTCCAGCTCCTCCTCCTCCTCCTCCTCCTCCTCCTCACGATGCTCATTTTCTACCCCTTGTCCCTCCCACCTCATGATCACGATGATGATAGGGAGAAAGAGGGAGAAGGTGTGTGTGTGTGTGCGCGCGCGTATGTGTGTGTTTGTGTGTGTGTGAGAGCAATAGAGAGATAGAGAAAGAGAGCGAGAGAAACAGAAAGAGAGATAGGGGAGGGAGAGAGAGAGATAGGGGGATGATGGCGAGTGAACTCGAAGGGAGATGACAATAACTATGACAAGGACAATCAATGTAGAAGACAGAGAAAGAGATATGGAAGAAATACAAGAAGTAAAAGGAGAAACGGACGAACAAGGAAATCCATCCTTCCAGGCCAGCGTGCACTGACCGTGCTCAAATTGCCAGGCTGACCCGACGTCCACTAATTAATCGACGAGGACACTCGGCTGTGTTTCCAGAGGTCAGTTTCTTCCCAGGTCACTCCTCTCCTCTGACCAGCCAGCCTCTATGCCCTGGCTTGACCATCCACCGTCTGACCAGTGCAGTTATTATTGACGGACTATGTATCTAGGACAATTCTCCGCTTGAGCCCCGGGTGGCGGGAAAAAAAGCAAACGAAATCTTGGCAGCGTCTTCTTGCAGACGACGACCTTGTCAGGAAATATCGAAAGCTCTCCCCCACCACCCTCGCTTCGCCCGCCCCCCCCCCTCTCTCTCTCTCTCTGCAGCTTTATTTCTCTTATTGTTTCACCTTAACGTGCGAGGGTGCTGTAATAAAGTTGCCCCGGTCAGAAACAAATTGTATAATCTTGAGGAAGCTAACAAACCCACGGTCGATACCTCATGCTCCCGAACTTGTATTATACAAACGATCATAGATTAGGAAATTCCAACACGACTTAGTAGGGTGATTCCCCCTCCCTCTCTCCCGACCTATTGTTTCTTCCTCGTTGGTCAGTCACGTGATATTATGTTCATTTGCATAATACATTCACATCTTTGTTAGACGGTGATCAGTACGAGCAGCTGCGTCAATAGGTTCATTATTACCTCATCTATGACGTCATTGTCGCCCTCATTACCACAGCCTTCGTGACAGAATAATTGTTTTTAGCTTCAGAATCGCTGTCTTCATCAAAATCACCACCACTCCTATCACCATCATTATCACGATTATCACCCTCACCATCTTCACCACCATCATCATCACTATCATCGCCGTCATTGCCGTCATCGCCATTATCATCTTTACCCTTATCATCATCGTCGTCATTAGCTTAACCATCGTCATCACCATCATCATCATGACCACCATCATCATCATCATCAAGAGCATCATCATCATTATCATCATCATCAGCATCATCTCTACCAATATCATGATCATCTTCACCTCTCTTCCTTTCTTCTCCGGGCTTGTTTTTTCCTCTCCATCTCTTACATCTTCTAATTCTTACTCCTCCTCGTCTTCTTCTTTGTCTTCGTTTCCTCATCCAATCCTTTCGCTGCTCAAGACTTTCTTCTTCTTATTGTTGTATGTAATTCGTCACCTCCTCCCCCTATTCCTCCCCCTCCTCCTCTTCTAGTTGTCTTGTATTCTTGCCCCTCATCATCATTACCATGAGTGCAGCTAACGCAGGAAGAGCCACCGCGGAGCCGCAACTCGACCTGCTACGCTGGTTTAACTTGACGGCCACAGACAATGAGACGCATCGCTACGCGTCATGAAATATAATCACGAATAATCAGAAGGTTACTGTCAAGGCAAATTGCGAAAATCAATTGATGAAAAAAGCAAGTCCTCGCCTTCTGTGCATGATATTTGTTTCATTCCCTTTTTTGGGTCAAGGTGGAATATTGATTGAATGTTGCTTTTTCTTCTGCCATTCCATTTGCCTGATGACAAATACCAAGGATAGTTTCTATTTTTCAAAGCGATAAATTCTTTTGTAATAACAAATTATGTTATTGATTGACTACGATTTGTTATTCTGCATTTATTGTCTCTCTCTACTCTCTCTCTCTCTCTCTCTCTCTCTCTCTCTCTCTCTCTCTCACTCACCCTCTCTATCTCTCTCGTCCTCTGCCTCTCGTTCATATTTAAGAAAAAAACTTTCTCATTTACCACCGTCCCCCGCCCCTTTTCTCTCTCTCTCATTCTCTTTCCCCTTTCTCCAAATGACCTCAATTGTCTCGATCTATATGTCTGTCATTTCCACTCCCTCCTTCTTCTTCGTTTTGCAAACCCCACGCCCCTCCCCTTCCCAACTCCACATCCTATCACCTTCTCTGCCTCATTCGTGGAGTATGTATTTCATTGAACTATGATCAATTTGCCAATTCTACGTCATGGCCTCATTGAATATTCATTAAAGCAACGAGATAATAATGACTGTACCCGTATCATGTTAGCATTCGCTTATACACACGAACTCTGATCATATTGATGGAATAATGGTCCATGATCTCAAATAAAATCCCCTCTATCTCTACACCCCTCCCGACATCCTCTCCCACCAAGCTCACACCACCCCTCCCCTCTACCTCTCTCGCATCCCCGCCCCAACACTGTCCTATCCCACCATGCCCAAACCTATCTACCCCTCCTTTTAAAACCTCTCCACCCATCCACTCCCGGCACCCTCCCACTATGCCCATACCACTCCCTCCCCTTCCCTCTACCCCTCCCCTCTACCTCTCACATCTTCCCCTCCCCTCTACCTCTTCCCTCTACCTCTCACCTCTACCCCTCCCCTCCTCCCGATACCCTCCCACCAGTCATTACCCCTGCCCTATACCCCTCTACCCCTCCCCCTCCATCTCTCCCCTCTACCCCACCCCTCTACCCTCCCACTATGCCCATACCACTCCCTCCCCTCCCCTCTATCCCTCCCTTCTACCTCTCACATCTTCCCCTCCCCTCTACCTCTTCCCTCTACCTCTCACCTCTACCCCTCCCTCCTCCCGATACCCTCCCACCAGTCATTACCCCTGCCCTATACCCTTCTACCCCTCCCCCTCAACCCCTCCCCTCTACCCCACCCCTCTACCCCTCCCCTCTACCCCTCCCCTCCAGACCTCCCCACCCCAGCCCGTCCCATCTCACCCGGCCGCCAGCACGAGGTCACGTCTGCGGAGCAGTGACCTTCCGCTAATTAGCTCTCGATGATTCGCCCAGCCTACAAAGACTGCACAAATCGAAGTTTCTCCCCTCCCTGAAAATAAAATAAGCGACAAAATAATGAAACTGACCTTCCTCACGCCCGTCCCCACTGCCAACATCTTTCCTATCACGACGCACTATGCGCACCGTGTTACTGTGCGCGCCAACCACGAATTCACTGCTTACCAGCTCTATTCCACGATCCCCTCATTTAGCCGGAAAGTGCGAACGCGGTTAAGTACGTGATTTACGCGAGGCGGGCGAAAACGATGACCTCGATCCGGAGTAGAAAGAAAAATATCCAGGTTTTTGTAGAGGCCAAACATTAATTTTCTCATTGTTTTTCCTATTTTCGAGAAGATGAATATGTCCCTGAGTTATTAAAGAGTGTCTGACCTAATTCACAACCAAGTCTTACATTCGTGTACCTAAAACTTAATGTTAGGATGGTAACTCACACTCGACCCTCACTGCGCTCAAACTGTACAGATAAAAAAAAAGAATGAACTACGACAAAGACACTAAGTTGATGTTGCGTACAACATCATGTACTACGTAAACATACACTTACCTAGATACAACACGTCACCCTAATATTTCATATAATATTTTATTCTACTTCGCCGTTGAGGTTGAATACAGGAGTAGATTTGTTATGCATTATTTACATGATATGCCACTACTAGTATTACGTTTCATATTTCTCAGACTTGATCTTTATGCTGACATTGTGATTCTAACATTATTTCAAAGTTGTCCCTACGAGAATGTGCACACCTTCAAACTTGGCCGGGCAGTGACAGAATTTTGTTTTCAATCTTTGCAGAGTTGCCGCATAGCTGTTTTCTCGGCATCACGAACGTTGCATCATTGGGCTTCATTTAGCAAGCTAAGCGTGCTAAGTAAAGTTACGTGTAGGCGTAACTCCTTGGACGCCAAGCTAAATTCTGTCCCATTCATTGTATGTATATTATTGATGCAGATGTGTGGCAGTGGCATGTAAATACTTAATTTCTCAATACGACGCCAATCAACATGCACGATACACCAGCTGCATCAATCATGTGCAATGTCAGTGTTACCACATCTGGCGGTTTACCCGCCCAACAGGGCTGCTTTTGGACCAAGTCGCCACGGTTAACCGTTGGCACTGACGGGCGTTATTAGGCGCCTTTATCTGATCGATAGAGATGAGCTGCTGATTTTTAGTGACGCAAACCCTGTATCTCTCTTTCTCTTCATCTATTGTACATAGCTGTTAATATAGGCTATTGATTTAAGTACACAATATTTATCCGTCCATTTATCCGTATAGCATTCATTCATTCCTAAAATACATCTGAAGAGGATAAGGAGTCAAGAACCCCATTTTTTGTTATTACTTATATAATATTAGGTATATCTCAAAACTCAAAAAATATTGCGAAGAAATCAGTAATCAACAAAATATCATAATTATGATTTTCTATGATATATGAAATGTGATTTATGTATGTACAGAACTCGAATGGTGGAAAATAAAGTACCTCGAAGTGGAAAAGAGAAAACAAATCGCTTGCTTTGGTATTTCTGCTTTAATCAAACAACCTCTAATTTGGATATTACTGGTCTAAAACCTCTTTAGGAGGGATTATGGAGCATTTCTTCCCGTCTTTGTTGTAAATTGTCACCGAGTTTGGGAACCTCATCATGAAGGTCGGTGCCTTACTCCAACAAGAGAACGAGTAGTAATCCGATTAAAAAGTCTGCTTTAACAAGGATGTCAGTCATGTGAAACTTTTTTCTTTGATATGTATAAACCTCTTTATTTCGTTTCCTTCTTTGTCCAAAAAGAGTTTAATGTTGCAATTAGGTTTCAGTGTGCAGTTGATACATATTTCAGTACGCTGTTGATACGGGGTGGTGGTGGTGGTGGTGGTGGTGGTGGTGTGTGTGTGTGTGTGTGTGTGTGTGTATGTGTGCGGGGGGCTGATGCTGTGACGTGTAAGTCACATAAGAAGAGTCCAGGGAGTGTGAAACTCACTAGCCTTTTTCTCCAGGGGATTTTTTGTATTCACTCCAAAGACATGCTTTTTTTCTTCAAAATGTCAGTAATTACATTCGGCTACTCGTCACTGATTGGTTGTAAGACACATTGCCGAGTGTCATAGTCAAAATGCAATGAAACAATATCAGCAACATTGGTATTTTCAAAGTTTCTGACTTTATTTTTACTATAGAAAATGATACAAAACGAACAGTTTAATGGCAGCAGAATCTGCAACAATACCATCTACAAAAGTCATAAGGCTCGGCATAGCTTATTACCATTTTACTCTAATGATAGTATGCATGAACCTCACTGTCATGGCTTAACAAACATCTTCAAGAAAAGTGAAAAATATGTCTTTGCTTACGTCTAAAAGGTCTTGTTTCGTATCGACCAAGTCTACATTCATAAACCGTATTAAGTGCACCAGCCAGCGGCGAAGTGCACGCATCACTCAGGTGTAGAGAGCCACGGTGTGCGCTATTATGGTCTCGGATCTCTCGGCTACACGAGCCGCTGAGTTTTGGACGGCCCGTCCAAAACTCAACACGAAATCTACAAACAATGTTATTCCGCTTAAAGTCAGTTTCAAGTTCTAACAGTGTTTGGTAAGTTCTTATCCCATTGAAGGCCGAAACATTTTTTTTTCATTTTCCGCAGTATTTACACAATTATACTTGTTCAACTCCAAAAAAGGGTGCCAAAAGGGCATGCACTGTATTTAAGGATGTCTGAGTCTATCTTTTCTCTAACAGGAGGCCATCGTCCTTCATAAACTACTAGACTTTATCTAGCTCAACCGATTTGCGTCCTGTTAACAGCTGATTGTTTGTGATGCAAAAATGTGACAAAATCACAATTTCTAATTCATTTTATGAGTATGCCAATAAAGCTCAATCTGTGACTTTCGTGCTTCCGATTAAAGGAATTATTTCTTTTAATAAGTAATCTACTAATCTTATATCCATTCTGAAATGATTGTATACGATAATATTTGATTGTATTGAAGTTCATGCCGTTGCGTGTGAAAACAGGGGAAATAAGTGAGCATACTTTTTTTTATACAGATATTGCTAGTCGTAAAAGGAAATCAACATTTACGATTCTCGCGACCTTTGATTTTATCTGGTCTGCGCTCTTGGGTAATTATTTTCTTTACATCGAATTGTTGATGCGGCCTTAACTGGCAGCCAATATGGTCATTAGATGATTAATTAGTGAGAGGGGACGAGTGTTCGTGAGCGTATTCTGTTTATTTTCTTTATGTGGGCTTTTTGACAGTCATATGCAACACGTTCCAAGGCCTGTGGGTTGGCACTACTTTCTACTCAATCTGTCCTTCAACTGACAAACTACATGTAATATTGGCTAATCATGGATGTGTTCCTATCACATAAACACATGCAATCTGTCAATGCACATTCAGGGGGAGGCTATGGGGAAGGGGGGGATAGTTT
Source organism: Arbacia lixula (assembly GCA_963669155.1). Classification (NCBI taxonomy): domain Eukaryota; kingdom Metazoa; phylum Echinodermata; class Echinoidea; order Arbacioida; family Arbaciidae; genus Arbacia; species Arbacia lixula. The sequence continues at coordinate 3,108,698 of OZ022585.1, forward strand.
AAATGTTGACCTCTTATATATAGTTTATTTTTTTTAGGATGTAATCACAGTCATGTAGTTGCTTTTAAGAAGGAAAATGAAAATGTTTACTGAAATTATCATGTTAATTTTCTGTACATTTGGCCTTTACGTCACCTATGGGTAAACTATATATACCTTACAAACTATGGGGTTTTTTTTAGGTTTCCCTCCATAGTAATTTGTACAATTCATTTTGATTTGTTTATACCTTGTTAATTCTGTGTATTCGATTGTATATCATTGTTGAAAATTATTATGGAAAAATAAATCAAATCAAATCAAATCAAATAAAATTTGACATCTTAATAACCCTGTGCGATACCTCAAAGCGGTCTAAATAAGTCAGGCATTTCTGAGAGCCCCATAATGATTCGTGAAACAGGATGGAATATATCATGTGAAGATACAATACATAGAAGTTCCATCTCCATGAAATATAATTGGGAAACATACCTGGTGCAAAATAACAATGTTCTCAATTATGATTATGATAATCTGTATGGAATGTTGTGCCCATGATCAGACAGTATCTGGGATATTACGGTCCAGTGGACATGGCGGACTTTTCGAACTTGATCTTGCATCAGCACTTGAGACGCCCTTGTTTCCCATTTAAGTCCATCACCATCTCCCTCTTTACTCCCCCTACCTCTCCTCCATCCAGCCCTTTTCTATCCCCATCTATCCTGCTTTCTCTCACTACCCCTCCCCTTCTCTTTCCGTCCCTTTTATCAATTCTTTCCACCCCCTTTCTCCCATCTATCTGAGTCTCCTCCTCTGCCATATTCTTCTTTTTATCCTCACTTTACATTCCCCATCCACTCTCCTCCCTTCTCCCTCTCCCTCCTCCCCCTCCTTCCTCCTCTCTCTCTCTCTCTCTCTCTCTCTCTCTCTCTCTCTCTCTCTCTCTATCTCTCTCTCTCTCTCCATCTTCCTCTATTTTACCATCGATTCTTTCCATCTCAATCCCCCTCGCCACCTCTCCATCACCCTTTTCCACCTATCCCCGTCTCTCTCTGGCCATACTTGCAGTCAAGTTGGTCGCTGGCCTGCCAGGAATGCCAAAGGATGCGCACTTGGCAATCATACCCACCTCTGCTTTGGCCATATTGGCAGGTAACGAGGGCGTATCTCCTAGCCTTGTTTCGGCTGGAACACGACCATCGCAAACAACATTAAATTTGGATCCGCCCAAAGAGGCTCTGAAGTGAGCAAGGAATATAGGGACATGGGGATTGCGGGAGGGGGGGGGGGGCATAAAGAAAGAAAGAGTGATATGAAAGAGAGAAATTGATAATATGAAGGAGAGGCGGTGAATGTTACTTCCTCCTATCACGAATTATCCATGTATTAAAACGACGCTGTTACATAGAACACAGATATGTAAATGTTGCGATCGTTGCCTAAATCCTCTTGGCCGAGATACACATCTACGCGGGACAGGACGACTCGAGAACTCTGAGTCTCACGGATGATCAGGCCTCGACTGTACTGGAAGTCCATGTCACAGTACAGTCGCTCAGAAACTCGGGAACGATCAGGGAAACTCGGGATCAATTCGACGACGATGCCATTGACGAAGAGCTCAAATAATATTGCCGCTCCATCGCTTAAAGGATCATTGTCAGTCCTCTCAGCATTAGATGTTCTAGGGTGATTACAGGTTGAGATAATTTCTGACGTACAGCTACGGGTAACATTTTGAACAAGGCCTCTTGCGATTAATACTCCATGAAACGGCTGGATAGGAGGCTAACCGGTGAGCGGTGCATCCGTAGCAGCGCCCGGTCAATTTTCCTTCAATTTCGATTTACAAAAATGTAATGTAAGTCCTTTTTTCACAATTGAACAATGACGACATAACATAATTGAACATAGAAATAATTACATCTATTGCAATATTGTGAATGACAGTTGGCATTAATATGCAAAAGAGAAATGCGATGGAGGAAAGCAGAAGTCCTAAAGCAGAAGTTTGTGTCAAATATGGACAGAAATATACTCCACAAAGAATTCAGTACAAGGGACACGACAAGACAAGTGAAAGGGAGAACAGGAAAAAAGTGGGCATCTTACCTCTAAAAATGGAAGGCCTTTATTTTGAGAGTATACTTTTTAGTTAATGTTACGGGTTGGGCCTCAAATTAGTAATATTATTCTCTATTTTAATTCGCGTGACCAGGCAGACATATATTTACGGTCACTTGTGGTATCCCCAAAGGATCCCTCTTGTCTCTGCTACAGGCAATACTTTACATAAAGGATATCTAAATGATAATTATTCGAATTCATATTACACGCCAATTACACGAATATCATTGATAACAGTGTATCTTCCAATTCATCCAATATGCTCAAGTAAAATTAGGAAATCCATCCGTTTAATATTTAAGTTTCACAACAGGTCCATATTTCACAGCATACACTAATGCTACTCCAACATAACATTTGATGCAATGGGCCTACAAACCAAGCTGGAATTCCCCGCCTACTGCATCGTTCTCTTCGAAACTAAAGGAAGACATATTCATATCTTGCACTCATCATCATCATCATCGTCGTCGTCGTCGTCGTCAGCATCATCAACATCATCATCATCAGCAGCAGCAACAACAGCAGCCAAGATCGGCTCACTACAGGGCAAAGGCCTCCCCAAGTTGATACCAAAGATGTCTGGCATGTGCTGTTGCTATCCATTTAATGCCTATCAATTTTGTGAGCTCATCACTCCATCTTAGCTTCTGCCTGCCCATGTGTCTTGAACCCAACCATGTTCTCCATTCTGTAATAAACTTGTACTAACTATTCGCAATTAGCGATAGACTTTACTTTACTGCACTGATAAACGGATAATATATATTTAATAATAATAATACCTTCATAACGCATAATCTTCATAATCGCCATAATCCTTAAAGTAATATGATTTTGTCACATTTCCTTAATCAATATCCCTTTTTGTATCATTTTTAAAACTTTCTTTACTTCCCATTCAACGTTTCCTCTCCCGTTCTATTTTTCATTAGTCTTGTTCTGATTCTTGTACTGATTTTCTGAAGTATGTTTATTTTCAACATGTTCAAGGTATATTCGTCACTAGCTGCATACATTTGTATGTGTTCTTTGTACATTCATTCCAACTGTAAATATGGTAATGCATAGTTTTTATAGCGCTGTATTTACCATGCCAGTACTGCTTGAAATTATATTGCATTGTTTGATTGTTTGTGTTTATTGTGGAAAGGAAATGAACGAAAGGAAATTGGAATGATGAAGGACTTCTTACAGAGATGCAACTCTGAGTTTCTTTGAAAAAGAGATGTTTTTGTAAGTGCCTGTCTGTAGGTCAAGAAAGAGGAAGTTAAGACTTCCAGGGGAACGCTGACGATCTTCGTAAAACTGTTACCACAGGAACCAAATAACTTCCTTCGTGTTATGAATAACGACACTTAAATTACCATCATTATTTGATTCAATACATTCAACACATCAATCTCTCTGGTATATGGTTCACATATTTTCTAGAGTGTCCAGATAGTCATCTTATAAATCTAAATGTAATATTCATATCAGCTGCATATACTTGAAAAAGGAATGTATGAAAAAAAAAAGGAAAGGTGTGGTTTATCCTCTTGATAACATGGGAGCATATAATGTGAAAGAACTTTTATGTGCATTCCTAGGCTTGGTGCCGAGATGAATAATACATGTATTTGTGTGGTTTCTTGTGACATGAATCAAATGGTTGAATAATGTATGAGGGGAAGAATGTGATGGGATTAAAAAAAGACAATATAAAGAGGAAGGAGAGAGTTAGGATTCGAGGCCATGTGTGTGTGTGGGGGGGGGGGGGGGGAGGGTTGGTAAGGTAACGTCGTTGGGTAGGTTTATAATTCCAACGTCTTCTTGTGTGGCTTCGTTTTTTCCGGTCTTCGCCAAAGCCGTTAAGTGTTTTGTATGAAGGAACGTAGGAAGAGGAAAGGAAGGCAAGTAAATGCGTAGTAGTTGTCAAAGAAGTAGTCGTTGTCGAAGTGGTAGTAGTAGTAGTTGTCGAAGTAGTAGTAGTAGTAGTATTTGTCGAAGTATATAGTAGTAGAAGAAGTCGGAGAAGTAGTAGAAGTAGTCGTAGTAGTAGTAGTAGTAGTAGTAGGTAGTAGTAGTAGTAGTAGTAGTAGTGGAACTTCGTAGAAGTAGTAGTAGTAGTGGTGGTAGAAGTAGCAGTAGTAGTAGTAGTAGTAGTAGTAGTAGTAGTAGTAGTAGTAGTAGTAGTTGTAGTAGTTGTAGAAGTAGTAGTAGTAGTAGTAGTAGTTGTAGTAGTAGTAGTAGTAGTAGTAGTAGTAGTAGTAGTAGTAGTAGTAGCAGTAGTAGTAGTAGTAGTAGCAGTAGTAGTAGTAGTAGCAGTAGTAGTAGAAGTAGTAGAAGTAGTAGTAGTAGTAGTAGTAGTAGTAGTAGAAGTAGTAGTAGTAGTAGTAGTAGTAGTAGTAGTAGTAGTAGTAGTAGTCGTCGTCGTCGTCGTCGTCGTCGTCGTAGTAGTAGTAGTAGTGGTAGAAGTAGTGACTATGACTGATGACTAAAATAATGCTATATTGAAAGACACAAGAAAGTGGGGGAATGAAGGGTGCATTGTAGAAGGAACAAAAAGAAACCACACAATAAAACAAAGACATGTACAATGTATCGGCAAGAAAGAATCAGCGAAAGAAATTTTAAAACGAAATGTCTTTGCATTGAGTCATTAAAATTACATGTGTTATGATAAATGTAGCAAAAATTTTGAGAAGAGCCTGCATGCACACGACGCACGCCTGCTAAAATTAAAACGGCCTCACCCTACTCGAACTCCCGCCGCGGGACCACCTTCCGAGCGGCAAGGTCGCGGCTTGTTACGGGGCTGCGTCGGCGTGGAAACGTCAAACCGCCGTGATGCGCGAGGTCAAGGAACAACATTGAACTTGGAGAAGGCGAAAACTGTTCGCTGCTCAAGGATTCGGCACTCACTTCACGGGTCTTCAGACCATGGCACACGACACGATTTTGCCACGATTCTGCATCCGTAAGGGACTACGCCTGGAAATGTGACGTCACTTACTAACACAAATCCTATGACCAGGTCCTGCGATTCAGCCAGTCGCAGAGTCGAAAGACTGATCAGATCGTGTCGTTTGCCGTGGCCTTTTTCAGACTGCTTCACGCTCTCTTTCAACTACATTTATGCTAATACATGAAAGATGTATATTCTTGATAAGTTATCAGTATTCAGCTTTCAAAATGGCAACACTTTGCGTATCTCAAACCTGGAACGTACATACCACTGTAAATAAACTAATGCAAAAAAAAAAATGCAATCGTTTTGCCAATCTTGGGAGTAATGATAATGTTTCATTATGCTTTGTCCCGAATCGCTTAATTGAAGCCTCGATTTTACTAACAAAAGCCTGTGTATCTGAGATTGGAAAGTGGGTAGGAGAAATTAAAAACTGAATCACTATTCGGCCGTCGGGCTGTATCAGTTTCAATACGGATGATGGAGGTAAAGTCAAAATTGAGTGGGGAGACCTAAAACGACATTTGGTATCCATTCTACAAAGCGATGTTGCGATCCCAACTTCGTTGGTGCTAAGTGTTAAACAAATTTGGTTAACACTTTGGGGAAATGACTGAAAATAAGTTACAACTCGATTCAGGCTGAAATTTACACATAATATAGTCAAAGGATATCATTCCTTTTAGAAAAGAAGTTTCTAGACATTATTATAGACATCACAATTAAATGAAGTCGAATCTAGCATATCAATGCATTTCTTACAACATTTAGGCTAAGCTTCAATTTCAGTATCATTCATGTACTTCCAATGCAAATGATGAACATAAATGCGTACTTGATGTATGTGTATTCTTGCATAATTGGTGGTTTTATAAGGAAATGCAGTTTCAATCCTATGCCGTCTTGTGTAATTTTGGAATTTGTTGCGTATGAATGGTCTGTTTTCCGAATGATAATATCAATTCTAGCACATCAATGGCCTTGTTATCAATGAAAATACAAGCTTAGATTTAATGTTATTAATAAGTAATTGAACTTCTTACATTCAACTTACCTTTTTAAATGTGACGAAGTCAGTAACTTCCAAGATGTTTTAAATGAAATTAGACTCTAAAAACTTCAACAAATATATTTGTCTGAAGAGTTGACAGATTCTTTAAGAATGTGAGAAATTATTGATTAATAATAATATATTTTACCATTGTCTAGCTTTGCTTTGAATGAAAGCAATATGTGTAGAAAAGGAATCTTACTCATTGCAGTGTCTCCTACCATCTCACTTCCTATCATTCCCAGTCAGGTATAACAGTCATAATCCTATATGCTTGAAATTTGAAAAAAACATTGAGATCTTTTTTTTTTTCGAGTAGTTTTTTTTTATTGACAACTTCAATTCATATACAAAATAAATATATATAACAAATAGAACTTTGAAATATAGTATTTTCATGAATGTTACAATAAAACACAATGTCATACATCTTCCAATACATAATTATAAATAACATTGATGATAGTTATATGCATCAAGAAGAAACTTCTACAGAAAATTCCAACATAATGACTTTTTTCCAGTGTCCAATAAAAAACATAAGAGAAATTTTTCAAATACAAAAGTGAATAAATAAATCATTGATAAAATCTAAACGAATTGAAGCCATCAGCATAAGGATTTTTGACCATCACCTCGGCCTCTTCACCCAAATAAATTCAAAAACAAACTCGGCCCTTGTCATTACCCCCCCCCCCCCCCCCCCCCCACCCTCCCTTGAACACCCCATCCCCTATCCGGTGGAGAACTGGCTCTGGGCTCCGATACATGGTCTAATATTTAAGTTTTCCCATTTAGAGAAATGGATTGTAAGGGTCCCCCTCTTTGTTGCTAATTTCTTTTCTTCTCTTTGATCCCCCCTAATACTATTTTTTATTTCAATCAATGAAGGAGTTTTTTTTTTATTCTCGGTTTTTGTAAATAAGATATTTAACTAAAATCAAAACATGATTAATTAATTGATATTTACCTTTACTTTTCTCCTGCTTCCCGAAAAGAATTTCCTGCCAACTAAATTGATTTATTTCAAAATTTAAACTTCTTGCACATAGATCCCAAAGTGATTTTGAAAATTCACAAGTATAAAATAGATGTTCATACGTTTCTTCTTCCTTTTCACAAAATGAGCATAAATTGGTCGAAATAGTTGGTGATCGATTAACTCGAATCGAGTAAATCGATATAATTCGTACACCTTCACCAAACGACTGGCGAGAGAAGACAACCATTTATTAATAAGACGTGGAGGACTTGGTAGAAGTCTAGTCTATGTGGACTTTCTAGAGGTGGTGTTGGAGTATGTACCACATACATATTGCGGAGTGAATCGGTCATGCACCTCTTGTCCGGGTATGAACCTGAGGGAGTCATCCTATCAATGAAAGCTGTATCCGTCTGCATTGCTCTTACATTATAGACGCGTACAATCGTTGTGTAACCATGAGAACACAATTATTGTTGTAAGGCCCACACAAGGAATAATAACATGTAGATATAAACGTACGTGCGATTTCGAAATTAAAACAACTGCATGACGCGAAATGTGACCATGTGATAACTTAGCGATCAAGGTTTCATTTAGCGATGGATTTGTCTCCTTTGCGAGTGCCCATAAACACCCGCAAAAAAGGAAATTATCGCTTACCCAGTCCATGCCCAAAATACGCGATAATTAAATTCACCGCTATTGTCAGCGATATCGGTGTTTGCAAATCGATCGCTGATTTTGCGGTTTCGCGTTAATTTCGCGTTAGATTTGAGGTTTAGCGTTGAATTTTGGACTTAAGTGACATAGGCCCCCGGGCATAGGCCCCAGGCGAAATCTTGTCTCAAATGCGAATGGTACCATCCCCATTGTCTTATTTGTATTTTAAAAAATGTCATAATGCGTAATTCTTTCATTCTTCCTCCAAGATATGATAATCACTGTAAAATGTACTAAGAAAAAGGGTATGAAGGAGACTACAATTAACGCTATTGGCTGTTTCACCGCACATCAAACAAGTTTAAGTAATATTACGTTGCTATACTTTCATAAAATGAATATAACGCAGCTTCATATTCATGATATTGAGACTTTGAAGGGGAAGTATTATTGTGACATTTGTACGGAGTGTTTTTAGAGATGAATATTCAAGATTAGAAAAGTCATATATTCGCAGACGAACACATTATCATGCTAGCATGTTATTCTATGTTCTGAACATCATGGTGATTTTTGTCTCTCTCTCCCTCCTCCTCATTTACCCCTCTCATTCCAATGATCTTATTTGGCCTTCCACATCCCCCCTCTCTCTCTCCCCCTCCCTCTCTCTTTCTATACCCCCCCCCTCTCTCTCTCTCTCTCTCTCTCTCTCTCTCTCCTCTCTCCCTCCCCCTTCTCTTTCTCTCTCTCTCTCTCCCTTCCCCCCCCCCCCTCTCTCTCTCTCTCTCCCTCCCCCCTCCCTCTCCCTCTCTCTCTCTCTCTCCCTCCCCCTCTATCTCTCCCTCTCTCTCTCCCTCCCCCCCCTCTCTCTCTCTCTCTCTCTCTCTCTCTCTCCCTCTCCCTCCCCCCCCCTCTCTCTCTCTCTCTCACTCTCTCCCCCTCTCTCTCTCCCTCTCTCTCTCTCTCTCTCTCTCTCTCTCTCTCTCTCTCTCCCTCTCTCTCTCTCTCTCTCTCTCTCTCTCTCTCTCGCCCACTCTCTCGACATGCTCTTTCTTTATTCAGAACGCGGTATTATATAGAAGTCATTATAAACCAGTATTATCATGTAATATCTACAGCAAATAATATAGTAATGCATGATTAACGACATCCAAACAAAAACAGAAAATGATATAACGCAAAATGTAGACATCTCACGTAACTTGTGCACAGAACAATCGCAATCAATACTCCTATTTCTACCCAGTATATAATATATATATATATATGTTATATATCCTGTACTAACCGCTTTATTTATAAATCCTTCAGACTGTCTCGAATAGCGTGCTTATGTGTGAAAGCAGTCTACGCCAGGCAACACCACGGGACTTGGGAAGGTCGAAAATAATTATAATGAAGAAGAAAAACAAATCGGCGAGGTTATTTGGAGATAACAAGTGTTTGTTGCGCTGGATTTCTCTGGGTCATAACGACCATGGGAATAGCTTGACACAAACAGGTTCAATAGACATGTTTTTACAGCCGGACTGTCCACAAATATAAGAAGACAAGGATATACAATCATGTGTCGTAGAGATATATCACTCATAATATGTATGTCTAAATCGTTTTCTACGATTGAAAGAGGGGCATATTCATAGCATAATATTATGGGAAGCACTCGTTATTCCGAACGTTCGTTATTCCGAACGTTATCGGACTAACGTGCATCGAGGTATAGGTAATATACGTGTTTCGGAATTACGAACCTTCAGAATAACGAGCCTTCGGAATAAACGAACCTTCGGAATATCGAACTGTAACCAATATTATTATACTAGAAAGATTGAATTTATCTAATGCATGTTTGAAACATGATTGACTGCAAGGAAAGATGAAGCGTAGTGTATTTTGAGATAGATCTATCGTTAGAGGGAGAAGAGAAAATTAGGATGGACAGGTGTATAGAGAGACAGAGAGGGGTGGGGAAGAAAAAGGGGATAACGTAACTTATCTGTCGGCACCAATAATTGATATGCGAAAAGACGACGAATATGTCGCTGAAAACCTACTTTTACTCCTCACATACGCATGTTCATCGTCTTTAAAGGAATATTTCTTTCAACTCTTCTATTTACTCCCAAAGGTTAACTGAATCTAACTTTAAAACATAATAGGAAGTTTTCATATCCTATGCACAATAATATTTATGATTTATGTCGTGTCACTATTGTTACAAATAGACCTAATAAGCACTCTGTTCTAATTTTAATATTCCACCTATTTTCATCACACAAAGTAAGGACATTAACCAGACCTCAATATGGTACCGAAATAGACAATGCCTTGAGAGAGATATAAAAATTTAAAGAGGACTTTATTTAGAACATCTTCAAACTTGTGTTCCAGACACATGGCCTCCGACAGACAACACGACTTTGCCACAATTTTGCAGTCGCAAGGGCCTCCGCCTGGAAATGTGACGTCACTTACTAACACAAATCCTATGACAGGGTCCTTTGATTCAGCCAGTCGCAGAGTCGCACGACTGATCAGATCGTGTCGTCTGTATTGGCCTTTATAGACAGTGGTCTTTGTAGACAGGTTTTCACAATGAAAACACAACCCAGACGCATGGAGTCTGTCGGAGAGCGTCGGGAAAACAAAGCGCGTCCAGTTGATTTGGCCTGATCATCATCAAAAGCGAAAGGGCCTCCAACAATTGACCTTGGTGTACTTTAATCATTTGGCGAGGCAACTGATTTGGGTACAACTCATCAGTATTGACTTAATCCCCTCGATACCACGTCATTAGAAGCCTACACACCTATTACACATGGAATGGACCCATGGTACTGAGAGGGTTAGCCTCTTATTCTGGTATGTTGCTCCTGATATTCGGTACATGTACAACTACCGATGTTCCGACGACTTTGACTATGTATATTGTTTTAATATCATGAAACCTTATAACAATGTTGGTGTTATGATCATAATCTTCTTCATCACCGTTATGACATTATTATGATCATCAGCACCACTATTTCTGGATAAAAATTATCACCATCATCACGAAATTGGTTCATTCTAATGCTAAAATAAAATGAATATGAACATATTGTTCATGATAACAAACATAATTCAAATTGACAACTCAATGAAGAAACCCTCTTCTCTTCTTAATGTGTCTGACGGTGAAAAATATTTACGTTTATATTCAAGACTTTATTTCTATTTCAGTGACCAATGTCATTTTACAACGATTGTTGGACAGTTCCAGGCGTCGGTCTCTGTAACGGTTACCAAATATATATGTGTGTCACCATTTTTACATTTCGTGTAATACATTGTAACGGATTCATGTTTATGTTAGGTGGTTACATTTCATGTAGCATACATGTATTTTATTCCTGATAACTGCGGTTGATTTGATTTTCATTTTAACAAGAATGGAAGAGTCAAAGTACAATCCACCCGTTGGTCTTGAACTTTTGCACACGGCACGTGGCGACGCCCCACGGCTCGTAAACCGTATGTGGTCACGTGACTGTCAGGTGACCTTGCGGGGGGCCAGTTGCGGTTTCAGCTGGAGGCCGTTATAGTGCGCCGTGTGCACTGTCCTCCCCTGAACTCTGTCACTCAAAAGCCCTCTGTCTGGTGTAGGGCAACAAAGAGGTAGCAACAACGGACCACTTCATGAATAGGAGTGATATCATCAGTATTATCAGCATTGTTCGTAGAAACAGTAATAGTAGCATATGTAGCACAGTGTAGTAGTAATAGTAGATGTTGTAGAAGAAGTAGTAGTCGTAGAAACAAAAGTATTAATGGTGATATTAAATATGTGCACTTTACTAAATCACGAGAGAAATAAACAAAATAATTGATACAGGCACAATCCCTTTCTCCCCCTTTTATGTCAACCTTTCTGAGAAAACCTTCATGTTTTATTGCGAACATAACCTGACTACGTAAACCTTCATGTTTGATTGCTAACATACACTAGGCCTACACGTAATAAGTATTATGTAACATCGCATCGCACGCAAAATCATGACAAATATGAGTTACATACGGTATGCCAAATAGTGCAATGTGATTAACACGATGATGCAGTGTATGTGATAATATGTAATGCAGAATGGCTGATGGCATCACCATGAGATTGGCCCCCTAGGTACCGACCAATCATAGTCCTACGTCAATTACAACACAGTATATCTCCTATGAGACTGGTAGGGTTAAAGGAATTACGGGAATGTATTCCCAAAATATGCTCAGCTACTCTGATTTATCATTGATGATAAATACCATGGCAACGGTTCGGATGCTGAAAGCTTATTGGCTGCTACATTAGTCACCATGGAGAGTTAGGATAATTGAACATTATTGTGCAACATGGCCCTGAAGAAAGAAAGGACGGGATGAAGAAGAAGATGAGATGAACCTTAGATGTAGAAATGTTACTCTCCACCTCTCTCCAGACATGAAACGAGAACTTGTTTCAAGAGAAATAGCCTGGCCTTAAAGGGCATATATTGTACTGGGAAGGCAAAAAAGTCTCCAAAATGTAATTGTTAGCAATCTTCTTGCCAATGGTCTTAAATTCATGTATTGACCATTTTAGAAGCTTGCTGAAAGTTATTTGCCCTCAAATGATCCACATATGGAGTAATTAATGATTAATTATTAAATCCTCAAATTGTTCGGCCCGAACATTTAGAGGATTAGTGATTTAATCACTCATTACTCCAAATGTAGATCATTTGAGGGCAAATAACTTTCAGCAAGCTTCTAAAATAGACAATACATGAATTTAAGACCATTGGCAAGAAGATTTCTAACAATTACATTTTGAAGGCTTTTTCGCCTTCCCAGTACAGTATATGCCATTTGAGGCTTTTGGTTATTATTTTATAATTCAAACTGAAAGCATAGAGTCTAGTACCCACAAGACTAGTCACTTTTCTCCCTCCATCCATCCACGTGGAATCCGTCCGACTATTTATATAGGAGAAGGAATTGAGAATGACTAGTCTACCGCAACCAGACCCGTTTATTAATTAATGTTGTTTGTACTGACAATGCCCAACAGTCTGGAAGCCAGACTACATAATAATCTGCCCTTAATAGTACTAAGAAAGCCATATCAAGTTGTCTGACAGCTGAGTCTCAGGATACTTAATAATGTATTCCATAAGGACATGCCGAAGTAGCCAAACAAACAATTATGAAACAGGTCGACGGCCATATTCTATGCCAATTAAAATGATGTCAGTCAATGAGTCACGTGATACCAAGAAATATCTGCACCCACAGGAATCACACTTGTATAAGTATGATTTATGTGCAAATATACATACACACACACACACAAACACAAACACTCACAAGCACACACATACCTATATAAATGCATGCACACATACCTCCAAAATTTACACTTTTACTTAAAATTATAACACTGACGTAATGGTCAATTTAGGGTTCATAACATGGAATATTGTCTAAAACGTCTCTCCTCATCTCTAGCTCCAAAATTGTCTCAATTTAGGAAAGTGATCGGAATAGAACCACGTCTCACATGGCCTACTATCAATACTCCAAGAAAAGTCTGATGGTTGTGTATCGTCTCCCCAATCCGCAGCGACCATCTACATCCAATCGTATTGCCCCTGGCAGTGTGCGATGCGTCGGGCAGCGGGGATGGATCGCATTGAACTCATGCACTGTGGTGCGGAGAGTGGTCTCCGATCTACAGACTACGAGAACCAGGAGGTTTTGGGCGACCCGCAAAAAACTCCTCGAAATCTAGTGATCGCGATAAATCCGCTTGCAGTCAGTTTCCAGTTCGATTTTGGATGGAAGTTCTTAAACGATACTTTCTTCCATATACCGTCCATAACACAGCGCAAGTAGATAATTGTGTAGTGATTAGTTCTGAATTCCAGAGGAAGACAAGATTTGAAAGAGAGAGAGAGAGAGAGAGAGAGAGGAAGAGAGAGAGAGAGAGAGAGAGAGAGAGAGAGAGAGAGAGAGAGAGAGAGAGAGAGAGAGAGGGGGGGAGGTATAAACAACCAAGAGCCGATTTTATCACTCAAGGGCAAACTAACTTACTCGTTCAGGGCGTCTTCATTAGCCCGATGTGGCGAAGTGAATATCTGATACGCGTAGGAAGCTTTATTGAATTAGAAAGAGAAGCAGAATGGGGACAGTTTTATGGTCAGAAATTGAAGCTGGGAATTGTTGAAAATCATAACTATTGTACTAGCACGACGACATTGTGATGCACCAGCCTTCAACAACACGATTTGAGTACAGTTTGTCTATCTACGATACACGGAGTAAGAAGACATCATCATCATCATCATCATCATCATCATCATCATCATCATCATCATCATCATCATCATCATCATCATCATCATCATCATCAGGTTGGCTGCCATAGACCGCCAAACTTCTCTCCTGCTTCATGTTTGCCAACCAGTCAACCAATGGTGGTCTTCCCTGCCTCTCCTTCCTTCTAGTCGTCCTTTTAACAGCTTCCTTTGCATATCTTTTGTTCTCAACACGTGGCTGCGGTTGACGAATCTCCTCTTCCTTTACGGTTTTACATATTCATGAACTTGTTTGAGCCAACAAGGCTATAGTGATCAACTTCCTTGTCATATTAGCGATTCAGCTAAAAAAATGGTCATCAATCTGCTTTTTTACATTTTCAGCTTAATGTTATATTCAAGTCAATTTGACTAACCTTTAATGTGCCACTGGTGCGCTTTTGCACAAGTACTACACACACACACACACACACACACACACACACACACACACACACACACACACACACACACACACACACACACACACACACACACACACACATACACACGCACACACCATAATGCAGTAAGGAGGTGTTAAGTTTATATTCTCCTCCAATGGTCAATGTGCAAGAGACCATTTTCGTTATGTATGCAAATACACTAATTCAAACTTATTTTTCTATTTTTTCTAATTTAGTAACCCTTTAAGGGATGGGTCCGGTCAGGCCTTGAGGGCGTTCTTGAGTCGAACCGGAGGAAGACAGGGAGTGTTTATATAGACGTGATGAGTCGGCCGAACCCACGGCAGAAGTGGCCCTGTGTTTTTGCCGGTGACCTTAGCGTGCAAGCGCTCTGGACTACTGTCTCCGAAATTCATCAAATAATATGCCCTTGCATTTGACCGCGACGTTGAATTCTTGTCACGATTTCATCTAATTTTGAGATCGTTGGTTTTCCCTTTCTCTTGATGTTTATGCTGCGGAAGATGACATATAGTATAGTTGAGATAAGAAATCGCGTGTTTTCTTTTTCTGTCTGTGTGCATGTATTTTGGTCTATGGAGATGCGAGTTCTCAAATACTTATGAGTAATATGCCTGGTTGGCAAATATAAGTATGCGTGATTTTCTTCCCCCACCCCACCCCTTCACCCTCTCCCTCCCTTGCTCTCTCTCTCTGTATCTCCCCCTGAATTGGTTGTTAGGGATGATGGTGGTCACCGTTGGTTGATAGGGGTGGTTATTGTTCAATATTAGGGGTGGTCACCGTTGGCTGTTAAGGGTGGTCACCGGTGGTTGATATCATCTTTGGTTATTAGGGGCGGTCACCATTGGTTGTCTCGAATGATGGCCACCGATGATTACGGATGAGGTAGAGGTCAGTGTTGTAGTCAAGACCAGACCATCCGAGACCAAGATCAAGACCAAGACCAAACACCCCGAGACCAAGATCAAGAACCAAAAAATTGGTTCAAGATCAAGAACAGAGGTCCGAGACCAAGAACACCAAATTACGAGATCAAGACCAAGACCAAGACCACTCACCAGTATTTAAATTTCTACTAGTTTTGAGGAAACACGCGTTATTTGTGGACTATGGTTATGAGTATTAACTGTCTAATACTTGCACAACTTGCACAACGTGAGCAGTCTGTAATATTCTTCTATATGGCTGAATTAAATGAAAAAAAATTGTTTTAAAAAAGTTATACTTTCAATGTGCTTTTTCAATCACTTCACAGGCATGCTCAAAGTTAAATGCACAATACAAGTCAGTAGCTAGTAGTTTAGCAACAAACTGCACAAAGGATCAAGGATCGTGATAATATGTATGATGGGGAAAAATACTTCTTTATTTCTGCATGAACATATTTGCCTGAGTTACTGAAAAACATATCAAATACTGTGATTTTTTTAAAAAATAAGAAAGGCACAAGGCATACAAAATGAACACAACTTCTGTCAAGAATGACGATTGTTTTCCGAAATATATTCAAGTCATACGTTTTTCTCTACATACACATGACTTGAGTTACTTAATACTTATATATTCTTCTTATATACTTCTTTATTTCTGCATGAACATATTTGCCTGAGCTCCTGAAAAACATCAAATACTGTGAAGTTTTTTATAATAATGCCAAAGACACAAGGCATACAAAATAAACACAACTTCATTTCAAGAATGATGATTGTTTTCCGAAATATATTCGTCATTCGTTTTTCTCTATAAACACATACACATGACTTGAGTTACTTATATATTCTTTTTAAATACTTCTTTATTTCTGCATGAACATATTTGCCTGAGCTCCTGAAAAACGTACCAAATACTGTGAAGTTTTTTTTTAATAATGCCAAAGACACAAGGCATACAAAATAAACACAACTTCATTTCAAGAATGATGATTGTTTTCCGAAACAGATTCGGAAAACATTCGTTTTTCTCTACAAACACATACACGTTACTTATATATAGGTCAGGCAAATTGAGTATTGGTCAAACTTTATCTTAGTAACCAAAACCTGCACCATTATGATATAAATGAATAATTATAACTCCACCATTTTCGAGATGTATACACTAATATAATGTAAAAACCCTGTCATCATTCAAAAAGACCTGTGACAACTCGAGGGCATTCTCTATAGACTTATTGGTTTTAGCAATTTTTCATACAAAATTGTGCAATTCCTATTTTGTTAAAATAATTACTGAATAGGGATATTATCAAGAACTATTCAAAAACTTACTTTGATTTTTAAAAGTAATCTATTATGCATTTCTTGCATTATCTAAAAAGTCGCCTGGCCAGGCGACTTATTAAAAATATTTTTCAACTGTAAGAGCATTTGAGAGAGAATTATTCTGCCACACATTTCATTTAATTAACTTTCAATAGGAATTAAAAACCAATCAACTTAGTGATAAGGGGCATTACGGGAATTACCAATACTCAACCATCCCTTTTACAAATTAATGCAACGATACAGCAAGGAAATAACTAAATACACACTATTCGCTAACAAATACAAACAAAACATGACATTTCTAGAATTATTGTTTCTGCAAAATTCCTTAGTTATTGAATGGTGGCAAGACATGCTCATTGCACTTCAGAAACATTAATGTGTGATGTTGGCACATATATTGCATGCTCGCTAATCTGCATCTCACGCTTCCCGTGCTATGCAGTGATCGGGCAGGGGCCGGGCCGGGTCGGCGGCAGGCTTGCACAGTATAGTAGGGATGATTGTAACTCCAAATTGTATGCGCTCAGACCAAGGAGAGTGATGTATCGTATCTCCTTTCTCCGACATGCATTATCAATATGATTTATGTGTAATATCGTAATTTTAGTAGCTGGTCTCGTGCTGGTCTCGACGTAAAATCCGAGACCAGAAAGGCTCAAGACCAAGAACAAGACCAAGACCAGAGGGTTCGAGACCGAGATCAAGACCAAGAACAAAAATCCTGATCTCGAGACTGGTCTCGAGACCAAGACCAGTCTCGAGAACTACAACACTGGTAGAGGTACGTGCCGCGGACGACCTCGGTACATCCGGTACATCTGGGTACTCAAGTCACAGGCACATTCTTCCGTGGAATGGATATCCGGCCGACTCTACGGACGTGTTTAACCCCTTATGTGCTCAACATACTACTCCTATAATGACATTTATGCACAAATGCCTCATTGATACACGGGGAGTTCAACTGTCAAATCTTCTGGTTCGTTGCTACGTACGGCTTCGCGCTTCTCGAGCGTTACCATGGCGTCCCTGGACACTTCCTCCTTATTGCAGCTTCCCTGAAGCACCCTGCTCCTCGAAATCGCCACTTTTATTTTGCTGACAACTACGTCATGCTTAATTTGATTTCCTCCTCACTGTATGTCATTAACAAATACATTTGAAAATATTTTTGTTCATTTCGAGGAACCTTCCTTGGAACCTGGTTCGAGTCATTTATTTCTCCAATCATGATGATAGAAAAACAACAACAACATAAAAAAAAATGATCGCCATTTTTATAAACCCCATCCCTTTCGTTTGTCAAAAACATCACTCATCAACTGTAAGCATAATCATAGATTGCCTATTTCACCAGAAATTCAATTCTACTTAATCAATTACTTCAAATGCCTTATTTTGTATAACACGTTCTTATCTTGTTAGCAGTTCAACCAGGGATTATAATGTAGAATGAGAAGATATAGTATATAATTAAACAGTATAGGCTCGGGACCTTGGATATAGTGTCTCATTGAACAGGCAGTGTGCACTTCCATTGAAGGAATACACACAGAGAAAGCAACAACATTCAAAAGATATTGGTGACCAGTCACGTGATTAGGGTTCACGTGACTGGTGCTTAGGTTTCTTACGTGGTTCCCGCCTTGACAATTGGCACACACGGCTTCACCAATAAACACACAAACACACACTCCCAAAACATCCATAGGCTTATCAGAATGTTGTTGTGTCCCGATGTCACGCCTCCTAGAAAGAGAACAGAAAGAGAACATTACGTTATTCGATTGAGCGTAAAAACGGGAGAGGGAAATTAAATAAAGATCCCCTGTGCTTGGAGCAGAAGAAGAGGATCGGAGGAGGAGGAGGAGGAGGAGGAGGGACCTAGCTTGTAACGTCAGATGGCGCTATTGCAGAAAAAACAACACATCAACACTCAAAGCGCAGCATCCTCGTAAGCATCACCATTAGTTTTACAAGGTATGTCTAGTTTGCAGGTATAGACCGAATTTATAATCTGGCTGGTCTTAATGTTACTTTAGAGAAGCCAGTCATCGGCTACACAAAAATAGTTTAAGGGACGGAGCTGCTCGTATTACCATATTACATAATTCTCTCTCCCCCCCTCCCCCCCCCTCCCCCCCCTCCCCCCCTCCCCCCCCCCCTCCCCCCCCCCCCTCCCCCCCCCCCCTCCCGGTCCTCTCATAAAACGTGTATTGATTTTACTTTGAAAACTTAAGATCTACGTTTTTATTTCATAACATTCATCGTCACATTTGTGTTGTTCTTAGTCAGAGAAATAAAATAGAGCTTTTACCTCGGAACTTTCACAATGATATACAAATGTATTTTGATATTTTGTAGTCGTGATGTGAATGATGAATAATCCTAAAAATGTGATTCAAAGACACCATAGTCTATTAAAAAAGCTTGCACGGTGAAGACTCGGAGTATGACCTGGCTGTGTGGATGATGATCAAAATGTTGACATTAAATCGAGTTTCATCAAAACTGTAAGCAATATATTGATTATATATGGAGGTACAGTCTATTGTGAGGCAGAGATTATCATCAGTTTCAAAGGGTTTGAGTGTAGAACTTGAATGAATATCATAAGGATAACGCCGTCACCACCGTACATGTTCCGGTCGCCAGCTTTAGCGTCGCCAGCGCTGCGGGTGTGGTAGCCCCGGGACTGCTCCTGCTGTCCTGAGGGCTCGCCCCCGAGTTCCCTGTCGGGTCCGACTACTAATGAATAATCGGCCCGTGCAAATGGATAAATTACTAATTTCAAGTATATTAATCACATATGATAATCCTATATCCACATATTCATCCAAGGACTAAAATTCCCCCAAAATATGTAGAAAGGTGAAAATTAAAGACTTACTTTCCGCCAATCACACGTTTATTGCAGACATTTTGCAGACATATTGCAGACATTTTTAATCTGCTCGAGTCTGACATAAATTTGACTAATCAGATATTTAATTAATCAGATATTGTTCGATGGGTTGTGCATGCACATGCGTAAAATTTCTTATGTGCATTAGCATATGCATTAGCAATGTTTGATCAAATTCACAGACTCTTAGACTTTGTCTTGAGCATGTTGATTGTTGAGTGAGATGTCACTGGCATTCTAATGCAGAAACAGGCCCCTAGCCCTAGGAGCGGTTTACTGTGACATGTAGCTGATACAAAATGCTCATGACAGAGAGTTGATCATCTATTTCACAGGATATGGCACCTAGATAGATTAATCTTTATTATTGGTATTATGACAATTCTGTTCGTTGTTACACACAGTTGTCAGACACTTCTGAGGCAGCCTGGTTGCGCACGGTGCCTACACACGGCTGTCAGGAGATGGAGCAAGGATAACGACGATGATGATCCTGAGATGAGCCGGAGGCCTGGGGGAGTGAGGGGGAAGTCAATCGATGCTAGCAAGCTGCTTAATGTTTTGGCAGACTTAAAGGTGAGCCTTGAACCTTGCTGAGACGCTCCTTCTGTACATGTAAGCTCTCACCTATAGACTGGGCTGCCAATATGGTATGGCACATTCATGAGCATGTTGTCAAGACAACTGGATTTACACTATTTGGCTAGAGCAAGCAGCCATGATCTTAGCAGAGACTGTCATTGCGTATACCTGAATTTCAACAGTTAGACATTGTCAGATCAGCAACCTTCTTGCTGGCATATTTACTCTTTCAGCCAAAGGGCTATGAAGGCAACATAGTTGTTTATGTCTGTATATTTTTTTTTTAAATTCATGTTATTTTATCATCCACGTAGGTGGAAAAGACAGCAGGTAGAGCGGACAGCCTTACACCAACAGAGAAGAAAATCTCGGTGGCTGCAAACTTCCAGAGGATAGTAGCGCGAGCAGAGAAGAGGAGTGCTGGAAAGGAGAAGGAATTGACAGAAGAAACCAAAGAGGAAAGATCACCAGGGTATGTGTCATTAGTCTTGTTTGGATCAAGAAAGGATGCAACAATAAGAATCTGTTGATCAATCGTTCGATCGTGAAAGTCACTTGTCTTAACGACCGCTCGTCCGCATGTGGAGGTTTTCTCTGAATAAATAAATGAACAAACGGTTATGCAAACCACTTTCATTACACTGTGCGATCTCGTTGCAGTGTGTTGTTTCTCAGAAGTATGTGAGCAGCGATTTAAAAAATGCTTCCATCTCGGGTTTGAAATGTCTGCCAGAAGTCAGGCTGAGTATAACCGACCTGCTCTAAGCTATGGAAATTTGTCTAACCAAATCTAGCCAGCACAACCATTCAAATGCAAACATAGTTCATCATTGTTAGCACACGTTCATATTCATACACTCAGCCATATGCTTCCTACTTGACTTCGCCTGTAGAGCTCTCCAATCCTCAAAATAACGTCAAAGAAGAGTCTTCTTTCACACATGATCCCCAAGAAAAAAAAGAAGAAAATATTGATCAGATGTAATGGATAGATTAATAAATGATATATGGGATGTACAGTAAAACCTGTCTATAGTGGCCACCCAAGGATACAAAAATTGTGGCCTTTAAAGACAGGTGGCTGCTATAGGCAGGTTCTTTAACACATGATCTCTCTCCAGGGGCATTATTTTAGTGGCCACTATAGACAGGTTGGCTGCTATAGACAGGTGGCTGCTAAGACAGGTTTGACTGTATATGTAAGGGGGAGGAAGAGATGGGATAATGGTTTGTAGTGATGAGGCATTTAAGGTTGTTTCCTTGCCTTGTGAATGGAATCACATGCATCCTATAAGCTAATGGATCACTTTCACAAAGTCTTGAAACTCTGCATGGATCAGTAGTACAGCTTACTCTCGATATAACGAGGTCGTCGGGACCAGGGCTTTTTCCTCGTTATAACGAAACATCGTTATATCCGTGCTCGTTGTATCGAGAGTAGGCTGTATACCTAAATGATAACATGTGTGAAATCTCATAGAATCTATGCAGGAAAAGTGAAAAACTATCCCTGCTTCCGTTTGAAACACTCCGTTACTTAGCAACCATGGTATACATTCAGTATCCTGTATTGCATCTGTCCATGATGCACTACTTGTCTCCATGTATCACTGTGGTGAGGAACGCAGGGATGTACTATTGTGGTCCCAGATCCGTAGGCTGCAGGAACTGCTGAGTTTGGAAGTTGACTCAAAATCTAAGGCTCAATGAAATGCAACAGTCAGTTTCCAGTTCTATTTTTGGTAGGGGAGCTCTTGTACAGTATGTTCTTCCTTTTTCTGGGGTACTTACACAATTAAATTCTTTTGATCTAAAAAAGTACTGCTCTTTCTTTGCCCCCTCATGTGTGGTTTCTTCGGAGCTTGGATGGGAAATGAAAATATTTGTGTGGGAAAAGGCTTTATTTCTTAATGACTGGTACATAATCTATATTTGGGGAGAATTGGATTCAACCTTGCACACTTCCTTCCTTCTTAGTGCATGAATCCCTTTTGAAGAAATACTAGAACAAACTGACCATCATGCAGTCCTTGGTAGTGCATGTATTTCTTTTGAAGAAAAACTAGATTAATTTGATTGTCGAGTGGTCGATAAATAATATGCCTCCGGCTCTATGTTACCTTCATCTGGTTTGAATTGATCATCTTCTAAGTTTAGATATTTTGAGCATTTGGTTGAAATTGGACCATTAAATTCCTAGTTATTGCAAAATATATCAGTTTGGGCTGTTGTGGGCAAAGTTCATTGACCTTTCTCGTCTGAGGAATATCGGCGTTGTGTTAAGATCATTCACATAGTTGTCCACCTCCAACCAGGTAAACGTTTATAATCCTGGGTGGAGAGCAGCGATGTGGAGAAAGCATCTTGCTGAAGGACACAAGCACCATGGGTTGGCTTGAACCTGGGACCGGGAGATCCTCAATCACAGTTCATACCGTATCGACCGGTAGATAAGACGCCTCCGCACATAAGACTTTGAGCACGCAATTTGAAAAAAAAAAAATTGGGTCTCACCTACATGTATACACATGTATGGGACGATGCATTGTGTGACAACAATCAACATTCAACAACAAAATAGATGGCTTTGATAGCCTGACACAATACCGGAAATATGAGCTCAATCACATCATCAGCATAATTACCGGTACGAAGAAAGCACCAGGACTAGTATCTGTCCGAGACACCTCAAAGAAACCGCTAGCTAGAAAGCTAAGCCCTAAGGTTAACCTCCGTTAGATCAAAGCCGCTATTGTTGCTTTGAACCGCTGCGAGGTGGCGCTATACACATTTTCGCCTCTGAGATTTTTTTTTTTTTTTTTATCTCCGAGGCAAAAATGTGTTCAATTGCTATCTATTTTTTCTGCAAAAAGGCTGGAAGAGTTGCAAGAGATGACAAGAGCTGCGGCCCAAGAAGTAGCCCAAGTCTACCCAGACCAGGAGACGGTGGAGTCGGACCTCCTGAAGGAACTCCGTAGACACGATGACGCCACAGCAGCGGGAGAGAGGGGCGAAACAGACGACATCAGGTACTGTAAGGACCACAGTGATGATAGAAATGTTTTTATGCCTCCGCCACGAAGTGGCCGGAGGCATTATGTTTTCGGGTTGTCCGTCCGTCCGTCCGTCCGTCCGTCCCGAATCCGTTTAGGCAATATCTTGAGAGCCGTTGAGCAGATTTGCTTCAAACTTGGTACATGTATGTATTGCATAAAACTGATGAAGTGTGTAAAATTGGGGTCAAATCTGATTGAGGTCAAAGGTCAAAGGTCAATGAACTTTGTAAAAATTGCCCAAAAATGACCTTTTCCACAATAAATCCAAATCCAAGGATGCTATTCTCATTAAACATGGTACAAAGATGGATCACTACTTGGGGATAGACTGGTGACATTTTTGGTAAAATTCCTGAAAGGTCACAGGTCAAAGGTCAATGAAATTTGTGAAAATTTGCCAAAAATTGACCTTTTTCACAATAAATCCAATTTCAAGCATGCAATTCTCATTAAACCTGGTACAAAGATAGATCACTACTTGGGGATAGATTGGTGACATTTTTGTTAAAATTTCTGAAAGTTCAGAGGTCAAAGTTCAATGAACTTTGCCAAAATTGGCTAGAAATTGCCCCAAACCCTTAATTTTTCACAATAAATCCAAATCCAATGATGCAATTCCAACCAAACATAGTGAAATGATGGATCACTACTTTTGGGTAGACTGGTGACCTTGTTGGTGAAATTGCTGGAGAGTTCAAAGGTCAAAGGTCAATGAACTTTGCCAAGAATTAGCTAAAAATTGCCCTCAAAGTGATAATTTTCAAAAAATATCAAAATCCAATGGAGCAATACCAACCAAACATGGTGCAAAGATGGATCACTACTAGACTGATGACATTTTTGGTGAAATTTCTCAAAGGTCAGAGATCAAAGGTCAATGAACTTTGCCAAAATTGGCTAAAAATTGCCCCCAAATAGATATTTTTCACATTGAATCCAATACTAATGATTCAATTCAAACCAAACATAGTACAGAGATGTATCACTTCATGGAGGTAGACTGGTGAAGTTTGGGTAAAATTCCTAAAAGGTCAATGAACTTCACCCAAAATTGGCTAATTTTAAACAAACTTGATACAAGGATGGATTTAGACAGACTGGTTAGATTGGAAGTCAAAGAAGTAAGAGGTCAAATGTCAATGAACATTGCCAAACTAGGCTAAACTTGAAAAAACAGAATGTGATATTTTCATTTCACATAGGAGCAATGGTACATTGCCCACCAAACATACACATTTTCTGAGAATAGCAAAGAGGCGGAGGCATATTTATCGACTGCATGGCAGTCGAATTGCTCTAGTTTGTGAATGTTGTTATGACGAGAGGACACAAATAGTACTATTTAGAAAATCATAAAACTTTTGGTCATGCATTACTCCTTTCAATGTGTAACTCATCAATTTCATAACTATCTCTAAATACAAACAATTTATCATGAATTGTGATTGTCGATTTCAACATCAATTTGATGATAGAATATGAATCTGGTATTGGAATATGTATTGATATCTTGGTAGCACAAAATCATTGTGATGGTCATTAACTGCATGTGTGCTTATGTAAATAGTGTAATCTGATCCTGTCAGTCTGTGCTGCTGATCATGGTATTTCTTTTAAACCTAAATAAATAGATCAATAAGTGCAATTTTAAGATGAGTTTGGTGGTACTGTGTCCCCCTCCTAGTGCCATCTTGTCTGGGATCCGGGTCCAGCGACAGACGTCCATGGAGAAGCAGCAGGACAAGCATGACGCTATGTCAGGCAGGGCTCAGCGGTCGTCGCCCGACCAGTACAACATGACGTTTGCCTCGGAGGGCACCATGCAGCCGTACTACGAGGGAGACCAGAGAGGGGTGGGCAGGACAGGCAAGGGGGAACCGTACCAGAGACAGCGCAAGTAAGCCCAGTCACAGTGGCCCTCATGTTCATTCAAAGAATTTCAAGTTTTACATGCACCTACTATGTCACATCTTCATAAGGAGTCCAGGCATGAAACTACAAGATGGCTGCACTCACTTGGAGCAGGCAACGGTTGAAGTTTGGTATTTTGGTGCCTCCGGAAAGTTCTTAGCCGGGTACTCAGCAAGCCAAATTTGATGGTCTTTATACGAAAATTATTGGGGATTCTGCTCCCCGAAATATGATAAAGAAATTTGCTTTGGGTGAAGTTTCCTTTAACGTTCCATCAGTCTTATTAATATATAAAGGGTAACCACAAAATAAAGATGACGTTCTCTTATGATGATGGTCGCTATGTGTAGATCGAAGCGTATTTTAAGCCCCTTATCAATTTTTTACATTGTTCTTTTAGAATTGTATTATATTTTACCTCATCTTGATTTCTCCAATTTGTCTGTGTTTTTTTTTTAATGCTTAATGTGGAATAAAATGAAATCAAATCAAATGAAAATACCACTTCAACACTTTTTGGGGAGCGAGAGAAAGTGCTAATATTTACTGATGTGTCTCTTGTGCTTGTGTTCTTGCAGGCGGACTCTTTTCGATAGACAGAGACTGGATATCTTCTCCCCAGAACTAGATGTCACAGGTATGTGAAGTACTCACTTAACAGCCAACCATAGAAGCAGCCAAATAGGCCATATATGGACATATCCAAAGAAAATTGTAAGATATAACCAAATGATATTTAGTAATTAGACCATGACAGCTGGGAAATGAAATGATTTACCATACTTCTGATTCTTTCCTTCAATTGAGATAGCTCAAATCAGAATCATTGAACAAAGAATCAAGTTGTATTTCACAATCATACTGCACCATATTGATGGTGATGATGATAATTAATAATTAAATTAATATTGTGAGGATAATATGGAGATGCAAATAGTGTTGATGGTAATAATAATAATATACATTTATATAATCTCTCTCTCTAAGTGCCATATCCCGAGAAGCCACAAATCTCTGTTTCTAGCTGTTTGAATCTGCTCCACCTCCCGCTGACCCACACCTCTCTCTAATCTATGCATTCAGATTGGTCATCTAATTTATCCGTTTCCTTCCTCTACCCCTCCTTCCTCCTTCTTTCCTGTCAATGCTAAGTTTTCAAGACCATCCGTTCTTAGTATATGTCCTTCAAAACCCTTTTTACCTAGTTGTTATCTCTATAATCAGCTTTCTCTCCACACCAGCTCTTCTGAGGACCTTTTCATCGGTTACTCTGTCGGTCCATGGAATCCTTATATCATACAAATCAAATATGTTTTCTGTTTTTATATTAAATGTAACTGTCCATAAGCCGCACATTCCTGTAAATACTGTAAGAAGTTGAGAATATTTGATGCTCTTCAAGGCATCATTCACAAAGTGTGTAGAATCTTAATTTTTCATTCTTCTCGACTGAGATCTCAATGGACTGAGAGGGAAATGGTAAGAAGGCTTAGTCTATATGTCTAGACTTTGTTGTGATTGTACTAATACAGAAAAACGTAGCAATCCAAAGCCTTGGATGAAGGCTAGCATGTCATGTAGGAGCACCCATTGACCTCATACTTTGCATTCTTGTGTTTAATGTATGTATCACAGAGACGCAGCCAGAAGAAGAATCAGTTTGGGAGGTGGAGTTACAGAAACAGCTGAAGGCTCTATCCTACTCAACCGTTCGCAATGGATTTGAAGAGGCCATGAAGCTGACTGAGGAGGGGAAACTCTGGAGGTACCCCATCGACAACGAGCGGGGTAAGATAAGGTCAAATGTCATAAGTCACCCATATTGGCCATTTGGGTATATCCACAGTAAAGGGAAGTTAAAATGACTCGTCTATAATACCTGCTGGAGACTGTATAAAGTATCTCCCCCAAATCTCGCATTTTTGAATTTCCTGTGATGTTCTCCATGTTACGGAGACATCTCTGCTAACAGCAGACACTGAGTTTCCAACTAGTCTTAAGGGCAGTTAAATAGATGATTTTGACAGTTTAGTAAACAGTTTCAATTCATTTGTGAAAAGAATTTTAGAGATATGAAGGAATATGTATTTTGTTTTAGGCAGGTTGTCCGAAACCTCCTGCTTCTTCAGCCTATAGATTGGAGACTGCATGCGTTCAACGTGAGTAATGCCCGCTGCCCATACCATCATGCACTGATGGGGGGCAATACAACTGAATGTAGACTACGGTCACTACTTTTCAAATGCAAACAAGGATAGTTTTTCACTTTTCCTGAAGACGGTTTGTGAAGCTATAACTGTTAGATCAGATACACGTTAGCGGTAAGGCATACTGCTTATTTCTGCTCTTTTTTTGTTAGATTGTTAATGGGCTACCTTGTCGTTAAAGGGCATATACTGTACTGGGAAGGCAAAAAAGGCTTCAAAATGTAATTGTTAGCAATCTTCTTGCCAATGGTCTTAACTTCATGTATTGCCTATTTTAGAAGCTTGCTGAACGTTATTTGCCCTCAAATGATCCACATATGGAGTAATTAATTATTAATGATTAAATCTTCAAAATGTCCGGCCCGAACATTTTGAGGATTTGTGATTTAATCACTCATTACTCCAAATGTAGATCATTTGAGGGCAAATAACTTGCAGCAAGCTTCTAAAATGGTCAATACATGAAGTTAAGACCATTGGCAAGAAGATTGCTAACAATTACATTTTGAAGGCTTTTTTTGCCTTCCCAGTACAGAATATGCCCTTTAAGTGATGTTCAAGTCCAGGACAAACATGTATGTGATATCTTCCCTCCCCAGGTATGGAGGCAGAGCAAGACGTGGGCTTCCATGAACACGTCTTCCTGGACCACCACCTGGCTGGATTCCCCCAGCGCAGACAGGTCCTGGACTTCATGGAGCTGGTCCTGATTGGCCTGGCCAAGAACCCACACCTCACGGTGGTCCAGAAACAGGACCATATCGCCTGGTTCCGGGACTATTTCTCAGAGAAGGAGGGCATCTTTGAGGCGGTGGCTGAAGAGGAGAAGAAGAAGGAGGAGAGGAGTGGCAGCTAGCCCACACACTTGGACAAGTCTCAACATGTTTTGCTAGTCATGCAAGCACAGACTCTAAAGTGATACTATTCCAAACAATTGCCTGTCTAACTACACTTCAACATGTCTTGGCAGCTAGCGAATTGCTTCGGACAATTCTGCACATTTTATTGATTTCTAGTTTTGCAGGCACAGTCTCAAAAATGACTGTTCCCCGCAATTATATGCCAAACTACAACTACGCTAGCGATTTACTTTGGACAAGTCTCGACATGTTTTACTAGTCTTTCAGACACATACTCTAGTGTGGTGCTATTCCCAGCAATTATGTGTCTAAACACACTTTTGACTATAGTCTTGCAGGCACAGATTCAAATGTGGCACTATGCACAGCAATTACGAGTCTGACTACGCCTTAGCATGTCTTAGCAGCTGGTTTTGCATTCTTAAAAATGATGCTGAATGGACTCACACTGTGAAGACATTATATAGACATGGGGCTTTTGGGCATCAATTACAACGCATAATGTGCAAAATAATATTTCCAGCACGTTCTTTCTCTCTTGCCGGGTGATGTTGTTATATGCTCGATCTGAACTTGACACCAACGGACTGCTGACGGGATAAAGACGAGATGAACGTTCTCAGAACTTTTTATGAACGAAGTAGAATTATATTGTAGAAAGTATTTGGTCATAGTTACACATTCTTTCCCGACCACAGTCCGTTTTACGATTTTGTTAGAACGGGGTAAGACATTTTTAGAACTCCTTTGATGTGACCCAGGCATTAGTATGCAAAGACTGCAGTGTGATTTACCAATTTATCCTCGACTTTGGAATTGATTAAAAAAGGAAGTCCATTTTACTCGTTAAGAAGAAAGTGATGAAATATATTTTACTAAGAAAGCCACTGATCAAAAGTCATAGTTGATATGCAAAGTGATCAAGGATCTGAACCGATTTTAGGTTTTGATTGAAATCCATCTCTTTGGAAAGAGTGAAAGAGAAAGTTTGCATTGGTCAGTAAGATTAATCGAAGATGACAAACCACATACCGGTACTGGGGTGGTATTCTGAGCACACACGTCAGTCCTCTTTGATCGACTCCTGTGATTGGCCTATTGGCACAGAATCTATATACCAGGAAGCCAGTTTTCACAATACCAACTGACTTTATTGCTAAGCCATCTTTTGACTTCAGTTTCTGTCAGAATGCCAGCCAGTGGTAGACACATGTAGCACAGGGTGTGGTATTTTCAAAGAAACTGACGTCCAAACTACCTCAGCTAAATCAGTTGGTATTAGTAAGAAACTATGCTAATTGCTTGGTCTGAGTTTGTTATGAGAATAACACCCCATGTGGAGGATTACCGAGCTCATGATCATTGTAAACCATAACTCAATTGCTATTTAAATTGAGGAATACCACTGATGCGTATGTATGGATTCAATAATGTTATTAAAGATTGAGTAATACACAGCCTGTACCATCCTATGTGGGTATGCCTTGTTCTCTTTTTGTTGTAGTGTGTTTATTTCGATGTGATTGTGTTTATGTGCATGTACGTATCCTATGTGGGTATGCCTTGTTCTCTTTTTGTTGTGCCGGTAGTGTGTTTGTTTCGATGTGACTGTGTTTATGTGCATGTATGTATCCTATGTGGGTATGCCTTGTTCTCTTTTTGTTGTAGTGTGTTTGTTTCGATGTGACTGTGTTTATGTGCATGTATGTATCCTATGTGGGTATGCCTTGTTCTTTTTTTTTGTTGTAGTGTGTTTGTTTCGATGTGATTGTGTTTATGTGCATGTGATTATGATAGAACTATTCTGAATTCCAGGCTGTGTGACATTTATGATCTTAGTGAAAAAAAGAAATACAGTCTAGTACATGTACTGACAAGACTAGAAATTATTTTGTTCTCCTCTGTTCTCCATCAGGTGGGGAAGGAATTAAGAATGTTTAGTCTACTTCAGCCAGACCTGTTCAATGAATATCATAGTTTGGATTGAAAATGCCCAACAGCCTGAAAGCAAGTCTATGATAAAACTGGAAGTTTGTTTTAGCTAAATGCACATGCAGCAAGCTCAACATGTGATTGACAGTTTTGTTAAAGGGCATATACTGTACTGGGAAGACAAAAAAAACCCTCAAATGGTGATCGTGAGCAAACTTCTTGCCAATGATCTTAAATTCATGTTTTGTCCATTTTAGAACCATGCTGAATTTTATTTGCACTCAAATGATCCACATTTGGAGAGATTAGTGATTTAATCCTCCAAATCCTCCAAATGTTCGGCTCGAACAATTTGAGGATGTGTTTAATTACTAATTATGCCAAATGTGGATCGTATGAGGGCAAATGACCTTCAGCAAGGCTCTAAAATGGACAAAACATGAATTTAAGACCATGGGTAAGAAGATTGCTCACGATCACCATTTGAAGGCCTTTATGTCTTCCCAGTACAGTATATGCCCTTTTAATGAAAGTAAGGGAGAAATGGGGAGGAGAGGTGAGGACGAGAAGAGATCGAGATACATGCAGTATAGAGATAAATGCGTGAGATGAGAGGATAAGAGATAGGAGAAATGATCTGAATGATTAAAGGGTATGATCGTGATGAGAAAGGAGATTTAAAGAGTGGTGTAGTAAAGATGAGCTCATGGTAACTACAGTGAAACCTGTCTATAGTGGCCACCCCAGAGTCAGGTGGCTGCTATAAACAGGTTCTTTAACACATGATCTCTCTCTGGGGGAATTATTTTAGTGACCACTATAGACAGGTGGCCACTTAGACAAGTTTGACTGTACAACATGGTATTGACGTACAACCAAGCAGGGAATACACATTGAAAGAGTCATGGGGACAGAGTGGGAAATCAAGCAGTGTAATAATGTAATTACATGTACATCGAAAGCTGAAGTTCCTCCGATGACAGATGGAAAATTTTAGATAAAGAGAAGAAATGCAATGGCAGATGACACTTTGTCAAAAATTTAATTTAAATATTCCACACGTAAAAAAACATACAAAATATAAAGAAATAGACCAACATTAACTTACATAGTGGCGGAGTCATTAAGGAAGTTACAAAAACTTGTGTGAAAATGACACCGTTACAAAAAAATAAAATGAAGGTTGTCTAATTGTACAACCCAATGATCACAGTTGCAACAAGAATGTGGATGTCACTCTGTTATGTCGGGTACGGGTGAGAGAGCTGGACAACTCCAAAATATGAGATGGAGATCGAGGTGCAGGATGCATCCGAGATGTACGAGGTTTCTCAGAAGAAGGTCACAAATCAAAGCCTAGCTAGGCCTACATCAAATGAAAATGTTTCTTTCGATCCTGAGAGCAAATAGCGAGAGGAAGTCCGTGGTGAAAGCCAGAACTCCGCTGTAATATTGTGTCATGAGACACCATGTTATTTTAGTCACCTAGGACACGTCACGAGGCTGCTATCGGTTGAGGATACAAGTCATTCTTTCATGATCGTTTATTAAACTTACTGGGAGCTATGTATTATGTATGTGTATTATGAGAGTGTATTATACCAAGGATGTTTAAATTACACGGAGTACCATCAGCCGTTTAATTAATGCAGATTTATCGCATTATTCTTCTAGTCACTAAAAATGCTGTACAAAGATTTCCTCTTTGATCCCATGTTTGATTCCCCCGATTCTCTGTAGAAGTTTTTGCATGTATTTGACGTACATGTATAAGCAAAATAGAATGCGCAAAAGAATTTGGGGAAATGTCCTCGCCCCCGATGCTTGCGCAGTTGTAACATGTATTACACACAATGCATAAAGATGTAATCGAGTAATATTTTCACAATAAGGTAGGCTTTAAACATGGTATCAAGGTGCGGCACAAAAGTCTCGATTTCACACTGTTCCGCTTAATATTTCATTAAAAAAAAAGTTGCTGGAAAGGTTACTATAATATAAAGATAAATTTTCCTTGCAGACGCGCCCAGTCCCGCCCAAACTAATCTAGAAAAGAATTTGTGTATTGATTCTCTTGTCCTCATTAAGTACATGATAACAAGCGCTTCGTGACAAAATTGCCAGTTAATGAGCGAAAGCGTGTTGCATTTTTAGGAATGTGATGACCTATTGTAAAATCCAGGTGGACATGACGCAATCGCAATGTTCAGAGCAGCTGGTCATGAATATTGAGTGGCGGAACCCAATCTCGTTCAAACCTCGTTCATTATGCATATTGGAAACACGCAGTGCCTAACGTGCATGGTCAGGTGTAAAGCGGCGTGTAAAGATGTAATATATGGCATCATATCCACTCAAGATTTTTAATCGTACATTGCCGTAAAGAAGGAATTGAAAGATTGACCGTGACGGAGAAGAAAGAGGGCAAAATAGTAAGTCTAAAGAGTGATGCAAAACGACGTTACATCTCAAGAGAATTGTAGAATGAATAGAGTGGGAAATGCTCTTCAGGACCATATTACATATTGATTTTCAATTATTGTAACTTACCCAAAATGGTAACTCACATGTCAACAGGTGCAATGGGAGGTTATTATTGTATTAGCAGTTGCCGTGCGTGGTAGTTAATTTTCCATTGATGGTAACATATGCAACATGACACAGAACTCTTCAAATGCGCACAGAATATGGTTGGCACAGATCTCTGGATCGTATAAAATTGAAGAGTTTGAAGTATGATGATGTATCAGTGTATGAGAGGGTGGGATGGGGTGATCGGTGGATATCATTCATTTTCAAGGATATTATACTACACGTTAACACAGAAAATAATTTAAGGAATAGCGCCTTTAAGTGAAACACAACTTAATACACGTACATCATATTTTTACAAGAATGCACACCTGTTTCTCCTGCTATGAAAGAACAGTAATTTAAGTCATTTTACCCATTCCCCCATCCCCTCCCCCCCCCCCCCACCCTCTTGCGCTGCAGGCAATGCATCATTGGGTCACCCCCCCCCCCCCCCCCCCGCCCCCATCCAATATGTATTGATCGGGTACATACCAGAAATAATTTTGTGATAGAATTGAGATGTAGTCTTTTTTTTTTGTTCGATGTTACGAAAAATTATTGAAAGCTATACCGCGGTACATTGCTCCCAAGTTCATAACCGAGCAATAAACGACGCTTGACTAGTCGCTTGCGTAATTCATGAGGTTATTATTATTTATTTTTTATCCAAACTGATATTAATACGTTTCGAACTGTATCCCGATTTATCCTGCGCCTGGCCTAGCAAATTAATCACGTACCGTTGCGTCAATCAACCATGATGGAGCATATACCTGATCGATGCATATGTTTCGTATCATAAAATACTGAAAGCGGCTTGGGTATAGACTAGCTTCTCACGCATGTAAGGTGAATGGTCTGGGAAAAAAATAAGTGTTTCTCGTCAAAATGCCAGGTTACGAAGCGTCGCTGATCATGAGGGTTATGAGAAAGGTAATGATCAAAACTATAGCTAATGAATATGTTTGTAGATGCATTCGTTTCAAATAATATTTCATAATATTTATGTTCAAAGCCGTGGCCCGTGGGCATTTCATAATTTCAGTGGTACAGCGCAGCCGGGAGTGTGAGGCAGCACTGCCCGGCTGGGTCGGGCTTTCATTCATGAATCAGACTCATAGCCGTAGGTGTAGCTAGCGCAAGACAGGAATTGAACCGTCTCATTCGAGGCATTCTTATATCGAAATTACACTTAGTCGACATACCCCCGAGGGTTCAGGTGAGCCAGATGCAATCTCAGCGGATCTTACAGAGACTGAATAGCTAACGCTAGTACTACTATATTCTATCTGGCTCCTCTGTCTCTGAACGCCCTATTCGGGGGGTATGTCCAAATGTTATTTTGATTAATAAAGAATGCCCCGAATGAGACGGTTATTCCTGTCTAGTACTACTAGTACTACTACTACTAGTTAGACAGGAAAAAACATCTAATTGTAGGCATTCTTTCATTGAAAGTGAAAGTCTATGCCCCAAATTTTGCCTTTATACGGTAGACAGATTTTTTTTTACCCAGGGCCATGGTGTACCTGTAATTTATGAGTGAGTGAGTGAGTTAGTTTGTGTGCCTACACTGTATAGTAGCTGTATGTGCTGGCATCATGGATCGTGCGATTAGTAGGCGTTGACAAAGCTGAACCAGATCACAAGCTATTAGTTCTTATCTCACAAAAAGAAAACAGAAAAAATATGGAGTGGTAAGAATACATTCCAAGAACGTAAACACATCAGATCAGAGATTTCTTATGTATTAATTGTATCGTTTCATCGGACACCGGATTCGAAAATATCAAACTGGAGCCAGACGGCTTCTGTCGGGCACAAGTTCACAGACCTATCAGGCTCAGGCTTATTTTAAATTTAAAGACAGGGTGTCACTTTTGCAGGTCAAGACAATTTTTTTTTGTTAAAAAAACACGGAAAATGGAAGGAGATACTGTATTAGACCTTCCCTCCCACGAATAGAAATGGAAACTGACTTTTAGCGACATTATAGCGATAGCTACATTTTGTGGAGGTATTCGGCTGGTTGTCTGAAACCTATACTTGGTATAGTGTAGCCAAGTGTCCGGAGACCGCTGTGCGCTAAGGTCCGCACCTGTCCATTCCACACTGTTTGCATTCAATTGGAGCAATGCCCGCAGAGCGCACTAAGAGGGACAATACGATTATAAATATTGACTATGCTTGCTGCGGTGTAAACGTAAACAATGATAGTTTTTCTTTTTTCCTGAAAACGGTGACCCCATACTTACTTCTTGAACTATGTCAATTGACCTATTTTTTTTCTTGCATTTCCATTTCTGCCACCCTCATTTCTGATGTTCTGCAGCCTGACATGGTTGCTGCCCTCAAGAGGTCGCTGACTGAGGTCATGGAGCACGGAGGGATCGTCCGCAAACTGGAGAATCTTGGGGAAAAGCAGCTGCCGTATCGAATCAGAGCTCACAGACAGAACTTCAGCTACGGGCAGTAAGTGCAAGTCAGGCTTTTAACCTGTCAGCAGACTGCAGAAAGGAAAGACTAATGGCATCTTGCCTCTATGTGGTGTTAGCAGACTCACTGCTGAATCTGCTGACAGTTTCTAGGGGTTGCTTTACAGCTACCATACCAAAACATCTCGGTCCTTTTGCTTCTACAGGTCATCAGTGGCTTACAATTCAGTCAGAGAAATCCAACTTTCACTGTGTTACAGAGGGGTCCAGATTTTGATTAAAAATGTTGGCAATTATGGGAAACATTAAAAGCTCAAAGAAAGTGGCAAGTATAGATATAATGAATGATAATGTTGTAGACCACTGAATATTTATTTTCAGCCAATGAATTAGCCAAAGTGTGCTTAAATCGTATCGCTATTGGTGACACTAAGAGTATGGTATCTGTATCTATCAACCCTAAACGTGCCACTAGTGGATTATTTCAGCATCAATACACACAAATCCCATAGAGCAGCATTTTATCTGGCACATAGTGGGTTAAGGTGCATAGGCCCATGGTCATGAGGCAAGATGCCATCGGTCTATGGAAAGGACTGGGGTGGTATTCTGAGCACCGTTTTATCTCTGTTTTAACTTTGTGTTTTATCTCTGTTGTAAGTCAGTGAGTTACAACAGCGCTAAAACAGTTAAGGTAGTCTGAACACCGTTTAAACGGTGTTGTAAGTCAGGAAAACCTCGCCCACCGCAACAACTACAACCTAAAGGAAATGTTGTTAGAGGTAGCATATAAGAAGTTTCAACCAATCTGATTGCTCCCTTGGGCAAAAGCGTGCGAAGCGCGCCTTGCTTTAATATGCGCGTGTTACAGATATGGTTGTACTCTTTGCGCCAAAAGTTACGCACATGCGCACAAACTATGACAGTGGCATGTGTGGGCAAAGGGAGAGAGATAAAACAAACGTTAAAACAGAGTTAAAACAATAGTTACAACAGAGATAAAACGGTGTTCAGAATACCGATTAGTTACAACAGACTTAAAACAGAGATAAAACGGTCTCAGAATACCACCCCTGCTTCTCAGTATAGGTTCTTAAGAACCCACAGCAGTCCTAGATGTACACCCTTATTGTGAACCCTAAACCCTCAATTTGTTTGGGTACAAAAGGCAGTCTAGCCCAGATTGGGAGGGCATGGCATTTATTGTTTTGAATCTGGGCTTACTCTGCCCACAAACTAATCGTATCACTCTCAGAAGCTAGGTTTAGGGTTAAATCTAACCTTCACACTAACCCTAAACAATAACCATAGTAAAGAGTGGGCCAAGTTGAATTCACCCCATTTGTCAAAAGCAAACTATGTATGCATTCACATATATAATGGATTATGGTAATTGCTTCAAAGACAGGTACATATTTACCAAGCTTTTTGTTTTTCCGTTTTTATAACCTTCAAGATGAGAGAAGAAGGCCACTTCATTTATATTTACTGTTCTTACATTTGAAGCAATGAATCAAATAATTTGGTTTGTCCATAAAATTGATTGCAAAATCCATGAAGAAGAGTTAGCCTGATACATGTGACAATACAATGTGTGAATAGGAGTATGCTTTATCTACCATTACAGGTATTTTGTTGTGGAGTTTGACGGTCCACCCACCATGGTCTCACAGCTTGATGCCTACTTCCGTCGCGATATTGACATTATCCGTCCAAGCATCCTGCGGCGCGACACCGAACTCTGGCCCGAGGATGCCGTTTGTGAGGGGCCTTTTGATGAAAAGTACAACCCGGTTGTCAAGAGCCGAAAGGCATTGAAGTATAATGTCCAGAAAGAGTTGGAAGATGCTGATTTAAAACTCTGACAGGTGGACCATTGTGTATGGATGATACGAACATGAACATATGACACTGATTGTCCACACAGAGTGGTGAGATGCAGATATAGTAGTACAACAGAGTGACGGCGATTGTGTGGGATTTTTAAAACCGTTTGAGTGCCAATTTTGCATTCCTGCATTAGCAGTACATAGTGAGCCCACAGAGCAGTACTTTTGTCTGGCATTTAAAGGGTTAAGTGCCTGAAGAGCTTCAAAGTGAACATCTGTAGAGAGATGGAAAACATTGATTTGACAAGGGCTAGATTGGCCGTGCCTTGATGATTTAAGTCTGTCATTGGCATGAAGATGTGCAGTAATAACAGGGTTTTCCAAGGCTTGGTAATGTATGGATTAAGAAGGTATGCGCATGTTAGGCCTTCTTGGAGGAAGAGAGAGCTGATAGGGTACATGGTGTTGTATGTTGAAGCTAGTACTGAAGAACAAGACCAGACTAAGTCTACCAGACTAAGGTCAGTCTAGCAAGAGTAGACTGACCTGGACATGGTCAGACCAATAGAGCAAGAAAAAAGTCTGCAACCTTGCATGCCTAATGGAGGTAGACCAGAGTCTGATGCAGTAACGTAAAAATATAGTTGACTGACCCAGGTTGTGCCTCGTGAAAATGCTGTATGTTAATCCATTGTATACAAATGGTAAATTTTACAAGTCACATTTGCTGATTGAAGGAAAAGCATATTTTGGCTCTTTGATTTTACAGAGAACGAGTTTGTTTGGTGACCAGGAATGATGAAATAGAAAATAATGCAAGTAAAAGATTAAACATATTAACATGCAGACTGCAACATGCAGCGGTCTGGCTAGGGGGTTCTCCATGGTAGAGCAGAGATTGATATTCATCATGGCTGTATTATACATGATGCAGTAGTTTGCTACATGCAGTGCAATGGGAGAAGAGAGTTTCTGTCCTGGCGGGTATTTCACCAAGCTGTTCGTAAGTTACTAACGACTTTACGAACGACTGGTGATCCCTTCTTGTGCTAAATCAGATTGTCAATAAACAAAGTGTGGTATCGCATTTAGCACAAGAAGGGATCACCAGTCGTTCGTAAAGTCTTTCGTAACTTACGAACAGCTTGGTGAAACACCCGCCCGGTAAGTGAATTGGTAAGCAGTGTGAATTTAAATTTTATATGTAAGCTAATGCAGTACTTAGAGAGCCAAAGTGGTGTCATCATATCCACTGTTCTGCAGGCTTGTGGTTCGAAACAACATCATGCAAGTGAGAGCTCCACTGATCAGACATTGTCTAGAGGGCTACTGTCAGCCACTCACAATGAGAGTCTCGGCTATGCTTACAGATGTTGACTCTATCCACATAGTTTAGAACTAGTTGTCTTGACAACAAACACGGTCTGAAAAATGCTATTTTCATCTTCACACAATTTCATATGTTTAAGCCTGCAAAAGAGATGCATTTAAGCTACAGTTTCTTAACTGCAAGGGAAGGGAATAATTTTTGTTTAGTTGCAAAGAGGTTATTCATTACATGTTTTGCTATGTTGTTGTAGTGCATTGCATTTGAGGGATTATTGAAAGTGAATTAAAATGTATATCAGCTCGATGATGTAAGTTTATAAATACAGTGGAAATGGAAATGACCTTTCCATTAATATTAATCTTTGTCTTGTTTTCCGATTACTGTGAGCTCAGGTTTCTGCAGTGAATTTTGCAGAAAGAGCATTGTGTGACAGAAAATCTAGTAATTCATGTGTGCAGTGTATGTTGTGTGTGTGTGTCTGTGTGAGTGTGTTTGTGTAGTTGAAATTGCTTATACAAGTGTTGACATCATTAAGTTATTTGTCTAGTGGTTCTACATCATGAGATATATAACGTAAGAAACAAGGAATAGATCCTTTTTAATCGCTCATCGAATGTGATGTGGTTTAACTGTCTGTATGTTGTGTTTATGGTGAAGGTGAACGATGTGCTCATGTATGGTTATAGATCTTAATTGCTATTTCGATACTAAACTTTCCAGGGATTCTCTTATCTTTCTGTTTGTAGTCTTTCTTTATACATGTATTTACCCATCTAGAGACACGACTGCAAAACAATGTGTGTTAGGCTCAGGTTATTTCAGCCCTGTGAAATGAAAAAGATAGCTCCCGTGCAAAATCTTCAAGTTAATCTAGTTTCCCTATGGTTCAGTCCCAAAAATATCTCTCTCCCGCCCCCCCCCCCCTCCCCTCCTAACTACATCATGCATCATGTAGGATAATTATTACAGTTATTTTCACTACATGTCGTTATAAAACCTTCAATGGAAAGTAAAAGACTTCGCTTCAGCCCGTTAGAAACAGTAACTCCTTCCTCGGCCAGCTTTTCGAGTTGATACAAAAAGGTGTGAACGATCGTGTCCTTTTGCACCTGTGCGTTTGATACATTAGAAATATGTTTTTACACACATACCTGATACCTGTACAGGAAAAAAATATTCAGTTGTTAAAAAACAAAAAAAGAACCATTTCTGGAATTATTTTGCACATGACATATTGGAGAACACCTCGCACGTGACGTCACAAAATTACAAAAAGATCATAATTTTCTTATATCCTTTGATGGATTTTCGTGAAACATTCACTGGTATGTTTCTTTCATGTTTCTGTTTTTATTAACAGCAACCCATCTTCAAGATGAACCTTTACCTTAAAGTACATATTTAATTAGCACAGGTCGCGCTACCGATCAAATCGTACACTGATGAATATTCATTTTACGCGCA
Source organism: Arbacia lixula (assembly GCA_963669155.1). Classification (NCBI taxonomy): domain Eukaryota; kingdom Metazoa; phylum Echinodermata; class Echinoidea; order Arbacioida; family Arbaciidae; genus Arbacia; species Arbacia lixula. Next base: position 3,148,604 of record OZ022585.1, read on the forward strand.
GCGCAGCGTGCGTGACCTTTATCGCTTCCGCCGGCCGGCCTCCTCCTCAGCTCAGCTCCTAGTATACAGTAGTAGTCGCCTCAAAAGTGCAGACCCCGGAGTGCGCAACAAATTCCCAAGACTGACAGACAGACGGCAGCAATCCAACCCCTCTAGAACAGAGTCTAAATCTATAAAGTTAAAGGTAAATTGCACATTTCTTGGCATGTAGCTCGCATTTATTCTTGATGGGATCTATGACAATTGCTACTAATAGGGACCCTGGCCCGGGCATATGCCTTGTGCACATATGCTAGAAACGGTCCCATGCCTTAATTTCCATGTTACTACTACCGTACTAGCTCAGTGACGTGCGTGATCCACGCGTGAGCCTCAGAGTCAGAGCCAACTGTCACACACAAAAAAGTCACAGTCACAGAGACAGTCGGCATACGGCAAAGAATGCAGTCTAGTTTTTGTGCAATCATGCAGGCGCTAGAAATTAAAACTTGTTTGTTGTGTGCTAGCCTATGCTAGCCTAGGGACGCCCACAAAATGTTAAAACCCTGGGGGGGGGGGGGGCACTCAAAAGTCAAATTATATTTTGATGGGAGTGTGCCTCACGAAACGCTGAAATGGGAGTCTGAGGAACTGACTACAAGGGTAAAATCTGCGTAAAATATGGGGTCTTAGGAACTAAAAATATACCGACATTGTGAAAAACATGGTCTACAGAACTGCAAAACAAATCCTCCAGCCATATATCGAAATATCCTCGCTGCACGTGCGACGCGTTGTGTTTCCTGCGGAGTGATGTTGCTTTTTGCCCTATCTGAACTTGAGACACCATCGGACCTTGGACAGGATAAAGACAAGATGAAATACTTAATTGTAGAACTGTTTATGAATGAAATAGAATCCCATTCTAGAAATCATTTGATCAAAGTCACATGTTCTATCAAGACTGCCCCCCATACATGTACATTATTTTTTTGGACAGGTTGAGATGTTTTGGGAACTACTTTGGTGTGACTTAACCAGGCTTTAGGCCTTGGGCTATTTGTACAGGTGAATCCATAAGAAAACATGATTTCTAGGTTTCTTTCATCAGACTGTGCTAAAAATTTCCGTACTTTACAATGATCCACAGCACGCTGATGTGTGTATTAAGATGGATAAGCGCCAAAGTTTGTGCAATAATAAAACGCGTGTTAGTGCATCTTTTCCAAGGTTTCCTGCTCATGGCAAAAGTTTTTAATGAGGGTCTGTTCTTTGATCTGCAGGAACTGGTCAAGCGCCACGGCACTGGTTCATCTGTTATGTTGGTCAACAGCGGAAGCATTTCTCCACTCCAGTTCATCATCATCATCATTTAGTTCCTCACCTGTAAAAGAGTATCGTTCTGAGACCTGAGGACCGTCGATGAACGCGGAGTGCACGTGTCACATCTTCATGCCCTTTGACCTCCTGACTGAGCGATCTCCATAGCAACCATGAGTGACAGCAGCAGTGGAAGTGGTGATCTGAAGAGGAAGTCGCTCGATCCCGAAGCACCTCTCAACGAGACGGTCTCTGGGGATGCCACCAAGAAATCCAAACTCTCCTTCAGTGTTGGGCTGAAGAAGCCTACAGCTGGCCCTGCTGTAGAGAAGAACAATGTATCAGCCTTTGCATCGTCCAAAATCAAGCCCAGAGCAAAAATACAAGTGGCTCCTATATCTATGAAGCTTGCAGCTGTGGTAAGACGGCACTTAAATTAAGGGGTAGTAGTGACTGATGGGCTTCTAACTCTGGTATGCCATGGCCATGGGTCTTTATAGTCATGTTTAAAGGTCCTATGACATGAAAATGTATTTTGGACTTAATTTGATGAAACTTAATATGTATATAACAAAATCACTGTTTAATGGAATTATGTGTCCTGTATATTTTAAAATAATTTGTATTTATTTTTTCTTATCGCTGATAATCCCCGCCTCCAAGAATATCCTCTAATTATGGACCTATCATGGATGGACTGCGCTCAGATAAACTTACTTTGATCTATGATGACTGCCGCTTTATAAAAATTCAAGCCATTCAGGTGTTTTAAACAATTAGCTGTATATCTAATTAGGTAGTGCCTTCCTCTGAATAACAAAAGAAAATCTGTTTTGAGAAATATGTCAACCGTTCAGCCTTCGCTGGGAGCTCGTAGCTGATCTTTTTACACACACTGTGAATTAGTTTTGGGGTGAGCGAGGGGAAATTTTGAAAAAAATTGTAGAAAGAATTTGGTCCGTAACTTTTTCGTACACCTCCGGACACGAAATTGAGGTTGTTTCCACGGAAGATAAAACACTCAATGAATGATTTATGCTCTGTTGACACTTTCACGATTTTTGGTCCCGCACTGCCCCGCATTGAATGCGTGCCAGAGCGTGAAGAGCAAAAAAATTTTCAACATGTTGAAAAAATTTTTGCGCATGCCAGTGCGTGAAGAGCGAAAAAATTTTTTCAACATGTTGAAATCTTTTTTCGCTCTTCACGCACTGGCACGCATTCAATGCGGGCAGTGCGGGACCAAAAATCGTGAAAGTGTCCACAGAGCATAACAAGATATTTTTATGGAAATATGATTGCTTAATGTACGATATGGAGACATTTCTCTGGCATGTTTTCCACAGTATTCTCCATTTATCACAAAAATGAAGCAACAATATAATCTGAAATTCACATAATCGTATCTTTATAAGATGTACTACGACTGCACATGAACTTCAGTTCATGAAGTGGTTCTGAAATCTTCTGCGCATACAGAATATATATTCCTCTAAATGCATCCAAAATTTGTTTCGCATATTTGGCGGCGGTCGTCACTGGATCAAAGAACCAAATGCGTCAAATATTCTATTATGCTGTCAATGAACGCGACTGGTGTAGGAATAATTTATTCTTTGTGCTGACTCCAGTTCTAACACCTTCCTGCTCTAACTCAAGATTCCCCTTGTGACATTATCAAAGGTAGAAATCAGTAGGATGATAGACATAATTTATGCACAAATTAAACATTGCAATGACTACCTCCACCTGCCCACAAGAGCATCACATGTCTTCACTCAAAACCCTCTAACAACCTTTCATGTGGGAATAACCGTTTTCTTTTGTCAGAAATGTGCTAGCTATGCCAAGGAAAAAGTAAATGTGCATTGTATGAATATGTGATGCTATTTTAAGCACTTGTAGGTAGTCATTACAATGTTTAGTTTGTTCATAAATTCTTTCTATTATCCTGCTAATTTCTACCTTTGATGATGTCACAAGGGGAATCTTGAGTTGGAGGATATTCTGGAGGTGGGGCTTATCAGTGCTGAGAAAAAATAAAGAAATATTATTTTAAAATATAGGACACATAATTGAACCGTTAGTGATTTCGTTTTATACATATTAAGTTGCTTCAACAGATGTCAACATACATTTTCATGTCATAGGACCTTTAATTCAGGATACTATAAATCCAAATTAAATGGAATCTGCATATCAGTGTTGACAGCAGAATCAAATTCATTTCCACTACTACATGTACTACACCTAGCATTTAAATATCTACCACATTGTGTCCATCTGGCAAGGCTAACGTCACAACCATTGTTATATGTGCATTTTAAATTGGGTGATTTGTGAATGAGTTGTAAAACTTACATTAGAATGTTGCAGTTTACATGTTTAATTTGTTTTAATCAAATGAGTTGTATATTTTCAAATTTCTCAGTGATTGTTTGAATATGAAAATACAGTCACCCTATTTCTAAGAGAAACCTATTGCGGAATGTGTAAATCAACATTCCACATGGGTTCTGGTGTTTATTGCTGTTTAGAAAAGTATTACCAGTAGTTAAATTGTTGCTCTATCATTATCACATTTCAGTCCCATTTGATGTCATATCTGTTTTGTAATTATTATTCCTTTATTTTGCTGGGCAGAAATCTAAAGAGCCTGAGAAGATCGTCAAACCAAGCAGAACAGTGGCCAAAGCATTTGCTGAAGAGAGTGATGTAAGTTATTTACATTGTATTCAATGGCTTCTGGCTTATATAAAATGCAATGAATCTTGTCTAATTCCACCTTTGTAGTTAGGTTTCGGCTTAAGGTTAATGATGAGGCTGTGGATTGGGGTTCAAGATTGAAATAATATTTGAACATAAGAATTGAACTCAATAGACTGGGTAAACTTTGTCAAATTTGTATGCATACTTTCTCCACACAAATTACCCATTGCAACCTCAAAGGCTTGCCAGAGTTTTACCCTAAATGGCAACAACTAAATCAAACTGCATGGTCATCTACCTAATCAAAAGAATGTCATTTATGCAGAGAAAGTGAAGGGATACTTAGAGATGTCAGTAAAGCATTGTATTAACTCAGGGAAAAAATACACAGTGCTCGGAGCGATTTCACCCCTGAAATTCTTAAAAGAGCTATGGAAAATGTTAAAAGAGCCCCCAAATTCCCATTAGCACAATGTACAATTGTAGCCAAATCAGCCAATGTGCTCAAAAAGTAGCCTCCAAACATATTGAATTCATTTTTTCCTTGTATTAACTTATCATTAACCCTTTGTCTGCCAGACGAACTATTACTCGATGAGAGTTGTGTGTGTCTGTCAATGGTGAAATAATCCTCAAGCTGCATGTTATGGGTTAAGGAGTAACAAGCGAGTTCATAGTTGCAATGTGTGCATGAGCAGATTATTACTGGTACGAATGACCTCGGGCCAATTGTACCACTCACAGAGTAAAACGGGAATTCCATAGGTAGTGGACCACGTTTATAGCCATTATAATGCAGATATGACAACAGGGATTCAGCTCTGAGAAGGTAGTGAAAGAACATTCCACCATGTGCACCTGCTTCTATTGTTGGTATGGGCACGCTGTGAAATAACACACCTACACATAGTACACAGCTTGATGATCATGTTCTTGATTCAGTGGAGTGTCTGTCCATGATGTAACTATGAACTGGCGCATTTGAAGGTGTCGCTGGCAGTTGAAAGAGAATTGATCAAAAACAAAAATACATGAGATAATAGCCTGTTGAAAATGTCCCAGGCTCATATAACACATGAAGACTAGGAAAGTGGATATATGGTTTCATCATTATGGTTTATGATAATCAATTTATCCATTACAATTGATGAATCATGCGTTTCCATGATGTTACTGAACATTAGGAACAATACCAATATTGTGCCTGAACGCCATCTCTCTAGTTTGTCAATATACCACATGATCATATCCAATATTTATGCCCCACATTCTGTTTTAGTGACCACCTGTCTACACAGACCAAATTTGTTGTTACCCTAGAACAATGCATCTCACTGAAACCTGTATTAAAATTGCTTGTGCAGACCATATTTTTGGTCTTCCTTGAGCAATCTTTACAGATTCCATCCTGTATGCCAGTATATATTTTGTCTCTTGGTGTCATAATTTCTTCTATTTGATTTGATTTACTTCAGGAGGAGGAGGAGGACATGCCACCTGAAGCCAAGATGAGGATGAAGAACATTGGCAGGTGAGATGTCCTTTCTTGGTTTCCATGGTAATAGTGGACAGTAAACACTATTCTGAAGAAAGGTAAAAGGTGTGTTAGCACTATAGTGTACCGCTAGGGTGTCATCCCATTCATTGTGATGCAAGTTTCTGGTTCTAAAAAACATCCTTAGCGAGAGGCTTGCTTGTCCGACAATGTTTAACAGGTAATCGGGCACCGCTCATTGGTCAACATTTTAAGCACTTAGTGTGTCACAGTATAAACGTACCCAGACTACCAATGAAATAAGCTAATTGAGTCTTCCAACTTGGTTACACATTCCACTGAATTTGAAGCTATGAGATTGCAGACATACATTTGTTCCTGAAATCTTGTTGATTAATAGATGGAATATCTCTACTCATCCTGCCCAGACAACGAAAGGATGTGCAGGTACAAGAAAGTTCATTCATTGCCTGCCGAAGGGTAGAATTCCTATATGCATGTTGCATCTCAATGATGATATGATTAGTATAAGGAGTAATTAGTGAATTAGTCTGTTTAATATTAGTATAATGTTGTGTTTCTACCTAATGCCCCCAAAATCTGTGAGAGCTTGTTTCAAAATGAAATGGTGGCTACCATAAGTATTTTGTAAAATGCCCTCTGCAAGCTCCTGACAGTCTATTGAGAAGACCAAGCCAACATTGATGCTGAGCCCAAATCTGTGTGTTTCTTTCCTCCCCTCCTTCAACCCCCACTGCCTATAGGAACACACCAACCTCAGCAGGACCAAACTCCTTCAACAAGGGCAGGCTGGGCTTCTCCAGCCCCTCGGCAAAATGGAAGACTCAGGGACTGAAGAGCGAGGCAGAGAAAGTACCAGCCCCACCACAGGATAAGGATGGCGTGTCATAACGTTGGCTGTGGTTTGCTGCCAAAAAGAACTTGAGCACCATAATAAGCTCTAGAGAGTTGTACAGGTCTTTCGGCTAACCCCCTTCCCCCTCAGGTGTAACAGCTGGATCTGTTGTGTGTGCAGTGTTTGGATTGTGTAAACACTTTACACTGTTGTGTAAACACTACAGTTAGTTTGAAGGGCGGTAATGCGGACGCCATGACCATGTGAAAGTAGAACAGAGGATGAGAAAACAATTAGACTCCTCCTAGCATTGGCAGTAATTGGTTTACCCACCTTCAATGTATCAGCCATGGTCATAGGTACCACAGCACACCAGTGCCCCCCCCCCACACCCCAACCCCTTGTTATAAAGAGTTGCAATTAATCTGAATCAAACGCAATTCCAATCCCCTATCTCTAATATACAGAGGCACCATTGATACTAATCGCAACTCTTTATCCAGGGAGGTTATGATTGACATGTATGACAGATTTATCCCAGCTGGGTAAGCGACTAGACATTACGCATCCTGTGCACTATCTCCACTCCTATGGGAAAGTCCTATAAAGAAGCAAGTCACATGGACGATGGCACATCAGTGAGACACACTTTTTTCAACCATTTTTTTTCTGTTTTAACTCTGGGGTAGGAGAACATGCAAACATTTGCATGATTTAAATTACCTCTGAAATGTGCTTTGTTCGCCAGTTCACACATTCTTTGGCGCACTTTATTCAGCAATCGGAACAAATCTGTTAAAACAAAAACCAATAGAAGGAGGTTATACCTAATCCTTTACTCCTCCAACTTCTACAGTGCCCTTCCTATCAGCCATTCACACATAGAATTGGAGTTAAAATAAAAGCTAATGAAAAGAAACATTGCAAGCTGGACGTTGGGCACTTAGCACATAATGGATTGATATAACGTCATTACCCTTTTAAAAAACACTCTTTCAGACTTTTGCTCTCCGTGATATTTGATGTATTTTGTGGTCAGATGATATTCATCTTTCAACTGGAGCTGGGAACTCCTTAATCTCAACCTTGTGGTAACAAGTACCAAGTAGAGGGCATCGCTTAATAATTGAATATTTTGTTTGTGTGTGTCCTTATATGATTGACACCCTTCGATAAACTTTTCTTTTTTTGTAATAGTGTATGTGTATTGCGTTCATATAATAGTTGATTAAAGGATGAAACAGCTGAAGTAATGTGATCCTGACCGTATGGGTTACATAAGTAGAGCTGCCGACTGATAGTGTATATTTTCTGTATTTTGTACTAAAAATTAACCCTGAATACTGAAGGTTTTAGGTGAAAATACTGAATGTTGGCAACCAAGCTCATGTGCTGATCAATTTCAGAATAATGATTTTAAGACTGCGAAATACTGCCAAATTAGAAGATGTTTCCCACTTAAAGGGGACATGAAACAATGTCACAAACTAATATCTTCGTATAGCCCATAATATAGACATGGGAATAAGAGGCCCAATACCTGCAGTTGATTTTATTTTTACCTTCTTGTGTTGTTATCATCCATGCATATCAAACCTGCCTACCGGAGCCTCCTCAAGGGACACAAAAAACATTCCTGAAAGTTGTTCTTTATAGAAAGGTGTAATGACAAAAGGGTGTTCCATTTTAGTGGTCAATATAGACAGGTCATCTTGAGAGCCAGTGGTCTTTGTAAGCTGGTACATGTATAACCATTCATCTGTCTTATAGACCATTGATACTGGTTGGTTACAAAGCAAACAAAGCATCTTCATCTAATTTGATGTCTTGCGTATTAAATTGCATTTATTTCACATTTGAAAGAAGTTAAAATGTATAAACATTGAAAAAAAGTACAATGCTTACATGTTTTTGTGTAAGATACTTGAAACTTGGTACATGTGTGTATTGCATGAAACCAATGAAGTGTGTACGATAGGGGTCAATTCAGATTGAGGTCAAAGGTCAATGAACTTTGTGAAAAACTGCCCCAAATTGACCTTTTTCACAATAAATCAAAATCCAAGGATGCTAATTTCATGAAACATGGTACAAAGATAGACCACATCTAGGGGATAGACTGGTGACATATTTGGTAAAAATTCCTGAAAGGTCAGAGGTCAAAGATCAATGAACTTTGCAAAATTTGGCTAAAAATTGCCCCCCCCCCCCCAATTGATATTTACTCACATTTAGCCAAATCCAAATCTAATGAATCAATTTAAACCAAACATGGTACAGAGATGTATTACTTCATGGAGGTAGACTGGTGAAAGTTTGGGTAAAATTTCTGAAAGTCAAAGATCAATGAACTGAAGTTGGCTAATTTGCTAATTTTAAACTAACTTGATACAAGGATGGATTGAGACAGACTGGGAAGTCGGAGAAGAAAGAGGTCAATGAACATTGCCAAACTTTGCTAAACATGGAGAAACAGAATATATTTTCATTTCACATAGGAATAGAGCTGGCAAAGAGGCAGGGGCATATTTATCAACTTGCGTGGCAGTCGAATTGCTCCTGTTTGTATCTCTCTGCATTGAAGTAACACTATTGTGTCATATTGTTTGATGATGATTATATTCTGTGGATGTTTCATGCATCACATTCAACCGGTTAAGTTTATGCATCTTGCAGTAACAACACTATGTGCATTATGATCACAGGTGATCGTGAGTTCATGAATAGCAGTTTGCATGTCTGATATAGCATCCAATATTTCATTGAATTGATAACTGTTTTAGAAGTGAATTGATGCACAGGTGTCTCTTACATATAGACTTATTGTGAAGCATTCCCCTTGCTTCTAATCTGAGAGATTCTAAATTGTTATAAGACTATCATTGTACAATGAGCTTGTCCGTGACATTTAATGTTTTCCTGTACTATTGAAATACTGAATGATTTTGTAAATATATTTACAGTGTGTCAATTGCTGTACTATGAGTTGTCTTTATGTGTGTAGCAATGTTGATTGTGTCTCTCAAAACAAAGACAAACATAGCAATCATACTGTTTCCTAGAGATAGGGAGTGAGAGAGAGAGGGGGAGTGGGAGAGAGAGAGAGAGAGAGAGATAGGGAGTGAGAGAGAGAGAGAGAGAGAGAGAGAGAGAGAGAGAGAGAGAGAGAGAAAGAGAGAGAGAGAGAACAAGAGAGGTAGGAAAGGTGGTTACTTTGGGGGGGGGGGGCGTGAGAGGGGGAGTGAAAGATTGTAAAGAAAGTGATTTTGATATTTATGTTAATTAAAGAAACGAACGAGCCAGACTTCGCCCCGTTCTTTAACATGGGGACAACCGTGCTTTACCTTGGAGGCAGAAACTTAAGTGTATTTAAACCATCTGTGATTCTCATTTATGATTCATATACAGTGTACATCGAAGTTACATAACGGTAACTCGAGTAACTTTATGTGAGGCACTTCCGTTGCATTGATACATGGATTGCAATATTTCCATCCCCTGAATATCCCATCTTTCTCAAATCGTATTTGCTGGTGTTCTGACTTTCTTATAATTAACTTGGTACCGTACGGTTTTAAGTCCTCTCTAGGATGCGGCACAAAAATAGCTATACATGCTCCGACGCCGATTCGGAATGCCAGCATCTGATCTGATCACAGTATTTACATCATACATTCGACCAACAACCGAACTCAGAAAGAGCCCTCCAAACAATACTGTACTTGCAGACCAATTGAACTCATATACCACCACGCATTAGATATGTAATCTAGTGTCGCTTGGGAACTGCACAGGCCAGCAGCTCTGCAGAAACATTTCCATTTTGAGCTGTTCAAAAACTTCCGTCACTGGCTACCATCAACATGGGCAGCCCGAAGGGTATCCCTCAGAAATTACCACAAACTCATTGAAATCAAATGCAGAACAGAACGCTCTCTGAAGAGCTCAATATTTGCCTCGTTAGATTGTTGAATGAATCCATGTGTGTGATAACCGATTCACTCCAATTAAGGTTACACAATTATGTTCTGTACTTCTATTTATGTTGTGTACTACACTAATCAAAACCAACCATTGCCATTGTTTGTTTGATTTTCTGCTTAAATCTACTATACATGTAGCTTAAATAAAAATTAATCAATATCCTATCATTTAACTCAAATGATCATTATATTGTCGTATCATAATTAATTTTAGTGTACCTCATAGTCACCTTATAATCACTTTGCTTTCATGGCTTTTAATAGCCTTTACCGTTGCTGATTTTACTTCTGAGATTTTAAGGCTGATGTGACTTAGCTGCAATACCCTGTATAACAATTTCGCCATACATTGATTTTATCATTTATTTTAAAGACACTAATTACATTTACTATCATATCCATTATTGTTGTGTTCGTATTATTGATGAAAACTTTGTTTTTATCTAAACCACATCATAATCATCATCATAAATCATAATCACTTCGCGACGAGGCATATTAATCAGTATCGATAGGAATTAATGCTCTATAGCTTACAATACGTTTTAATGACTCATCTCAGTGCTACTGTAACCATTGCTAAGAATTTCGCAATTTGTTGTGTATTATTTGTAGAATAGTTTTTAAAGCAAATCAATGATTAACATTGCAATTTTTATTTTGAATTGTATTTCACACCTCTTCATACTACTTTCATTTAATCAAATTTATTTGCATTTGATAGTTGTTATATTTTATACGTTGTATTTATATTTTGTTTCCCGTTGTACATTGTCGCAGTTCAGCTGTATTGCTGCATGCGACGATGATTTTGATAAACCTTGAATATTGAATTGAACTTTAAACGGATTTCGTATTGTTTATTTTAACCAGAACGTTACACATTGATTGCGTAATGCGTTTGATCATGTCCGTTTGCCACGCTAACCCGGATCTAAATCAAGGCCAAGTTAGCGGGCTACTTTAAGCTGATGGGATGGTGGTAGTGTAGGTCGTTCAATTTGACTCTTTAAAGACAGAACGTCCCTTTTTCAGATCACCACAAAACCATCGAAACATTGGCAAAACATATAGAGATGTGTTAGCAAGCTGTATATTCATAATTTGAAACTGATACGTAGTGTAAAATTCAAATAATGCACGTAAACAACGTCTGATTAATAGTCTTTACCTCAGGCTCTTAGCAGTTCGCGTTGAAATATCTGCTTTATTTACTAATCTGTTTATTAATTTATAAAATTCACAATGAAAAAAAAGTGTGGTAATTACCCATAAAATTAGGAGTTTACACAACCACATAGATACTTTAACAAAGACTAATACCTTTTTCGTAGTACTAAAAAAGTCGGTTTGAAATTTAACGGCTGAAATTTTTACATATACAGAAAGCTTTAACATGCTATATTCTTAGAAATGGTCTTGAATCACAATTTCTTCAATTTACGATCGTGATAGACGATTTCAAATTTTAAGCTTGCAAAAGGGACGGACAATCTTTAACCGTTCCTGTGCCAGCGCTGCAGTTTGGCACCAGTAACATTTCATTTCATACCATTCACTTAACCACTATAAAAAACAACAACAACAATACAACATATTTACAAACATGATATATTTGTATGGACCGCTAAGAAGCAAATCTAGTTATGGGCGTGGTCCTTTACATTACAAAATACGTGTATAATGATAAACAACAGTAGTCAGATACATTTATATCAAGACAACGTTATGAAGGTAATATACATAATCACACACAACACGCACACGCGCACGCACACACACACACACACACACACACACACACACACACACAAACACAAACACACACACACTGTGACGATGGCAATAAGAAAATAAGGATAGAAAATGGTGAACAGAGGTAAATTGTAAGCATACTATTCAACACTAGACAGATGTTTTTAAGTAGAGATGTTTGAGGCACGCACTTAATATGTGTACAGCAGCGTATTGTCCGAAACGGATAGGGTCAAGATTTCTCTTAGATTTTAAAAGAGAAAAATACTTTTGTAGTCGAAGATATTGTAATAACTTGAAGAAATGCATGTTATCATTAATTGTGGAATATGTTACAAAAAAAAAGAAGAATCTAAACTTTCGACAACAATCTTCTGAGTGCTTCCTGGACTTTTGGAACAGGCTGTTATTTGCCACATTTCTTGCAAGGAACACATCTATTGTGTGTCTGTATGTGTGTCTTTACGATATAAATGGTAGCATGATTAATTGGAGGGAAATCAACATCCCCATGTACATGTACCTGTATATGTCCACAAAATGAAACATCAGAGTTGCCAACACCCCTAATATTTTCCGAATGTCGTGAGTTTATAATAACCAACTTCACTTTGATTTTCCTCAAACTATTACCAATTTCTTTCCAAGACTTGACACTTTTTTCATTCAAGTCCCTTTTATTTCTGTCCTTTGCTTCTACCCCCCTTCACCTTTGAATGGATGTTAGCTATTCACTTCGCACGAACAGGATGTCAAGACAATACGGTGTAAGTGGCGGCCCAAGACCACCAACTTACAAGTTTCGATCGCCGCGTTAGAACTCGTGACTATCCGAATTTCTTTCCTTCCTGGAATGTTTTATTTATTTTTTTTTTTGCTGTAGCTTTTAAATAACAGTCTGATCAGTCACTTATCCCACTGCGTCGTTGGTATTGTCTTCATTGTGGCGATGCTAATATAGCGGGATGAGTGTTCAGTGTTCACTGGTTATTCCCCTTCGTCCAGGTTTCAACATAACCGTCATTGCAGTCAACATGACCAAAATAAAAATCTTCTTTCTCCCTTTCCTCTTTCTCCTCCTGTTTTTCTACCTTTTCTTCTTCTTCTTCTTCTTCCTTCTCTTCTCCCTTTCCTCTTTTTCTTTTCCCCTATCCTTCTCCTTCCTCTTCTTCTTCTCCTTCTTCTTCTTCTTCTTCTTCTTCTTCTTCTTCTTCTTCTTCTTCTTCTTCTTCTTCTTCTTCTTCTTCTTCTTCTTCTTCTTCTTTTTCTTTTTTTCTTTTTCTTCTTCTTCTTCTTCTTCTTCTTCTTCTTTTTCTTCTTCTTCTTCTTCTTCTTCTTCTTCTTCTTCTTCTTCTTCTTCTTCTTCTTCTTCTTCTTCTTCTTCCTTTTCTTCTTCTCCTCCTCCTCCTTCTTCTTTTTCTTCTTTTCTTTATCCTTCTCATTTCTCTTTTTCTTCTTTTTCTTTCAATTTTTCAAATTTGTTATCATCATTATTACTGTTTCGTTTAAAGGGATAGTTCACCCTGAAGTGAAGTTGGCTTAAATGAAACATATACTGTATACGCCATATATTTCACGAATCTAATTTTTGGCGAATCAGGACTTCTCGACAATTCCGCGAGTGGTTAAGCGAAGGTTCGACGAAAATCCGTCATAGGATAGGAAAGTTATGTTCTTTTGAAATTATAATTTTGTGACGTCACGTGCGCGATGCTCTCCCGTATGCTGTGTATTGTATGATTCCATAAATTATTCTGTGTCTGTGTTTGAAAACGATTTTCTAATGATGTATGAAATGCACAGGTAAAATCATGCCTATCCTTATGAGAAAATCGACATTTTCAACAAAAATGGTACACAACATAATTATGCGAAAGTGAAAGGCAGGAGAGATCACATATGCATAAACCATGTACATCTACTAGACGTGATTAGACTTCAACATGTAAGTGACTCTTACCTCGTTTAGTGGTCAAACCGGATAGTGGTCAAACCGGATAGTGTATTTGGTTTCCCATGATTCCAAACCTATACTGTATAGTAAACCGCATATACCTCTAAGTTGGCGTGTTTTCAATTTAGTTTCACACGGTGGGTAGATTGGACTGATAGCATGTGTTTTGTTTTAAAAAGAAACGACAACCGCCTAACGGTCAGCACCACACTGGGCATTCCCGTTTGGCTGGATTACATTTAGAAAGATAATAATGATTTTAGAGAGTGTATCGTGGGAACTATCACTTTCTAACCTATAAAATGATCATGACCTTACGTCCTCGATATTGTATGGAGTCACATGACCACTTTGGGAATGTTGCCCCAATGAGTCTTTTTTTTTTCCTCATCGAACCCTTTTTTTCTCCATCTTCTTCTTCTTTCTTTTTTATTATTCGCTATTTCATCACCATTTCTATTATTAGTAGGAGTAGTTTTAGGAGCATTATCCTTATCATTAATATCATCTATTTCACCAATTCAATGGTATGAAAAAAATATTGCAACATTCGGTATACGTGACAGAATGGAACGTAATTGAAATACATGTATATATATGCAATGTAGCAGAGTAGATGTATAATTTGGATGAAACACCTATTGACCATTTTCGTTTTGTATGTTTCTGACAATGTGTAATTGGTTACCCCAAAGCGTGTCCGAGGTTCGTTTCTAAGCGCTTTGGGAGAAAGTTGTGAATATAATTACGAAAAAGGCTTATTGCAAAACTAAGGCATGTTATCCATTGGTTTAAAGTAAAAGAAAATGGGGGCTTTACCTAGCTTAGAATCCACCACAAAACCTCATGGTTTTATCGCGGTCATGACAATGACGGGGAACACATGAGTAAGTCCATATTTTAACAGCATCTGTATGATTTTTGTAAGCGGGATGAGAATGGACTATTTTGACAAGTTTTTGTTCTAAGTTTATATAGCGCAAATAATGATTGTTATGTGGTTATTGATAATAGTTTGTTTAATCAGGAGATCGGTTTTACGCACCGGACCACAAAAGTATGTAAAGTCGGTGCTGTCAATGGATTGCCTACACTCTAACAATCTTCGTTGTCTGTTCCAAAATGTTATTTATATGCTGTCTACATCACTCAAGGTACACTCAGCAAGCGGTTAACCACGGCGGTAAGCATTCAAGAACATCATTGTCATAAAACATTTGTAAAATGTTTAGCCAGGCTCCCACTGCTTCACTGCATGTAGTCGGATGAACCTTGTAGACGACAACCTGAAAGTTGCTTCCTTGTGAACCAACCTTTATGGCATTCCTCGTGGAAGCGGCCGGATTTTGCCGTTACCGCGTGTACAAAGCACGGCGGTGGTTTGGGGTCTTTCAGACGGCTCCTCCACTCCGGCGAAGTAGCCGACCACTTTGTTGTCTCGTCGTGCGTGTTTGGTTTACTGCGGTGGCGAGAAAACGCTAGCAATAAATAGGACTGGCGGTATACCGCAACGGTATCCCGCTTCCGGGTAAAAGTACCGTTCAGGATTTGGTTTCTATGAAACAGAGAGCGGACTGATTGGAAACTGCACAGTGTGCGACTGTGTCATGGAATGCCCCCTCCAAATACATTCTAAAATGTTTATAATTTATCTTTTCCTTTTTAGAACATCATTTCTACACAATCAGTACGTTGGCATTCTGGAATATTAAAGTGGTTGATTATCCTTATAAATACTATTTAGAAAATAGTAAAACTTTCGGTAACACCATGTGGTTGTATTCTTTCGGATAATTGGCCCACTTATGGGGTGAAGAAAGGAAAGGAAAGTGAAAAGTGAAAAAAGGGAGGTGAATTTTGATGTTTTATAAAACTTACACAAGACTATTTTTAGCTTTAGTTTTCGGTGTTTTAAACCGAAAATAAATGGGATGAAATGGAGGTAGAAGAAGAGGGTGGGTATTAATGAGAGTTGTGAACTCGTCACAAAGTAGTGATAAAGAGAAAAGAAAGAAAAGGAAATGATAAAAGTGTAGAAAATTTATAGTCAGTTTTGCAACCAACTATAGGTTTCTTTCAAAATCTGAAAGAGAGAGTATCAG
Source organism: Arbacia lixula (assembly GCA_963669155.1). NCBI lineage: Eukaryota > Metazoa > Echinodermata > Echinoidea > Arbacioida > Arbaciidae > Arbacia > Arbacia lixula. The sequence continues at coordinate 3,164,757 of OZ022585.1, forward strand.
TCTCGACGTTTCGGGCAGTGTGCTCTGTCCGTCATCCGGAGAATAACTCGAAGAAAATAACGAGCGCGCCGAGTATGGGATCCGATGGGATCCGAAGGGATCCGAAATAACCCGAGAGTGTCCAAAACCGGTTCAAACTGGTTGATT
>OZ022585.1:3167403-3206897 GCA_963669155.1 Arbacia lixula
TCATCTCCCTCACTCTCCTTTTATATACATCTGTCTCTCTTCATTCTCTCTCTCTCTCTCTCTCGCTCTATCGTTATCCCTTCATTATCTCTCTATAAATATATACATACATATATATATATATATATATATATTCTGTATACACCTCTCTATATATAATTGTATAATTGTATTTTTTTTTTTTTTTTTAGAAATCTCTATCTATCTCTCCTTGAGACAGGGGAAATAACTAGAGATATACACAAATGAATTGAGTCAAAATTAACAAATATATTTGATATTGTTTTTATTACAGTTTTATTCGTTTTAAATCACGCCTTTGAAATCATTCATATGATACAAATAATGTTTCCCTTTTAACAATAAAGAGGATATTTATTTCTTTAGCTGAACTGCTATACAATGATATGTTACTCCAAGAACATTATTCTGTACATGTATTAATATTTACATGAAACAAAGATAAAGAAATAATAGGGACATCGTATTGTTCACGGTGCGTGTTGGTTGCAATGTGTGTATGCAAAGTAGCGATCTAGCACAACATGCTCGACACATCATGCACAAAACTTTCTTTGTATGTTTGTCTGTGAAGTGTGAATGTGTAAGCGTGCTTGTGTGTGTGTGTGTGTGTGTGTGTGTGTGCGTGTGTGTGTGTCAAACATGTATGAAGAAGATGTGCATTATATTATTAAGTGATACTATAAAACATGTAAGGTGTACATCTATAACTTTATATTGTTTGTGCATGAAAGAAAGAAAGACATTATATGTACATGTACAAAAAGCACCATGAAATTTGATAGAAGTACATTGGTGTGGACATCATTTTGTGATATATTACGGCCTCCATTGCTCAACAAATGGTGAAATAATTCAATTCTCTTGGAAACTCAACAGAACTTCCATGTCCAGAGAACAGTTATTTTTCTATTGGTAGAGAAAGATATCAGATAAATTATTCTTCAGGGTCTTAATCTACTCATTACCATGTGCACGTAAATATGTACAAACTAAATGGTCTGGTTAAGGCTTGACACAGAGAATTGATCTAGATTAATTCACATACCCTCTGCTTCTCCAGACATCTTGAAAAGACGTTGTCAATTTGTTAATGATAGCGGCCACGTATTTAATGTAGACTTAACTGTAGGTGGCTCAAAATAAATCATATTTTGCTGTCACAAAATTATAGATTTTCTTCACATAATCAAAACAGAGGGTAATTTCAATCATGCCCTGTAATTATAATTTGGACAGACTCAATAAAACATAGTAATTCTGAGGACAAAAGCAATAATAATCGTTCATGTTGTTTTATTTGGCATCCCATTAAGGTAGTCCATATTATAGTGCACAAATTAAGTTAAACCAACATTGGGCCATTGGAAACTAAAACGGGAGAGATGAGAGTATATCCCATTTCATATCATGATCATAATATATCCCATATTTGAATTAAGCAAAAATGGCTTTACCAGTCAAAGAATAGGCATAACCATGGTGTTACTACCTTATTATGGTAATGCTGATGGCAAAATAGTCCAATAATGAAAAACTGGCATTAGAAATACATGTATATGAGAGTAACAAATTTAACATATATATATGCAACGCACTGGTAAAAATACAGTTATTGGACAGAATATCGTAATGAAATGACAGGATAGGATTATACCTACAGTACATGATTATGCAAAGTATAGATGTTAGTTTATGCAGATTACATTTATTTCTCTACAAATACACAATCAAACAATCATGGATGTCATATATGACATAAAATTTGCAATAAATGCAATACAAAGGTGTCTAAACTCCCCAATTATAACTTTTTTCCAAAGTGATTAGCAAAAAAAAAAAAAAAAAAAAAATGGGGAAAAGTGTATACAACGTGGACAAAAAATGTCCATACTTAATTTCTTTGTTTCTCTCTTTCTCTCACCTTTATGCAGAACTCTATATACATGCTTATTTTACAGTAATATACTGTACTTCTTACTATACTTGACTCAACAAATTTCTTTGATTTTTGTGTTAGGAAGGCAAAATAACTGCGGTGCAAATTTACAAAGAAATACATATATACACTGTTATATATATGTATATATATATACGCTACCTGGTAGTTTCAGAGCGCAACATTTCCATTCAGTAAGTATTACATACCAGTCTTACACCAGTGCCACGTGCGTACTTCACACTACAGCGGTATACAATTCATCATATTCCCACGGCAACCAACAAAACGGCAGCCAAGTTAACTCACTACTGAGGCATGCAGAATGATAATGTCATAAACATGATAAACACACACAACAAATGCAAATTATAAGCACTCAAACTACAGATTATTATATGAAGACTACAATTTGGTACATGCAAGCCACAACTCACTGAACAAGGGTAGTCCCATTAGTCCATATCTAAGTGTACACTGTGCCACACAATATATGAGGACAATTTATCACCTTCTCAAACAGGAGAGAAAATGAATGGTTTACCTACTAATGTCTGAACACACCATGGGTAGACCATGGGTAGAGTCTAGATGAATGTTGCATTGGCACAATACTCAAAGCTCCAGCTGCACTCTATAAATAAGTCAGCATGCTTTCTGATTGCAATGGATGTATTTACATTTACTTCATATTATTACAGACATGTAATATCCCTTTAAACACCATCAGGGTTAATTTCGCAATGTCCCCATAACACTCATGAAGCAATATTTGTCAATCATCCAATTTGTCATCAATACCCCCGTATATATACATTTCCCCTTTGTTATCATTAAAATTTGTGCAATATGATGTTCATCGATTCGTCATCAAATTATGTACAATTTGCATTGGTTCTGCTTTCAGTTTGACACACAATCACATAAGTTTTTAGAATCGATATGATTCATTGCATTGCAATCTATGCCCACTGTGCCACGCCTGGCAGTCCCTGACTCATGTTGCATATATCACACCACTGGAATTAACAATAGTTCTCAGAAGCACTATGGAAATAAATGGAGAATCAATTAGAAGAATCGCCATCACCCTTCATCACTGGGTTTCCCCACGCTGAGAGTTTGGACACAAAAGAGAGCTAAGCAAGAATAATACAAGAGCCCAGATGAAGGAAATGCAAGTCACTCAATTCAAAACACAAGAAGAACATAACATGGAATGCACATTTTGCACTCAAATTCATTTTTACCCAAAGTGTCTAGATTTTGTAGAAAGGAGAAGGTAAACAGTTAACTGTGACCTTATTCTCACGGCTCCTGACTCTAAAAAAAAAAATCACCCCTAAAAATTGTTTACAATGTCAAGAGAAAAGTGTGCAATTTCCTAAAAAGAGGAATTGCACATCATACTTCCGTTTTCTTTTCAGTAGTTGGGAGAAAAGCGGAAGTGATTATTCTCTGATGACACAATAGATTTGCAGTATGACTATTGCCCGCCCTTTGTCAATGTCGCATTCTTGATGGTTCAATCAGCTGTTTGCTCATCGGACCTGAAAGACCAGTCAACCATGAGAAGATATAAATTCTTGTGACTGATGAACAGCGATGGGCGATCTATAAAGACTCATGCACTGCCATGGTAGTTTTCTTGTGATAACAACACAATGATTTTTTTTTTCTTTGAAATATATGTGTAGAAGCGCACGTAATCATGTGCCACGTGGGATGTGAGTGATTTAGTAAAAAAAAATTTGATTGATGGTAGATTTCTTAAAATTACACACATTTTCACAAGAAAATGTGTGCTTAACATCCTGGATGTCTCTCCAAAAATAATGATTGACAAATTTTGATATGATACAATTCTAGTTCAGGAAGCAAGGAAAAATACACACACTCTTTGACTTCAGCTAATAAGGAGAGTAAGGGAAAGATGACCTTATAACTTCATCTCCATTTACAGGCGTGCGATAGTAACATTGTATTTGATTTTGAATATTGCATGTTCCATAGTTAAATCATATAAATATGTAGTTAGTCTCCCTCCATCCCTCAACACTACAAGTCAAGAGGAATTGACTTTCTCCTGGTGAATTTTGATCTTCTGTAAATTGAGCTGACAAATGGCAAGCAATTTCAGATTTAATAATACAATACCACTGTTTGTTCATAAAACTTACAAAGTTGCTTAATTCGTAAAAGAAAAATCTAGCAAAATGACATCACATCACAACATATTGTACATGATACACACATTCATATTTGATAACCCAATGGAGTTAAGACCATTCAACAGGGTGTAAAAAACAAGAGAATATACAAATGATTGTCCTGGAAGGCAGTTATGGCGCATGATAATGGCGCCAGTAAAGGTGTTTAACATGGCAATTAAGTTCTCAATTTGCATCTTAAGTAGAACAATAGGGTAAAGCCGTTTATTTCATGCAATACTTGCTTGCAGTTACATCACATACTTAAAGAATGTCATGGGAGTTGACTGATTGTCAATACTGGTATGCATTTCAAAGAGTACAGGTTTCAACAATATGTTGATTTCCAATAGCAGGGCAACAGGGTGTACGATGGTGATGTCATTGGAAATCCTCCTCCTCCTCGAGGTGACATCCACAGAAGGGCGGCTCTCATGGCGCGGGGGGTGCACAACTAAGTTCTATGTGAGACCAATTGAGCCTCTTTGTATGGCGTCCATGGTGCAGTGTGCACAGCTCAGTTCTGCGGGAGACCAATGGAGCCTCTGTGTCTGGTGTTATAAACATTCATGCCCTCGTCAGCCAGTGAGGACCGCTCATGACTTGCTTCATCCCAAGGCGTCCTAGGCAGGACCGGCTCCGAAATCCTGCGTGGCGATGCCGCGGGGTTTAAGTGAACTGGCAGTGGGGGTGTCTGACGCTGATGCTGGTGCGGGGGGTATTGTGAGGGGGAGTGGTGGTGGTGGTGGTGGTGGTGGTGCGGGGGTGCAGCTACACCGTGTGTGGCAAGCCCCTGTTGGTGGCCTACCGGGGGTACCACACTGGCGCTAGCGGTTGTTTGTGGTGGTGGAAACGTGGAACCGGGGTACATGAACTGTAGGTGGGAGTTGGTGCTATCGCTGCCCGTGGGCTGATGGTAACCAGTGGTGCCCTGCTGGGTTGGTGCTACCCCCGGTGAGGGAATGTTGGGGTCGATTGGGGAAAAGTAACCCTCATCCTCCGCATATCCAATCAGTGAATTCTACACAGAACACAAACAAAGAAAAGATAAGTAAAGATATCTTGATGATGATTGACAGTGTTCCGTTGTGAAATTTCAAACCTAAATCACTGCTCAACATGAATTCTCATGTCATCTTTACATTATAATATTTTGAAAAGGATTTATTTGAAAGAAAACAAAAAAAAAAAAATGCCTAACTCAAAGGACCATCATTCATGGTCTTTCTCCACTCACATCTGACTCCTTCTCCATCCCCCCCCCTCTCTCTCTCTCTCTCTTTCTCTCTCTCTCTCTCTCTCTCTCTCTCTCTCTCTCTCTCTCTCTCTCTCTCTCTCTCTCTCCCTCCCTTGTTCATTTTCCCTCATTTCCCCTCTCAACCCTTTTGTCTCAACCAATGAATATTTACTGGTAAGCACTTTTTCCTTGTACAAACTTAACCTCTGCCCCCTTATATGCACATATTTACACATCAATATCATGTCACAAATGAAGACATAGAACAAAGGGTTTATTGCCATTTGGTCCAATCCCAGTTGGTCTACTCACCATTTCGTCTACAAGGAACCCCTTAAAAATACCATTTTAGATTAAAATACTGGGTTAACTTATCAACAACTCTACTATACACCATAACCTCAACCGTTAACCCTAATCCAGACCCCCTACTCTAACCCTAACCCATATATATCAGCGTGTGATGGTAGACGAAATGGTGAGTGGACCAACTGGGATTGGACCAAATGGCAAATCATCGAACAAAGCATAGATATCACAGATAATCCCTCCCTACTTGTATATCTACCCCTCCAGAAGAAGGACGAAGAAAGAAGAAAGAGAGAGAGAATTGAGGGAGAGTCAGAACAAATACCAGGATCTTCTATTGTTCACCACACTCACCTGGCTAGGTAACCTGCCATTCCTATTGTGCCTGGGTGACCCTCGATAAGGGGTTGTCAGGGGGTAGGAGTAATGCCTATCCTCCTCAAAAGCACCGCTGCAAAAGGACCAGACCAAACAAAGGTGTTATTGAACAAAGTTATCGCATTGAAGATAACTGCCAAGGCCTTCTACCACAAACAGGATTTAGATGGTCCGTTGTATTATCTCAGTTTTAGATAAGGGTGAAGGTGTATTTGGCATGAGACCAGGCAAGATATCCAACTTTATTTTACTGAATTTGGAGAAAGGTTTTATAAAGGTTGCAAGAGTACAATACAGAACATGTGATAACATATACAAAAGAAGTTCATAATGGGGAATGATAATTAAACCTCCATTTACAATTCGTAGTTCATATGTTTGATGCACTTGAACTATCATCCCAACAGAGGGAGTATAACATGCAATTTTGGGTTCGTTTTGCTACAATTTGTGACTGGAGAATAGCAATGAGCCTTACCCATGACTTTGCAGGGACATCTTCTGTTGAAAGTCCTTTGAGAGACTGGCGCCCTCCATGGGGAAGTGGTGGGAGGGGAGGGAGGGGTGTGGTGCAGGCGGCAGGTCTCTCCCACTGCCAGGGGGTGGGAGGGAGAAGCAAGCCCCAGCCTGGGGTGCCTGGTGCTGGTGGGTGTAGTAGTCTGGGGTGGTAGTAAGGGGCGCAGTCCTCCTGTCCATGGGAGGCTGTTGGTAAGAAGACGGGACGCTGCGGGGGGTCCTACTGGGGTACCCGCCCAAGAGGGGCGCGGTCATGGAGGCCCGGTTCGGCAGGGGCTGACTCCCAGTGTGATGGGTAGACGAAGGCACGTGTGAGGGTAGTTGGTAGGCTGGATACGGATCGTAGTCACTACCGATACCAAGTGGGGCTGTGTTGCTACGGAAACGGGTACCCCCATCCTCTGACTTCAAATTAAGCTGATGGTGGTGGTGGTGACTGCGGGCGTGTTGTGTCGCCGCTGACAGAGGCACGGTGTTCGTTCCATCCCTGGTTGCAGGCTGATTCATCAATGGGAGTGTCGCAGCCCTCCCCTGCTGCTGGCTGTGGTGCCCTGCTATCCCCCCGCTGACCCCCCCGCCATCCACCCTCTCCCAGGGCATCTCTACCTTCTCAGCCTTGAGCGCCCGCGTCTTCATGTCAGCCTTGAGCCGCTCCTCCTGCCGGGCCCGGTCCTGCTCCATCAGCAGCTCGCTGGTGGGCTTGACGTTCTTGCTGCGCTCCGGGTGGCTGTACTTGCATTTGTTGCCATAGGTGCAGCGCTTGCCGTACGGGCACAGCTGCACCTGATGGGACGGCTTGACCGGTGTCTTGCGAAGGAAGTTGTCCAAGCTCGGACCGTGTCTGCCCAGAGGGTCATCTGGAGGCATGAACCTGTGAGGGGTGGGGGGGGGGTAGGATGGTGGTGGACAGAGGGGGAGGGAGGTGGATAGAAGGGGAGAGAGGGGGAAAGAGGGGGAGAAGAAAGGAGGGTGAGAGTGAGAAGGGGAATGGAGTGAAACCATGGAGATGGGTAGGCGGGGAAAGAGAACAGGACAGAAAGAAAAACAATGAGCAAAAGAGGAGAGATGGCAGAAATATTGAAATTAATCAAAGATATGTCAAATGTATTATGTAAAAATGTTGTAGGTTACAAAGGAAACCTGCTTTCTGTAAGTTTATCAGAGTCACTTCTAACATTCAAGCATTTCAAACCAGACTCTGTAGTTAATCTTTCGAAATTTATTCTCCATTGTTACAACAAGGGAAACATATACCATCTAGCCTTGGCTGAACAAATCTGATGAACTACATATTTCATGGATGTCCTACCAACACCATCCCTGGCAGAGTCGCAATAAATGACAATAAACAATCATCCACATTGTTTATCAAATAACAATTGGTTTGGCAAAGAATGTATTGTAGAGTAAGCCCTCCATGAGGAAAAGCATTCAGAGATTTCTGGTTAGAGATCCTGTCTCCAACCACAATGTATATCTTACTTTATTTAAAAAATGGCTTTGCATATTTTCAAAATTTGAGGGAAACCAGGGGGGACATCTCTCTTTTTAAGTGGGGACTTCCCTTTACATGCTCTTGTGTGTGAGCTGCCAACTTATAATGCATAGGGCGGTTATAGAGAGAATACATTACGCCTGCCTCCTCCTCAGTACATGTACAGAACAATGATGTTTGTCTGGTGGAATGGACTTTGAACTTAGGGCACAAGTGGACCAGTAGTCTTCAAATACAGACCCTGCTTCTATGTCAATAATATCCCAGTACTCTTTAAATTCATTGTGTTTTTTAATGCAGTACTTTGGAAATACAGACCCTGTCAATCCAACCCCCCCCCCCCACCCCCTCCCTCCAAGTGGTATGACTAAGCTAGAAGTCTTTCATTTTCTGACCTCTGTAAAAATGAATAGGTAGTCTATGAGATTTCAGTTCATACATGTATTAGTAGTCTGTGAGTTCAGTCCTTATCTTGGCATAATTGGATTATTCTGGCGTAACTTAACTGAAATGTGCAATTTCAGATGTTTTCTCATAGGAAATGAAAGCATAGACTTAAAAATTGACATATCATATCTCACGAAAAACAAAGCTATGCAAGAATTACTTTGATACAAGCAGCCATGAATGGCTGTTTAATCAGTGAAGGCAGAGTGAAGGCTGCCCATTTACCATTCAGTTTCTACATAAGATGTATCAAAAAAACAATACTATAGAAACAAATCTAAAATGATTTTCTTCCGCATTCAACAATGGCTTCAAACTTAAACATTCAATGCTCATGCACTGAGCAGATATGGGAAGTCATATTTTATCATTCTCATTAAGTTTTTGAATGACTATTAGACAAGATGAACTACATTCTAAAAACAAGGCTGCTACGTAACTGTCATGTGAGAGCAGGAAAGCTATTGTCAACTGGAGAGAGAGCGACAGAGAGACTTGAAGATAGGAATGGAAAGAGAAACACACACAAAATCAAACAGAAAGACAGACAGACGAATAGAGAGAGAGAAAGAGAGAGAAAGAGAGAAACAAAGAGACTTACAGATAGGAAGGGAAAGAGAAACACACGCACACAAAAAAAGAAAGACAAAAAGACAAAGAGAGAGATACAGAGAGAAAGAGAGAGAGAGAGAGAGAGAGAGAGAGAGAGAGAGAGAGAGAGAGAGAGAGAGAGAAAGAGAGAGATGGAGAGAGAGAGAGAGAGAGAGACTTACAGATAGGAAAGGGAAAGAGAAACACACAAAAACAAACAGACAGACAGACAGACAGACAGACAGAGAGAGAGAAAGAGAGATAATTTGTGCGCTAAGCTTCACAGATTGGTTCTTTGTCTTTATGTTGGTTCCAGGATCCTGGTGCTCATACCCATGTGACACGACACTGTATTGAATTAACCCTTTGTGTTTCAGACGCCTTCCGCTCATACATTTCACTCCTTCTCTCCAGAAAGGTAGCCTGTGACTTCCTGACACAGAGAGCAATTTGATGCCAGAGAATGAGTCAAAGTGTAAACAGCCTCACCCCTTCTCAAATATCCCACCGACTTCCTCCTACCCTGAAACCAGTTTGTAGGCACAAACCTTTTAATACAGGCATTATGTGACATTAACTCCTATAAATTGCAACAAAATGTTTTTTTGATGGTTGAAGCCTCATGACCATGTTCTGTATGGAATATCCAAAATCTGCAATAATCCAAGTAGCGGACAGCATTGGGAAAATATCAAAATCTCAATGAGCAATACTGCCCACTGATCCTGTGTAAATAAAGGGATTTATGCAAGACTAAATTGTTCTCCACCTTGACAGTCAGTCACTTCATCAGTCAGTCCAAAATAAGATGGGGCTGAAACTGGAGACACAAACTATCATGTGTTTGCACTTGCCTTGTAACAAGGCTCTCTTGTGACACAATTGGTAGGTCAGGTGTTAGTCTTTCCTCGCAGACAAATGTCTTGAAGAGGATCACAATTGAGTTTGTGCTACCAGACTAAGCTGAAACAACTCTCAGTGTGTTGAGACGATGTTATTTTTTGTGGCTAGCAAAAGTGTTTCAAATTAAACTACTGAAAAGCCTGGGAACAAGGCTAAGAGAGCATCCACTACAAACTTCCTGAGCAGAAGTGTTCAACATCCGCTCAACACCTTAAGATAGCCCCATGATTTCATTCAAACAATAAACAAACATTCCAGGTGGCCTGACCATGCTATACAAAGATATGGACTTGTATATTCTGTGAGATGGTGTTCAAATCAATGGTGTTCCTACAAGTATTGTAGTCATACGTAACACAATTTATTGCCTATGGGACTGATAGAGTTAAAAAACAACTCACTTGTTGCCTGCGAAGGAGTACATGAGCAGCCTTTCATCAACCACTTTTCGGTACTCTGGTTTCTCGGCACATAGGTCACGGAAGGTGTCGTTGGAGACGATGATTCCCCCCAGATCGTCTGCAAGCTTGACGATGTAGCGGTCATCGTAGCACACCATGCGGCGACCTTTGACACGGCGTGAGGGAGTCCAGACCAAGATCTTAGCCTTCTCCAGCTCTAGGAGGACATCTTGGTCTAAATGGGCGATGGGCGAAAGAAAGAACATTTGTGGGTGATAAAGAATCTTGCTTTTGATGTTACTCTCCATTGTAATAAGATTGATTAATCAATCTATTAAAAGCAACAACAGAGAATAAAGCAAGGAATGCAAGGATTTGAACCTTATCTTATGTTTCTGGGCTATCATAACATTAATCTCCCAACTTTCACATGCCCACTGGTCAATATCAAAATGTTCGGACTGAACATTAAGAGGATTTGTGATTTAATCACTAATTACTCCAGATGTGGATCATTTGAGGGCAGATAACTTTTAGCAAGTGTCTAAAATGGAGAATGCATGAATTTAAGACCATTGGCAAGAAGATGGCTCACGATCACCTTTTAAAGGTTTTTTGTCCTCTCAGCACAGTATATTCCCTTTAAGTAGCAAATTACACATGGCACGTGTCATCTGTTGTGGTTTTATGTAACTGCCAAATATCACATGATCAGAGGGGAAAACATTCCTCTGTTCATAGTTGATTGGTACTGATGTGTCATGCTCAGCTAAGTGGACATTTTGTGGGAGCTAATCTTGTCATTTCTTAGATTAAATGCATGATTATAAGAGGAATGACTGCAACATCGCTCAAAACCATGAAAAAATATTCTCAATATTGGCTGTTACTCCAGGGAAAGCACCGTTTATAAATAGACTCCGCAGTTTATGTATGTCTTTTGATGCCTGGGTGAACTACATGTAAACAGGCATTATTCAGAGGCCCCTCCAGATGTCCCCAGGCAAGGCCATATCCTTTTACTGTGAAACGATCATACAATACAGCACCACTTTTCCCCTGGAAAGCTGAAGTGCACCGTCACACATATTTCACACAAATCTACATCTTGTAAACAAAACCCTGTGTGACGTTAAACGAGTGGTTCAGACAAACCTAAGTAGCTACGTCAATAGGTTTTATAATATGATTGCTGATGATTGTTAAAAAAAAAAAACATGAAATGAAGTATTTGGGGCAAACATGTCATACAAAACACAAAAATAGGAAACAAATTTACTTATCATACCACAGACGTTATTACTGCACATACCAGTAATGTCATAGAATGGTTTAAGCCTGGATGTCCCAGGCTAAATGCTGTAACATGGGATTAGTGTGTACTTGTGTGCCAAAATGAATCAATAACATGGAAAGAGTTAAATGGGAATGAAATCCCTACAATACATTGAAATGAATGAGAGCAGAAAAACATAGAAAAACAGATTGGCAACAGTTCTTTATCTTTATCACTAATACTGCAGGATTATTCTTGACATCAAAGTGATGATCTGGGTATTGTCCTGCATACATATGTAACTCAAGAACAATTCCATACAGTTCATCATTTGGGACAAATGGATTTGTCCCATATGTTGGTAATCAGGGATCAGTCATTTTCATGATTTTCGCAAAAATGTATGTTTGTTTTTCCTCAAACTTTTACCAATCTTATTTTTCTACTTTTATTTAATTAAATCCATTCCCCTGTAACTCTTGATGTGCCAACTGTCACATTTCAGCACTTTGAATAAACACAAATCCCATAGAGCAGCAGTTTGTCTGATGCTCACAGGGTTAAGCACACGTACCTTGAATCGGCGTCTCCGGCTTGGACTGCTCCTTCCGCCAGCTCGGCACAAAGACGTAGATGACCTTGTGACCTCTTCGGATGAACCACATGACCACCGTGTCGATCCCCTTGCAGTCAAAGACATTCGTGTTGCCATAGCTACCAAAGAAGGAAGTTCAGAAGGACTATGACTCACACATTGCAAACATTTATCATGAGAGTAGAGATACAATAATTTCTTTCCTGTTTGGATCTTTGGTTTTGCAAAAGTCTTTACTTATATTGTCCTCATTTGTAATTCTTGTCATCATTTATCATACTGAGGAGGACCTGTAAACCACCATCTATTATCCATAAACTTAAACTTTTGCTAAACGTTAACTTTCTAATCAACAGCCTGATGCTACCCTCTCATCTACATTCTACATACCTGTGTGCTATCACACCTGTAAGTATATGACAGTCACTTTTATTGTGATCTCGTATGTAGTATGATATGCACCATAGTTATCTTACATATCATGGCATGCGTAATGACTTCATGACTCTACGATATTGAATGCATCCTATGCTAGACTGTAGCACCAAATCTCATTGTTTAGACATGTCCAAGACATACTGGTGTGTACCAGTGATACCTGCAGTAAAGACCCGGTCAAAAAGTGTATTTTTCTTGCAGGGTTTAATCACAGCATAGTTAAACATGTTCTTTCCTTGATTAAGCTTGAAAAGTAGCACCAGCAACTTTTGTTTGAATGTTCCCCCCTGAGATGTGCATACCTCATGGCCACGTTGCTACCGTCAATGATGACAGGTCTATAGGGATCTTCATCAACCTGCTCCCGGTCGTCGACATCGGTGACCCCGTCGCTTGCATCCCTGGATGACACCCTCGCTCCACTTTCACCCGCCTCCTTCTCACTGTTACCGCTCTGCGCCCGGGCTTCCTTGAGACTGACCAGCATCTGTAGGACCTCGTTGCTGGACGCTTCGGACCCTACCTGGGCCAGGACATGCTCTACCGAGTCATGGGAGAAGCCCAGCTTGATCATGAGCGCTAAGATGACCTCACGCGAGCTCTGTGATGCTTTTGATGCTGCCGCTGATGGGGTTGCCTTGCTCTGCAGTTCGCGGCTTTTCGTCACACCATGCTCGCCATTTTGTACCATGTGCAAGTAATCCCCCTCATCAACTGTTGGAACAGAGTCTGCAAAATCTCGAGGGGGAGTGGCCGCATTTGTCCGATAAGAGTCGTTCGTTATTGCACCGTTTTGGTGTTGCGAGACACCGCTTTCTGACTTGCGCTTTGTATGTGTGGCGTTGTCTGCACCTCGTACTGACACTGCTTCTTGGAATATGAGCGACTGGGCACGCCCAATGTTCTCATCGGTGCCCTGCACGCGGATTGTGTCGCCATGGAGACGCTCAATGACAGCCCCTGACTCGTACTCCCATTGTGGTATGCGTGCGTCCAGCATGGCTGCGTCCGTCCCACACTGCTCTTCAATTGTGTTGTTTGAACACAGAGACAAGATGTACTCCTTCAGTCAAAATCAGACAGAGAGAAAGAAAGAAAAATCATGATTTTACGTCCAACATCATACATGTATCTACTGTGACATTCATCAGTTATTTTTTTATGGTTAACTATGCACATACTCCCATTAGTCGATATAGACAAAAATGCATGTTGAATACTTTAAAGTACCAATATACTAAGTGCACATTGTTTGGTGTTAGTCATTTTGAGAACAAAAGAAAAAGAAATAAATTACACTGATCAAAAAAGCGTAATACAGTACCTGACCTGTAATTAGCCAACTTGTACTGTGAACAATCAAGCATGGAATACCACGTACAGTATCACAAGCCAGACCACAGCTAAAATGAGCCATGCAAGTTTGAGCCATTCAACACAATGCAAGTCAAGCTCATTCGGACAAAGTTCAATGCACCAGAGGATACTGTGAATATCTACCAGCATACCATGAATCCAGCTCGACAAATGGTAACTAAAGCATTTACATGTATATGGATCATTTCATACGTTTTCTCTTCAAGTGAAAGGAAGAAAGTGAAACCATTGGCAGCAGCAACAAAACAAAAACACGACCTGGATATTGCTGGTTACGTCAAACATACAGTCCTTGTACTTTGCACTACATATACATGTACATGTCACACACAAACAAATGTGAGTGTGTGTGTGTGTATGTATGTGTGTGAGAGCTATTACCTTTTGTCTTGACAAAACAGAAAGTTTACGAACAAAATTGCCGGACATCCTGGCTTGGAGAGTCCATGGCGTAATCAGTGATTTGAATGTGACGTACATGTACACACATGATACATACTATTATTACCGTAGAAGCAGCAAAATACACAAACAAATAATCTATGACATCACAAACATGTAAAACTGAGGTACAGCCCACCCACAGTATTGAAACTTCCCTTCATCATTATTTGTATGATGAATTATTGAAGTGGGTGTATAACAGTATAACATACATGTTTGTGACATCATACACACTTTGTCTTGTAAGGTCTTTTAAGCTTGTATTGAGGGTGTGAGAAACATGAGAATGAGGTCATTTGTTCATTTAAATATGACAGTTTTATCTGGCACTGGTCCTACATCGGCTTTATAAATTATATTCAACTTTATTTTCAAGTATTTATTAAACATGCAGTTCAACCTTCACTATAGTAGAGATCCTAATTATATAAAACAATATTTTAAAAAGATATATATGTCATGCATGTTTTTGTACATGTGAATGTATACATTGTACAAGTATGATGTTCAATTATTTTGGTGCATACATGTATTGTATGTACAGTAAAGTAGTTAACAACAAAAGACATATATATACATGTAGAATGCTACATTGTAAAACATGTACCTCTGTGTGCAATTTCCCCAATAATACACACAAATCCGGTGAACCATACAGTAAGTGTGCCTGGCATACGAGATTTAATGTGCTTTTGATGCACTTTGGAACAAGAAATGAAGTTGCAATGTCAAATGTATACTGCGTACATATGTATGCACAAATCTTATAGAGTGATAGTTCATCAGAAAACAAAAGGTTACGATATATACCTCCAGCTGCAATTCTCTTCGGGGTACACTCACAAGGCAGTGCAAGACCTATTCTGCACTCCTATAATACATTTCTAAACAAAAGTCATCCAGCTGAGCTCAACCAAATCCAAAACATATATACTTCATACACAAAATAGAGGCAAGTCAGTAAAGTCCAGATGATTGTACACAGCAGCTAGTATCCTATCCAAGTTGCTTTCCTGATAGTAACAGCCTTCCGTTCGTTCACTCATATGTCGGACTACCCATCATGAGCTTGTCTCTATATACCCTAAAGCGTTCCCATTTTGGACTTTGTCCTGATCAAGCTCATGTCACACCAGCTAATCTGTAGAGTTGAGCACCCGACTGGACAATATACTGATAACACATACACACACACACACACACACACACACACACACACACACACACACACACACACACACAAAGGGTAACTTTACATGTACATTGCACATGTTTCCTATACTTTATTTTCATAAACATGCATGTTGAAACTTCAGCTATAACATGACCCTACACGTCTTCCTGTAAAAATCACCAAAGTTTAGACATGTAGAGTAGGCATACATGCACAGTATGTAGGACTATCCTATTTTGAGCTGCCCTTGAGCGAAAGGGGATTTTTGGCGATTCTGTTGGGCAAGTGCAACTGTGCCCACGCCAACACACACGCCAACACACACAGGAGGTTTTACAGCAGTCAGGGCCAGCACGGACATTATGGGCAGTAAGAGCACAGATACATGTAATAAACAAGTCTAAACTTGAATGGAGAAATTAAATCCAGTTTCAGAAATAGTAAATGCATACATCTTAATCACAAAATGACTTCATGAATAGCATGCATGCAATTGATTATTGGATTGGTATTGTAATAACAAACTCCATCATTTCAAAGGTGCTAAGAAAAACTTAATGTGGTAAATTAAAGAAAAAAATGCTATTTTCTTTTCAACACAAGCATATGTGAAAGTGCATCTACACATGAGAAATATCCTTAAACTAGGCCCAGGATAATAGTTTTACCGATTACATTAATCTGGGTACAATCAGTATGTTGTCATCATGTAGGTCCCGCCATCTCGGTCTCATTTGATTTGAACCAATATAATGATCTCAAATTTAAAAGTCCTTTATTTGATCATAAAATCAAGCAAGAATGAGACATGTATACATGTCTTGTATGATGGTGGCAGAATGGTTCTTCCCTAATTCCAGATCTTGTATTTATACAACCCCTTTCAAATTCTTTCATTCAGCAACTTACTATGTTGCACACGCATTATACTAGGCAAAGTTAGCTCAATTCAATTCAATATTACAGGTATTTTGCATTGATTATTTCACACAGCTACAGCAAGTAGGCCTATGTGTACTGAATACATTTTCATTTAATAACCTGTGCTATTTTTTGGAACATTGACTTTACATTGTACGAGTACACACAATTACTGGGCTGATGTTTGTTGGATAGACTACTGTATATGCGTAATATCTCGATTTTAAAACCAAATACACCTGTATGACTGTAGGTCTCTAGCCAATATGTACATTGCACCTTTAAGAAGCTGGCTTTTTTCATTTATGTCAGGTTTAACCTAAATCCCCTCTCAAAACAAAAGAAATTTCAAAACTTGCAGCTCGCTGCAAAATTAGTGCGCAATACACTGCAGTTATTTGGGGCTTTACATATTTTGTTAATTCTTTACCAGAAGGACAATCAAAAAGCCCAGGTGCATGCAACCTACCAGACAGTAGCATACAGAAGACAGGAAGGGTATAACAGTGGGAGCAAGTTCCTACATGGTATAGGTCAGACAAGCTTAAACATGCCTGTGACCCCGTTGCCTGGTACTGGGGGAATCCCCCAGTAATTATGTCCTTAGTCTACACGCACAGACCAAACTGTCGCCAAACTCTTTGTGTGCCGCACCAGATTTTTGCCACTCGTAATACATGCAATTCCTATGGAGCAGCTGTAGTTCATCTGACATGCATACTGTATATTGGGTTCATTAAACATAATGATAGCCAGTTTCTCTTTCAGACTCACTCACTGATTGGCAAGAGCTTCTAGTTGCAAACAGGTATTTCCTTTCTTTCAGTTGTCTAATTTTAATTGGCAAGTGTGTCTTGCAAACAGAAAATGAGGAAAGGGCACTTCATGCAGAATGCAATCGTAATGATAATGCAGTAGTTTGGCTTCCAGGCTTTCGGACATTTCTCATCCAAATTGGAGAATAGAGTCTGATATTTGAACTTGAAGACTAGTCACTGAATCATTATCCTCTTTTTTTTCAGTGGGGGAGCTGTAGGAAAACAATTCTCCCTATCGCATATAGCCCTCCGAATCTGAACGTGTGTGGCGCTCTAATTATTTTACCTTTAATTCTTGGGATACGAACTTCCGGTCCCCGTACATCCCGTACAATAGGGACCACGGTTTCCCACTAATTTTATGAATTTTAACTCTAAAGCTAACCCTGACCCTTACCCTAACCCTAAATCTAATTCTATACCTAACCCTGGCCATAACCTTAACCCTAGATAAATTGTTCACTGATTAATTCATCCAAAAAAAGCGATTTCTAGATCACTTTGCGCCGACAACAAACTCTTACCGGAAGTATATGTTCCAAGAGCAATCGATCAGATATCGGTATCGCGAGGTGATATCGCTGGATATCGGCTATATGCGATAGGGAGAATTGAGAATGATTACTCTACTGTAGCCAGACTCCTTCATGGAATTAGAAGTACACAACAACCTGGGTGCCAGACTCACAATGCAGGAGGAAAAAATGTGTTTTTCAGTCGAGAATCTGGCTGACCCAGCCTGGATTCTGGGCTGGTGAATGCTTGGATACAGACATGTACACTGTGACATCACAAAATTAAAACTTAAAATTATCATGACTTTCTTGAACTTTGACAGAGTTTTGTCAAACCTTCATGAATATGTGTTTCTTTCATGTTTTTGGTTTTATTAAAACTGACTGATCTGAAGTGTGGACCTTCCTATTAAACCTCTGGAGGGAACCTACTGTAATACCATGGACCTATCATGGATGGACTGTGCTCGGATAGACTTCCTTTGATCTATGATGACCACCGCCTCATAAAAAATCAAGACATTCAGGTGTTTTAAACAATTAGCTGTATTTCTAATTAGGCAGTGCCTTCCTCTGAATAACAAAAGAAAATCTGTTTTGAGAAATATGTCAACCGTTCAGCCTTCGCTGGGAGCTCGTAGCTGATCTTTTTACACACACTATGAATTAGTTTTGGGGTGAGCGAAGGGAAATTTTGGAAAAATTGGAGAAAGAGTTTGGTCCGTAACTTTTTCGGACACCTCCGGACACGAAATTGAGCTTGTTTCCATGAAAGATGAAACACTTAATAAACGATTTACAAGATATTTTTAAGGAAATAAGATTGCCTAATGTGCGATATGGTGGCATTTCTGTGGCATGTTTTCTACAGTAATCTCCTTTTATCACAAAAACGAAGCAACAATACAATCTGAAATACACAGAATCGTATCTTTATAAGATGTACTTCTACTGCACATGCACTTCAATTCATGAAGTGGTTCTGAAATCTTCTGCGCATACAGAATATATATTCCTCTAAATGCATCCAAAATTTGTTTTGCATATTTGGCGGCGGTCGTCACTGGATCAAAGAACCAAATGCGTCAAATATTCTATTGTGCTATCAATGAACGCGACTGGTGTAGGAATAAATTATTCTTCGTGCTGACTCCAGTTCTAACACCTTCCTGGTAATACAATGTACAAATGTACATGACTGTATTCAAAGATCATTACCCTACTCCATACAATGTATGTTTTGCAGAGAACTCATTGATGCATGCTGTGCACATTCACACCAGTTGGCATATTGTTTCACAATCTGTGCAAAGGAAAACTATGTGTGCAACAATAACCAAGCAAATCACTGGATGATTCATGTTATATACGAAAGAATCAGAACACACCCACACACTTCTTGTCTTCTGTTCAAAGCGTAAGCTGGTGTGTTCACACAAAGCACGCATATAAGTAAATTTTGCCTCACAAATCGTCATTATTATGCAAATTATACAAATCTTATATGTATTCGCTACCCTCAGTAAATGTACATCTCACAATGCATGTTGCTCAGATTCTGAGTTGAACCACAGTGTATTCATTATGTGTGCAGTTTGTACTACTGAGTACAGGTTTACTCATACAACAATGTACATCACATTGAAAAGTGAAAATCTCATTAAACATTCCAAGGACTATTACAAGAACGATTGATAAAGTTACACACAAAATTGCTTCTAAACAATTTGATATCCTTTGGTGTAATGATGTGTAAAAGTTGTGTCAAATTGTAGCTTTTTCAAAATTATTTCTCATTAGAGTCAAAGTTTTTCAACACCAAGTATAACTGTATGTAGATGGGAATATTTCAGTGTATCTTACAGTAAAAGGAACATGTAATTTTCAACAAACACAGAGTTGTACTGTACATGCATGTACAGCACATCATAAGTCCACAGTCTACACATTTACAGTATGTACCGTATTCTTCAAGACTCAACGTCCGGGTCTGTTCGACTACGGCTGCATTTATAAGAGTTTGCACATCAAGAATTGGTCTTTGGAAACATTGTTCCAAAACACACAATATAAGTGCATTGATAAGTTGATTTTTTCTGGTGAGAAACTCTGTTTCACTGAGTGTTCCATTGCGCAGATTGGCAGAAGGCCAACAAGGGCACACGCATACTGTGCAATGCTTTATGACGTCATTTAAACAGAGTTTCAGATCATGGTTGCAATTTATAAGATTGCAGAAACACTCTTTTTTTGAGAAACACTGTTTTGAAAAGAGGTGTGATGTAAGAAAACAAAAACTGTTGCTAGCCCGAAAAATAATTATATAAATGCACCCTAAATACGTGCATGCGTGACATTCCCACATTCTGAGAAAAGCTGGAAATACCGGTACTCAAGGTAAGAGAGCACTGGAGATAACAGAATACGTGGTAAACATCAACGCTATTCCTGTTAAATGCCGGACCTTCCTTACATTGAAAATGAGGGTTACCTATTTCCAAATATGTACTTGTGCAGATATTAGTGCTTCCCTGAAAATGTGAGGAAAGAGAAAATGCATGGCTATAACTTCATCTTGCAGGGAAATTAGAACTTTGTAGCAGGAAATGGAGCTTTCACTGGGAATAATGCCAATAGACGTACAAGTACATGTACAGCAGAGCTACCTGTACTCCAATGAAAGCAATCCAAATAAAATAGCATGATGTACATAATGTAACACAAAATGTAGAGCAAATTGAATTGTCTGAATATGTACTCTTCATGACTTTCTTGTAGAACAACAACACCAACGTAGCTTTATGTACATGTACTTTACAGTTCAGTTGACTTACATACATGTAACATACAGTATGTGAGTACATGTCTTCCAATTATTTACCTGATTCACCTGATGTAGAAACAGCTTTAAGGCACACAGCAAACCCCAGAACTTTCTTAGCACTTGAAAGCCAACAAATAGCGAATGCACTGATGTCTACGACGACACACCTACAGTACAGTGACACATCTTCAAAACAAATCACCACAAACAAACACACCACTTCAAAGCCAATAGGCTACAGTACTGATGATTAATGTCAACAATGTTACAGTATGTCTTTAAAAACAAATCATTCCTATGATAATTTTTTTTTTAATTCCTGAATTTCCTTTTTTTTTTATCGCTCTCTTCTTTTGCACAGCAAGAACTCCCCTTCCCATTAGATTAATTTCAAGTTGATTTGTATCCACAAAACATGAGTTGGATCTATTCAAAACCCACATGTATGCACTGCACTGTACATGTATGTAGACAGTAGCCAGTGATCTGAGATATATAAGTTGCAGGGACCGCTTTTATATCCCAGGTAAGAGCTCCCAGATAAAGACCGTTACGCTTGAGTTGGTTCCTTCAGTCTACCCTAAATCTGTAGGTTTACAATAGGATCTATAAATAACTCCAGGAACCTGAAAATGCTGTGGAAACCGGTATGACACTTGTTATTATTCTTGTACATTCTGGTACATTGTTACCAGTGCATTGTTTTCACCCATGTGACGTAAGACTTGCCCAATTTGTGCATTTTGCTTTATCATATCCTATTCCCCCCTCTCTCTCTCCCCTCTCCTTCCCTCTCTCATTCTCTCTCTCTCTCTCTCTCTCTCTCTCTCTCTCTCTCTCTCATTCTCTCTCTCTCTCTCTCCCTCTCTCATTCTCTATCTATATCTCTCTCTCTATTTCTCCCTCTCTCTCTCTCTCTCTCTCTCTCTCTCTCTCTCTCTCTCTCTCCCCTCTTTCTTAACTGGTCAGATCAGGATTTTCACAAGTGAATGTCTTTCCCTTTTGTCTCTCCAAATATATCCTATTTCCCAAGAACACCATTTCCTTTGAGGGTAAAAACATTGGGAAACATATATGCTGTCATTAGAAAATGAGGAAAAGTACCCTATTATTTCCTCCTTTTAATTCATATTCCCAGAAGGGTTGAACTTGCAATACCCACTGAATAAAACTTGTTTGAGGAAAATTTCCTTTTTGAAGCACAACTATACAACTTGAATAGGGGTCAGCATTTACATGTATCACTCTCAATTACAAATTGAAAGCTGTAATATCTTAAAATAAGCACTACATCACTAGAACTTACATTTAACCCTCTCATTCTACACTGGGTGTTGTACAGTGCTACATACAGAAAGGGCCTACAATCCAATGCATACCCTATATATACACTGTACATGTGCATCGTCAGACACTTTTTAGTTAATATATTAGTAAATACATCTGTGCACAAAGAATACATTTCACATCATTATTATTTGTGGTCAACTTCTTTTCTTAGTGTGTTCTCAGACCTACCATACTGTACATAGCACATGTATCATATGCTCTACTGCATAACTTTCAGAAAGTACGTACATGTCTATATTTAGTATGTACAAAGTTTACCATTATTGGCCACTTTTGGCATGAATCCAGGAGATACAGTATTATATCTGAAATGGCAGGAAAGAATGACCGGAAATTCCCCTTTTAAGAGTACCTTTATCACTCAGGAAAGTATTGCATGTACAATAAGGATGTGTACATACTGGGTACCAGTAATGCATGTCAAAAATACATGTACTGTATTCCACTGTCACGCCAATGCTTTGATGTCCCATGCTTTAATATCACCAACATTGATGTCAACTTGGAAAGAAATCTTTCATCTTTAATTCCCCATTTTGTCTCACAGACCTTCATTTGTCATCACATTTTAGAGCAATTTTCAAGAAAGTTAAGGGCAACACTATTAAAGACCATGTAATCAGCTTTCTTGAAAATGATTGAGGAATGATGAATTAACAGAGATACATACATGTAAGACATTTTTTCTTACTTATAAAACATTTTATATTTATTAACTTTCCAACTTCTACCAGAATTCTGGTAATGGGTTCAAAGAAATATGATTGATGTCTATCTATTCTTCCATAACAGTACCCCTGGTATTACTTTTGATAACTCAAACTAGTGGTTATTA
The DNA here is from genome assembly GCA_963669155.1 of Arbacia lixula. Lineage (NCBI taxonomy): Eukaryota > Metazoa > Echinodermata > Echinoidea > Arbacioida > Arbaciidae > Arbacia > Arbacia lixula. The sequence continues at coordinate 3,190,418 of OZ022585.1, forward strand.
AAGTTGAAGACTAGTAAAGTTGAAGACGATAATTAAAACTGTATTAAATGTTACCAGTTGCATACAAATGCATACTGGTACAGATTATACAAGATATCAATGTATACCTACACTGCTCAGACAGAATACCAGAGTGCCTGGAGATGAATATCCATAGCATTTTGCCAAGTTGATATGTTCAATTGGAAATTAGCCCTAATGCTGTAGATCATTTGTCCACTAGTGACCGAATGTACATGTATACTGCAGAATGTGCAGATGCAGATGTATAAATTTGTGCAAATTCTATTTTATCACTTCTTCCTCAGTTATTGCATCATGTATGCTATTACCCCTAGATGAGGCAATGACCCATCTATATAGCCTGCCTTTCAGCCTGTTGGGCATTTATAATCTGAAATATTCAATCAACAGGACTGACTGCAGTTAACTAATCATTCTCAACTTTCTTCTTTGGCTCACAGACTAAGAAAAGAGGGAGGACGAAAAAGTGACTAGTCTTGAGAGTACTAGACTCTATTTTAGGGTTTGAATTATATATGTGGAACAGCCTGAAAGCCAGGCTAACTGTCATGTGACTCAGACTCACCAGAGGACTAGTCACTCATAAGGAGAACAAAGGAGAATTCTAAACTTGAACAAGTTTCTATTACAGGTGATTACATCACAGAGAATAAATGTGTATGTGTGTGTGTGGGGGGGGGGGGGGGGGTGTACATCAGCTATTGAAGAGCAAACAAAATACAAAAATAAACAATACTGAAAAGTACTTGTCACAAGGCTCAAGGTTTACATACGTTAAGAATACACATCTTCCCACGTTCACACAGCCTTTATGCATTACAAGTACATGTATAAATGTATGTATGTAATCAAGGATGATAAATGCCTAATGAGAAAGTGTGCCAAAAATAAGTATTGCCTGAACTACATGTACCACCCAATAGTACCATGTGGTTCCTTGCACCCACCCATACCTGAATACTTCAATACATACACCACAGTGAGTCACGCTTGAAGTGAATCACCTACATGTATATCGCACAATGAACAGTGTACACAATGGCCAATCAATGCAAGTACATGGTCCTTCGTCAACATTTTTTGCTATTACATCACATTTGTTCCCAGTGACAAATATTTTCCACTTTGTCCCACGGTTGGGCGTAAACTATACTGATTAGGAAGTAAAATATAAACATGTAACATTACACAAACACGCAAGAACACAAAGTCCCTTTGCAAAGATCTTTAGTGCAACTCATGGAAAAATCTTCAAAGAGGCTGAACATGATGTTCAGGGTGGTGTACATTTTTTTTAAAGTTTTCTTTTGGATGTGCATCAAAGTGCAAACTGTACACTGCATTTCTTACACACAAATAATATCAACTGATTATTACTTCTTGCTAAAGAAAAAACAAAGTTACAGTTACAACTTGTGTCCTGACTCCTGAGATACATGTACTTACAGTACATGTGATTTAAACAGCCCGAATGACTAACGAGCAAAGTTTGGAATAAAGTTGATTGTATATAAGTACACATACTGTAAAATGAAAGTGGGGCATTTTCTTTAATCGTATTGAATAGAAGACATTATTCCTGACATGGCATATGGGGAAAGAAAAAGAATGGTGTATAATACAGAAATTGCCTTGCAGTGGATTATACAACAAACATTTACAACATGTACGTTATTTTTTTGGCTTTGTTTTTCCAGCAAAAATGGATCACAATATGTACTATATATACCAACTTTTGATCAAGCTTCAAGTTTATGCCTACATACATGTACATAAACATGCACATTATAAATAAACAGAAAGTGTGGAAATGGCATAAAGAATTACATCATGTACAATTACAAACAAACAAAATAAGTGAAATGAATGAGGAAAATAATAAAAGTGATATACCTTATTCCCAGGTAGGACATTGCACACAGAAAACACAGTTGGCAGCAACATAGTAGTAATGGCCATTTACACAGTTCAGCTGACAACAAACTTCCAAAGCAACATCAGCTATTTGCTCAATCAAAATGTTGGAACTATGCTATGAATTCACTTCCGCCCAATCAGAGGGTTGGAGCCAAGTCAGCCAATCAAAGCTCAGAATGCATTGTGGAAACCGATAATCACTACTGTATCTCAATACTAAACATAAAAATCTGCTTTGCAAGTAAAGAGTTGTAGACAAATATTGTAGAGTCAATGCATGTATTTGCTGTCAAGTTTCAAGATGGGCACGTCAAAATCAACACAGTATGATAACTTTCACAACCACCTTCATTCAGTTAGAGGCCAACAGATCCAATGATAATTTTGAGCTAATGTAGCCACTTTTTATCCTTTCCAGTGTTGTGATTACCAGGGAAACATGAACAAAGATTTGTGACATCACAACATTTGGGCTGGCTTTTCAAGGACTTAGAATGACGACACAAGGCAACTGATAAATAACTTCTTTTATCAAACTACATTCAATGCCACAAAGGAACAGCAAATACTTTGCAAACAATGATTGCACCCTAGAGCCGATAATAGAAAAAAAAATGGACTTTGACTTTGACGTCAAAATGCTCTATGCACTAATACTCCCACCATTCAGCCTAGTGGATGTGATGTCACAGCTCCGTCACAGTTGTTGCGCTTTCATGCCAGGAATAATATCACCATAGCAAAGGATCCAAACAGTACAACTCCACCCATTAGTACCCACGCTCTAAGATAATCAATTCATGGATTCAAATGCAATTCATGATAGGGAATTTTGGGGAAGAAAAAAGAATGATGCTTTTGATAATTTAAGGTTTGAGGGACTCCCACCGGAAGTCATGGAATAGTTAAAGCGTGGCTCTCAGCCTAATCCATACAATACAGTCAGAGGAATGTTGAGTATTATATCTCAAATGGGTCTGACTTTAACCAGACAAAGGAACTGTTCTCTAATTCCTCTAGACATGTCTAACAGCAACTAAAAATTGACTTATTAGTTGGTACAACTCCCTAAGGTACCTGTGATACACGGAGTTTAGAATAGAATTGTCCAATTGCTCTGAAGCCAGGTTAGGTAAAAGTTTGTAAACAAGGGGTGGTATTCCAAAATTCCCTCTTAGTTATCTCCCAACTCCTTTAATTAAATGGACAATTCACCCTGAAGATGAGTTGGTTTCAATAAAAGCAGAAACATGAAAGAAACATATAAGTGAACGTTTGATGACAATCCGTCAAAGGACAAGAAAGTTATGATCTTTTGAAATTTCAATTTTGTTACGTTATGTGCGAGGTGCTCTCCCATATGTTGTGCACAGAAAAATTCCATAAATTGCTCTTGACAACGGATTGATTTGTTTTCATACAGGTGTGTAAAAACATGTTTCTATTGATGTGTCAAATGCAAAGGTGAAAGGATGCATATCATTTTGAGAAAATGCACATTTTCAAAAGAAATTGTACACTACATATGGGAGAGCACCTTGCACATGATGTCACAAAATCAAAACTTAAAAAGATCATTTGACAGATTTTCATCAAACCTTCACTAATATGTTTCTTTCATGTGTCTCCTTTTATTGAAACCAACTAAATTTGATGGTAAACTGTCCCTTTAATAGGTGCCTAGGAGAGCCAAATATGGCATTCTCGAATGTCCTCCCAAGACACTCCTACAAATGTACATGTAATGCAAATTAGCGAGGGTTTGCCACACCCAGTGAGCAATTTCCTAACCAATGGACTTAGTGTTTTATTTTGAACAGCCATTCATAATTAAGAAATCTCACAGGGACTTTCCCCCAGGTTTCTTTTTAATGCTGTGGATGTGCAAATACAGTGTACAGTGTATGTGCAGGCACATCAAGCATGTACATGTACATACACCCATGTACAGTGTATGGTTGCTGCTTTTGTTGATGTTTTTTTTTGCATACATGCACACCTAATATTCTGCTGGTCATGTGTGCATTCTGGAATACCAATCCTCCTAATTTCCTAATTTTCATTTAAATGTGCATTTAAAGTTAAGAGAAAGCTTAGGAGGGGAGTTACTTGTAAGAACAATTTTGGAATAGCAGTTAGGAGAAAATCTAGAGTTAGAATGAAATATCTCCTATTCAGAATAACACCCAAAAGCCAAAATATTTAGTAATGCTTTATTGCATTCACCTGCATCTAGTCATGCAGATTCAATGGGTGGAATGCACTTTGAATCCATTAGTTGTTGCTGCTTGGACAACTCTCGGAGAAGCTTTGGGGTTTCCATGTTTCCACATGCAGGAAATTTGTAGACATAACAAAAAATGGTCTATTTGTGGTTCAAATCAGCAAAATCAGCATGTCAATCGCTCTTTGAGTTACATGTATGCACTACATGTACATGTGGAAGCATGTATGTCAGAAAAGTTTACTGACTGTCATAATACGAATATTTCAAATTGCAGCAAAATTTTATATGATTTCTATTTTCTAAAATCACTAGCATCTCAAGTGAAATTCAGTAGACAATTACTTTTAAACAAAATAATATTTTGAAACATCCCAATCTGGAATGAGAATATGTGATATCTATAACTTTGCTTGAATCACTGCCATGTTAAGCAAAGCTGATACATGTGTATGTAGTGTATGCACACGTAGCAAAACAATTCACAATCATTTTTTTTTTTTTTTTACAGAAGTGTACTTGATGGCATGATGACTCTTGATTTGATCAGAAAAGATTTTCCGGTGTAAATTAGCATCACGATTATGATTTTACATGAAGTCATTCAAATTCTCTATCTTTTTTTGTTTCAATTCATGCAATGCTGTAACTGTGCAAGAACCAGTTCTTGCACAGTTCCTTAATGACCCACAAGAGAGTTAATTGTGTGTTGTGCCTATAAAAAAAAAATCGTTATCATCATTTGTTTTTTTTTTTTTATTTAATTTGTTTATATTATACATCTACATATCCCCCCTGTTCCTTTGTCTTTCCTTCCTTTTTTTGCAGGGGGGGGGGGGGGGGGCTTTTGTAGCAGCTGTGTCTCCTACATGTACATACATACATTGTGTAAATAATGTAATTTACTGACAATTTCCCTGTCAAATATATTTTTTTTAATACACACCATATACAGCAGTGTTTATTTCAGGATACAAATTGCTTAATTTCCTTCCAGACTTCCTTCCTTCCTATGCATATCTTTCACTATTTGTTTTTATGTTGTATTCCTTTTTGTTTCAACTTGACTTGTTGACACACAGTAAGATGTTTCATGTTTTATGTGAACTCCTTTACTGATAGTGATACTGTATATTCTACACCAAATGATCACAGTTGTCTGGTTGTATGTCTATGCAAGGATCCTGAAAAAGTGGAATAGGAACACGGAACAACGTCAGCACCCACTGACTCACTAGGGATGTAGGATGTTCATCTGCAATTAATTGGGTTGGGACGTTTTACATGGCAACTATCATCCATGTTAGTCTTCTTTCCAGGCTTTGGTGTGTTTCTATAAAACAAACAATTCAATAAAGGGGTCTGTCTGACTGCAATATATATATTAATCATTCTCAATTTCGTTTCAGGCTGGGATGAACTGAACAAACAGGAAAATGTTGCTGTGACTTTGGTAGGACTCTTAGAAAGAATATCAGACCCCAGTTTTCAGTTCGGATTTCCAGGAATGTCCAACATCCTTCAAGCCAATGAGTTAAGTTATACACATCGGTAGTATCATTATAAAAAAAAAAATATGGATTTACTTGATTGTATTCTGTACATGTAGCACATGTATTCAAAAATCTTTTGACACTTTTGAAAATGAAGAACTCAAATCAAGCTGAAATTGACACAACATAAAGTCAATGGATTTTATTTTTTTAGAAGCAGGCGTTGTGACATATTTCATTAATTATTATTCTTGTAATAATGCAGTGAATACTTAATGAAATGTTCACATTGGACATTTGGATCTAAAAATTTGTGTGTATGTGATTGACATTTGCCATTGTGCATCATACTATGTCCACTCACAACATCTTTTCTGCAAGAAGCTTACATGTAAAATAAACCACACTGTGATGGCAGTTGCTAGTGGATTGACAGGCATGATACACAATGGTCATTGTTGTGTTCTGAATTAATTGCCCAAAACACAAACATTTTGTGAAAATCTCATTAAATACATATTATTACTTGTTACAAGACTAAGAATTGATGGAATGTCACGAAATGCTTCTAAAAATTTGACATCCCTTGACTTAATGTTAAACTCAATTTCAGCTTATTGTGTTCAAAGCTTTGTGTATCCAAAACACGCTCTTGGCACTGCTTTCACTGACTCTATTATGAAGCACCGTACGTATCTCCAACCCGGAAGTGAGGGAGCAATGAAGATTTAGAGCGACTTCAGCGAAGAAATTCAAAGCTTGGAACTTTGGACCTTAGATTCCAAAAACTACTTCAAATTGTGAGTAAACGATTATTTTTTCTCTTATTACCTTTCAAATTAGATCTAGATTGATGTAAGGAAGGCGACCTGTGATTGATTTTATATTATTTTTGTTTGTTGCACATAATTGAAGTTTGGGCCGTTTCGCCATAATTCGTACACACAGCCTGTGGAGTTTGTAAATTGGTGGGTCACATGAACTGCCAAGGTTTTAGTTGACCTATCACTTTTTTCAGCAATTTAAATGGCGACATGAAGTCACAGCCTTGGTCCCACACATACACATGAAGATTATCATCATATTCATAACAACATGTCAGTAAAAAAAATCTATTCACACACAATCAATATCACTTCTGCATTCCTTTAATCTCAGCTTCCTTCTACAACAGCATACAATGTATAAATCTAATATGTGAGGTATAGATCTACATAATACATCCAAAGAATACTGCTTTAAAATAAAACATGAACTCTATGACTATGACGACTGCTACTTGCTAGCTGCTTGCCTTTGCTTGCCTTAACTTAAGTTTAAGACTTTAAGTAGTAATGGTATTTACCTTAGCTTTTTTACAGTTCTCCTCGCTACCCTCGAGGTGGATCCAGACTGATTGCAAGTTCGTTGACAATGGGGCCGCGGAAGTGGTCAGGTCCGGGTCAAGAAATGCTAATCCAGACTCATCAGTCGAATCCGGGTAGTCCTTTCCATACGACCCAGTAATGCAGCCGGAATCGCCAGAGCTTGCAGCGCGACCCTGCTCTTCGCCCACGCCGAACTCGTCGGCCCCGCACCGAGCGCGAACTCGGTACACATCCTGGATTCGGGCTAACCTCTCCGTCACATTATTGCGCTTGTCAGCGGGTACGACAAATTCCACACTCATCTTGCCATCTTTCCTGCTGTCAGACAGCAGAAAATACAAAATGTTACGTCTACCATGGATCTTCGAGTTCAGTTCTTCACGTTATTGAAAGAATTTTCGTACCAGTTTCATAACACACTAAAGTACAACCTCTCCTTGTCGTGTCCAATCGTTGCGTAAATACAATACACAAATTTGTACAAATACAGCGAGCTGCGCTAGCTGCGCTGCGCGCTGATCTCTGATCGACCGTGTGTGTGTGTCCAAGAAAGCGGAACTAGTATCGGTATCAGCACGCGATACTCGGTAGAGGGAGACGCCACGTTATACAATCCATACATTTTGCACCGCAGCTTGTCGAGTAAACAAAAGACAATCGATTTGTCATCAAAACTGAAACTATGGTAATTTAATGCGGAAGTTTACACTAAAAAAATATACATTGTGCTCGAGTGACAAGAGCGGTTAATGGCGACTAGGCTTCAAATACAATGGAGTTCAAAAAGGTACAGAAAATAGTGTGTCGTGTAAGTTTAACATAGAATGTAAATAGATGCGTCTAGGCCTTTTTTGTCCACAATATTCACTTGGAAACAAAATGATAGTTTGATTAGGAAATCATTTTTGAAAGACAATATGTACAACAATATCGATCTTAATGCTTTTTTTTGTTATTTCATTGGCAGATATTAAATATCTCGCGGGCACAAAACATGTTCGACATATGCTTTTAACCTAGACACGTAATATGTGGGGGAAATGTGAGGTAAATCGGATACCCTAACCTACTGCAGCTCATAGCTCTAAAACAAAAAAAAAATTGAGACCCTTTTTTGTGACGAACTATACTAAGGGAATAAATAACAATACACGATTACAGTACAAGAGTGGAACTAACTACCGGTATCACTTGTTAAAATGTCTTCAACTTCTAAAGATAGTTTTAATGCAACAACAACAAGAACAAAATCACGTCATGTTTACGCCCCCGCCCCCCCCCCAAAAAAAAAAAAATAATAAAATAATAAATAAAAAAAAATAAAATAAAATAACTACCAGTCGCTGACGATCCCACGGGTGAAACAGTCTGTACGACCAGTTTAAGTTAAGCATCCAACCAATATATTATTTATATATATATATATATATATATATATATATATATATATATACCACTGGATCCAGCGTTAGGGAGACATGCTATAAAAATGCGTCTTTCGGAGACATTTTCTAGATTACATCATAACTTTGTAGAAAATCTACCAACGTTTATTATGATTCGCGAAAATAAAAACTAAAACTGTTATCCTTAAATCAGCACATTTCTCATTTTCAATAGGAATTCCTTTCTTAAGTTACAAATATATGGTGCTAATTTTTGTCTCCCTAACGTTTTGTTTCACTCTGGGCAGCGTTAGGGAGACATTTTCCTGTGTCCTACCTTAAGGAGACATGTCTCCCTAATACACCGTTTTATACCATGTACACTAAGCATAGGCAAATATTTACAAATAAAATTTTAACTTGTGCTCTAAGGGAAACTCCACCCTGAAATTGTGTTCATTTTGATTAAAACAGGAAAATGTAGGAAACATATTAGTCAATGTTTGAATTTAAAAGTTTTAATTCGTCACTGTTTTCACGAACCATATTATATGGCAAATGCATTTTCACGAACCGGGCCGCTAGCGGACTACGTGGGATCAATTGAGCTAGTAAGTTAACTTATCGAGTATTTTTATCAATATATCTGATGTGATCTGCCGGTTACATGCCAAATCTTGTAACAGATGCTGATTTAGACCCTGCCATATTGTTTGAAGATCCAAAATAAGCATAAAATTGATGTTAAATATGTCGTTATTGGTTTGACTGTCCCACCTATTGCTTTTTGTGTATTCAAAATGTGTGTGCGAACTGTAAGTGTAAAGCCCGGCTCACACCTTTGCGTTTTTAGCTACATCATATGTACGTATTGCTGCGATACCCGAACGCAGCCTAAACGCAGCCGGCCTTAAGCAGCACGACGCAGCAAAACATTTGGCAGCCCTCACACTGTTGCGTGTGGAGCTCGTTATAGCTCGTACATTTTTTTGAAAAACGACCGCTTACGGTCGCTTTAGGTTGCGTTTTACCGCGCTCTAGCTCGCTTTTGCTCGTAGCAGTACGATGCAATACAAAGTTTGCTCTCCACGTTGCCTGTTTATCTCGTTAGCCACTCGCTTGTTTCTCGCTAGCCGCTCGCCCTACCTCGTCTCGCCTCGACTCACTGCTCATTCACTCGCTTTATCTCGTTGCCTGGCAACATTCCTGTTGCTAGGCGAGAAGACAAACACGAGATACTTTACGTCTGGTTATTTTAATGATTATCCGAACAACACCTAGTAATAATGATACTGCCTGACTTGGGGCTTTTTTCTAGATTTTAAACAAAAAATGAAATAGCTTTCTTGAACGCAATGTCATAACTATCGTCATTAAATTGTCAACATTTGATCCTTTCAAAATCAAATTACCTAAATTCTGAATTTATATCTAACTGTGTATTAAAGCTTTTGTTCTCTCAATTGATGTTTTTTTTATTATTATTTTTAATGAAAATGCTTCATAAATATGTGAGAATTCACAATGTTAAAGGTGTACCTGCTCGCCCTGATTCTTTTTCTCTCTCTTTTTTTTGTCCACATGCACTCCGATTGTGCCAATTGTCATGTCTTGGGGATAGGATCACGTGGTTGTGTCCGATTGTTAAAATAAACAAGCTCCTCAATTAAGCCCTGCTCACACCTTTGCGTTTTTAGCTGCGTATTGCTGCGGTAGCCGAACGCAACCTAAACGCAGCTTTAAGCAGCACGACGCAGCAAAACATTAGGCAGCCCTCACACTTTTGCGTATGGAGCTCGTTATAGCTCGTAATTTTTTCCGAAAAATGACCGCTTACGGTCGCTTTAGGTTGCGTTTTACCTCGCTCTTGCTCGCTTTTGCTCGTAGCAGGACGATGCAATACGAAGTTTGCTCTCCACGTTGCGTGTTTATCTCGTTAGCCACTCGTTTGTTGCTCGCTTGCCGCTCGCCCTACCTCGTCTCGCCTCGACTCACTGCTCATTCACTCGCTTTATCTCGACTGCTGCTCGTTCCGCAGCGTAACAGTTCGCTCTGCTGCGTACACGTGTGGTCATATAATGCAGTGGTGATGATCATTTTGTGGTACTAGTCAGATCTCGTTATCCGTGTTGCCTTGCAACATTCCTGTTGCTAGGCGAGAAGAAAAACACGAGATACTTTACGTCTGGTTATCTTAAATGATTATCCGAACGACAAATAGTAATAATGATACTGCCTGACTTGGGGCATTTTTCTAGATTTTAAACAAAAAATGAAATAGCTTTGTTGAACGCACATAACTATCGTCATTAAATTGTTAACATTTGATCCTTTGAAAATCAAATTACCTAAATTCTGAATTTATATCTAACTGTGTATTAAAGCTCTTGTTCTCTCAATTGATGTTTTTTTTTATTATTGTTAATGAAAATGCTTCATAAATATGTGAGAATTCACAATGTTAAAGGTATACTTGCTAGGCCTGATTCTTTTTTTTTTCTCTCTCTTTTTTTTTGTCCACATGCACTCCGATTGTGCCAATTGCCATGTATTGTGGATAGGATCAAGTGGTTGTGTATGATTGTTAAAATAAAGGAGTTCCTCAATTAATGTTTAGGCAGATATCCGCAGTGCTGGTTAGCCAAAGCGAGCAGGAACGAGCTAAAATGAGCAGGAACGAGGTAAAACGAGCGAAAGACGAGCTCGACTCGCAGTTAAGATCCAAGACGAACGCAGTGCATCGAGCTACATCCGTAACGGTTCTTGTTGTTGCGAACAGCGTGCGAGGTATAGCGCAAAGAGCCAACGAGATACGCGTTGATGCGAGCTAAAGCGAGGTAAGTCGAGGTAAATCGAGCCGGTAACCAGCTTTAGGCAGTGAAACGCAGCTCAAAGTAGCGCTGCGTTGGCCTGCGTTAAGCTGCTCGCTGTTGCTCGTCCTTGCTCGCATCATCTGGTTGCCACTCGTCTTTGCTCGTATGGATTTTTCTCTTGCGTTCAGTTGTGGAAGTTTGAAAAAATTTCAAACTAGCGAGCTAGAACGCAATGCCTCTATGTTGGTCTGCATATTGACCTCGTATTAGCTCGTTTAATCGCGTTGTGTTGCGTTTATCTGCGTTCGGGCAATACGCAGCTGAACGCAAGCTAAAAACGCAAAGGTGTGAGCCGGGCTTAAAACGGTGCGTAACTTTAAATTGTATCCAGTATGGGGCTAAGTAAAATGACAATCAATTTGGTCTTTACATGTTACATTCTGCGTGTTAGTACAATGCATGTTTTCTTCTACTGGTATGACTAGCTCTTAATTTAGCAAGGAAACGTAAGAAAGATTGGGGACAACTTGAAATAAGAATTATCCTATGGTTAACATTATTTTATAGACTTAAAAACTTGAACTTGTTGTGTTAGATTTTCATGGACACATTACCAGATGTACAGCTCTAGGGAATTGGCATTGGGTTAAGGGAAAGGGAAGGAACCGCGGTTTTATCAGGTTCAGCATGGAATTGCTTTAGCCTAAAAACAATCCGGTGTCATGCTGAACCGGAAAAAATATACCTTTCTATTTTATTGATTCCCCAATGTTCTGCATACATGTACATGTACATACATTGTAGATGCAGGTGTGCCCCCCCCCCCCCACACACACACACTAGATTGATTCATCATTTGCTCTCGTAGTTTCTGAAATAATGTGCTGCATGATTTAAAGTTTTGATAGAACTCAATGTTTTCCTGTAATAAGCATGCTCTACATGTAGCTTGAATAATTGATAGTTTAGAAGTGAATTCACAATTTTGTATTTTCTTTTGTTTATTATGTATAACAGGTTTCTGGAAGAGTTGAGTCGTCCTGCAGTGAACAGTCCTTTGGGCAGTCAATTCATCATGGTCCTTTCATCAGAAAGAACTTTCTAAAGGGGAGAATCTCTTACTATCCAAACTGCACAGCTTCATTCCAAATAGAACTACATGCAGAAGGCTAGAGATGTTCATCCCAATCCAGGACTGGACAGGGGTAAAGATGACACACTCTCCTCTTCAGCTATAGACCTGATTATCATCCTCATCTTCATCATCTTCAACATGCAATTAGGTATTCCCCATTGGCACTCTTGCAGTGGAGACACCCAAGCATTCAGCTTCCACATGATGTTCATCGCACCATTTAGTCACTTCGAATTCATCGAAGGAGAACACATAGAAGAACGTGAGGTGGCAAACGAAAGAACAGTATCACACAAAATAGGCAAGGTTGTCTATTTTCTAACTTTCAGCTTTGCTCAGTGAATGTGCGGTCTGTCTGTAGTAAGACTGCTCTGATACACGACTTTATATGCGATATAGCAATGTGGATTTGATTGCCATGACAGAAACCTGGCTCACGGTCAATGATACAACAGTTCTGCAAGAACTCATCCCTCCTGGAGCTATGTGCATACACCAAAAAAGGGTCTCTGGCCTCGCATACAGAGAGACAATCAATATCAAGTGGACGCAGGTGAAAAAGTTCGCAGAATACTGTACTATCTCGTATAAATCATTTCGTCTTCAACTTATAAATCGACCTCCCTATTCAGAACCACATCCAGTAATGGTAAAATCATTTGTATCAATATTCAATGAATATATTCAATGTCATTTGCTGTCAAATATTCCTTTGTTAATCATAGGGGATTTCAATATTAACCCTAATACTCCCCAGGTATTTCAAAGCTTGTTATTACCGGGGGGGGGGGTGGGGCATTATGGCCCCCCCCCCCCCTGAGATCTCGGCCATGGGTCGCCCGATTGCCTAAAAATTTTGCACAAGGGTAAAGAATTATGTAATCTACAAAGTTGTATAGCTAAATTTACGAAAGTCCTTTTATTTTTTTTTAAAACTAATTAATTTATGCTAATTTATGCGAGAAATCATAGATTTTGGTGTTTCTCACTAAATTATGCCTCAGGCATAGTAATTTTTGGTACAAATGTCTTTCATAACTCCCTCATCAATTCTTGAAAGAAAAAGATAGGTTGTGGTAATTATTTCTCATGTATTTTATTGTTTTTCAATTTTCTTATGTATTTCTTTGTTTTTCGTCAAGATTCAGATGCGTATGCGTGGGTGTGGGTGTGTGTGAATGTGGGTGTGTGTGTGTGTGTGTGTGTGTGTGTGTGTGTGTGGTAATTATTTACACTATTTGAAACAATGATAACACTTAGAAAAGTATTTACATAAATTGGAAAAGCTCCTAATTTTATCCATAGGGTTATACACAGTCACATAGAGAAATAGCGAAATTTCAGTGACATGTGTTCGGTAAACGTAATCTGACACCCGCACGGTAGGTCCGATCGCCATAAATTTGGTATCAAAATGTGCGGGAAGGATCAGAGAAAAAAGTCAAGAAATTTCGTTTCGAAATATTGAGGCGTTAGGAAGTACCGACAAAACTTCGACAGGGGGGGGGCCATAATGGCCCCCCCGGGAGTATTAGGGTTAATGAGGACACTGACAAATACAGATGCCAGGTCCTTTTCAGATCTTGTTGAATCACTTCGTTGTAAGCAATTGGTGAATTTTTCAACATACTTACATGTATGGTCTTACACTTGATTGAGTGATATGCCGCCAGTCTGATGACATAGTTGTTGGGCCTCCATGGCCACACTGCTCTTTGGTATCTGGTCACATTGCAGTTATGTGCTCCCTTAAATCTTATAAACCCCAATTACCTATTAATTAGATATCTTTGTGGAAGCTCTCTGCTATTGATGTAAATAGTTTGAAGTTGGACATATAGCTAATAGTGAGCTTTGCATGCACAGACCTGGTGATCTAACTGAATTAGCATTGTTATATGATGTCACACTTAGTAATGTTTCAGAGAAACATGCTCCTGCAGCTACCTGTTTGGTGACAACCAAACAGGTAGCTGCACGCCCTCAAGTACCGTGGTATACCAATGATGTGAGGATAGAAAAAATGAAAAGGAGAAAATCTGAAAAGCATTGGCTAAGAACTAGGGCAGCTAATGATTGGGGCGAATATAAGACAGTTCAAAATGTGACTCTGCAACTTCTGAACAAAACTCGTACACAACACGACAGAGATCTTATTCTGGAAAACAAGGATAATCAAAAGAAGCCTCTCATTGTTGTCAAGTCCATGTTGAACATGTCAAATAAGCAACCTTTGATACCATGTACTACATGTATTGATGAAAATGAATTTGTCAATGAGCTAGGTAATCACTTTTCTGACAAAGTCTTGAAAATCCATAAGAATATTGAAACATGTTTAGATGCAATTTGTGAGCCTAGGAATTATCCTCCTTTTGACACTTTCAACAAAGTAGATATTTTAAGTAATTTTGAATCTCTTTCTGAGTACGAGGTTGAAGAACTCATTGCCAACCCACAGTTTTGAACCGCGGTATATTTTGTCCAGTTCAGCATGAAACATGATGCTTTAGCCTAAAAAGCATCATGTTTCATGCTAAACTAGACAAATATACTGCGGTTTAAAACTGTGGGTCTTTCACTTTCCTCCCTTTCCCTTTACTTATGCCAATTGGTCGAGGGTGTAGCTATCCAACAGATTATGGAACATCTTAGACACAACTCTCTTTTGTCATGTACTCAATCTGCATATAGACAATTCTACAGCACTGAAACTGCACTGCTAAGAATAAAAAGTGTACTGTTAATGGCTATGTATATTTAGAAAGTCACCCTTTTACTTTTAATGGATCTAAGCAGTGCATTTGACACAATAGACCATTCTCGCTTGCTAGAAGTAAGACGAAAAGTAACACATAGTATCTTCATACACAGTTAAACCATTGCCCAACAAGTCCGTCCGTTTATAAGTGAGGTTAAAGATTGACTGAGAATCGCTGCTGGGAATGGAGATGTGGGCAGCAAAATGTGATTTTTAATATTCCTTTCTCTTTCTTTACCGTGTTTACGGCCATAAACATATCAATGTTCACCTTGTACTGTTACAAATATTTATTTTCATTGATATCCAATGTATGCACAGGTGCACCACATGTCTACATGACATAGTTTAACTGCAGCCTGTAGCATGGGGTGAAATATCCCCTGATACTCCTATTGGTGAAATACATTTACAGAAAAAATGTATTTAAACTACATCAATCAGTTCTCAAGAAAAGGTAGACATCTTTCAATGTTTTCAAATTCCTTCTTTGGTGTTACATGCGTCGTGTACATTAATATCCTTAGTAGTCATGGTAGTGTGTTGAATGGTGATGAATCCACTTTTTCAACATTAAACCTGTGTTCTAATTGTTACAAGCGTAATCCAGACACAATAGGTACCAACCGTTTGGCTGCAAGTTTTATTTTTCCCCACTGTAACAAATTATATTTTTATTTGGAATCACAAACTGATGTTGTGCTTAGCCACTAATTCAAAACCTCATGGTTTTAATGTTTGAAATATCACACAAATTTCAATTGAATGAAGCCAGAATTTAGAATATCAATGACATTTTGCTGAGTTTTATTCAATGTTATGTCTGTATTCCCGTTTCAAAGAAATCGTGGGGAGAACGGTCCTTTGCTCATGCAGGGCCAACCCTGTGGAATTCTCTTCCACAGAGTTTGAAAACCCTGATGTCAGTGACCACCTATAAGGGCAACCTAAAGACATACCTGTATAATGGTGCTTTTTGACATACAACCATATATGTTTTAACTTGGTAAGTTCACACCTGTACTGTATACTTTTCTTTGTCGTTAATGTGCTCTGAAGCGCCTTGAGCATCTAATTAAGATAAAAATTCCATGTATTCAACCAAATGAATGCACTTTCAACATGTAAAGTTGTATGCACTATATAGTAAACTGCATCACATGTATACTTGTAGAGCTTTGTTTGAAACTTAATAAATGCAATATTTAATATCATATATTGTTTTGGGTATTTTCCTTGCCAGGATGATTGTAAATCTAATTACATGGATAGAATGACAACATGTCAATATGAGGGTATGCATTGTAAATAGTGTTGTTTGTGTAAGCAGGTGGCTATGAGTCCTCAGTTTGCATACTGTT
>OZ022585.1:3207097-3264597 GCA_963669155.1 Arbacia lixula
TGAAATCATAACTCCTCTGGCTTCTGTTACCAGACATAGTTGTTCACAGACTCGGTTGTGTCCATCCACCTCACAGCCTAGTACCTAGGCTACCACATGTTATGCATTTGCTACTGTACTGAAAGTTTGTAACATCCCATGTCATTCACCCTCACTGCTTACGTCTCTTTCTCTCTCTCTCTTTCTGTTTCTCTGTCTCCCTCTCTCTCTCTCTGTCTCTCTTTCTCTCTCTGTCTCTCTCTCCCTCTCTGATCTCTCACTTCCCTATATCATCCATACATGCAGACATGTCTGTTCCCACGGTCATTCTGTTTACCAACATCCCCATCTCCTAATCCACCCCAGGATAGGCCACCCCCCCCCCCCCCCCCCAGTCAACACTTCCTATACAGTGTATTTATCAACATGTTACTTAGTAAACACGTGTCAGTGTTGTGCACTGGTGCTGACTGTGTGAGCTCTGAATAAAATCACTTGCTATCTAGACATCAACTGAAGCAGTCCTACGTGTCTCTCTGTATACCGTAGTATATACCAACATTATAGAACCAGTGTAAAATCATAATGGCACTATTTTTTATTTATTTATTTATCTTTTTTTTTTTGGGGGGGGGGGGGAGCTAGCAAGCTGCTCTCTGATTCGTTTGATTATTCTGCCTCTGTAGGAAAAGTCCGAGGTCAATAGACAATAGTTTTTTAGTTATAGATCTTTGACACATTATGTGTTGCTATGTCCACAGTGGAATGGTTATGGATTCTCAGAAAGTCACCCTTTTACTTTTCAAAGATCTAATCAGTGCATTTGACAGCATAGACCATTCTCGCTTGCTAGAAACGTTAAAGACGCGTTTCGGTATAAATGGTCTTGTCCGTATGTGGATAGAGTCATACAGTGTACCTTGCGAATAAATATCAAAAGAAAAAAAAAGATGGTGCCCTTCATTTGGCGGCCCACAATTAAGGATCACGATTAGGTCCCGTGTTATTTACAATGTACACTAGCGATCTCGTTTCATATGTTCAAACATGCTTTCCTTATATGTCACTGCTATGGTGATGACACACAGCTTTATGTATCTGTCAGTCTCACTGAGCATTCTCAAGAATAAGCCGTATTATTAGTAGAAACGTGTATTGACTATGTAAGTACGTGGATGGATGCTAGAGAATAGGCTTTTACTAAATGATAGTAAAACTCGTGAAGTTGACGTCCAGTTCTTCTCTTCCGCATTGCCATTGTCGTCCATCTGAGATAGATAAATCTAAGTTAATTCTATACGTTTGGAGACAAATCAAAGCAACCTAGCTGGCATAGCTGCTCAACTTAGCAATAACGCTTCGTCTGATGACGACTTGCGAATGATTTGCTGCATATATACCGCGACGCGCGCGGGATGCTAAGTAGAGGCGCTTTAAGGAGACACTTATTGCTAAAATATACCGTCTAAGGGAGACGTATCGGCAAATATATGTATATCCTACTGTGCTGGAGTATGATGAAAAAATAGCTTTTCAGTGTTGTCTAGTCCATGTTGAACATGTCAAATAAGCATCCTTCGATACCATGTACAATTGATAGACATGAATTCGTCAATATGCCCTAGGTAATCACTTACTTGTCTGACAAAGTCTTGAAAATCCATAAAATAATGAAAAACGTTTAGATCCAATTTGTGAACCTAGGAATTATCCTCCTGCTGACACGTTCAACAAAGTAGATATTTCAAGCAATTTTAAATCTCTTTGTGAGTACGAGGTTGAAAAACTCATTGCCAACCTCAGCAAAAATTCATGACCATTGGACCCAATACCCACAAAACTCCTCCTCTAATGTGTCGATGTACTCATTCTTATGTTCACATCATTGATCAATCTCTCTCTCTCTCTCTCTCTCTCTCTCTCTCGACCGGTCACTTTCCAATGCAATGGGAAAATGCTCTTATCACTCCGTTATTGAAAGAAACCGATTCTTCATGCAGTCTTTAAGGAAACTTACGACCTGTAAGCAATATGAAATACATATCAAAATTGGTGGAGGATGCAGCTACCCAACAGATTATGGAACATCTTAGACGCAACTCTCTTTGGCCATGTACTCAATGTGCACACAATTCTACAGCACTGATCCTGCACTGCTGAAACTGCTTTGCAAGGGTCACGATTGGGTCCCATGTTATTTACAATGTACACTAGAGATCTCATTTCAAATGTTCAAACATGCTTTCCTGAGATCTCATGTCACTGCTATGATGATGACACACAGCTTTATGTATCTTTCAGTCTCACTGAGCATTCTCAAGAATAAGCCGTATTATTAGTAGAAACGTGTATTGACTATATAAGTACGTGGATGAATGCTAGAGAATAGGCTTATACTAAATGATAGTAAAACTCGTGAAGTTGACGTCCAGTTCTTCTCTTCCGCATTGCCATTGTCGTCCATCTGAGATAGATAAATCTAAGTTAATTCTATACGTTTGGAGACAAATCAAAGCAACCTAGCTGGCATAGCTACTCAACTTAGCTGTAACGCTTCGTCTGATGACGACTTGCGAATGATTTGCTGCATATATACCGCGACGCGCGCGGGATGCTAAGTAGAGGCGCTTTAAGGAGACACTTATTGCTAAAATATACCGTCTAAGGGAGACGTATCGGCAAATATATGTATATCTTACTGTGCTGGAGTATGATAAAAAATAGCTTTTCAGTGTTGTCTAGTCCATGTTGAATATGTCAAATAAGCATCCTTCGATACCATGTACAATTGATAGACATGAATTCGTCAATATGCCCTAGGTAATCACTTACTTGTCTGACAAAGTCTTGAAAATCCATAAAATAATGAAAAACGTTTAGATCCAATTTGTGAACCTAGGAATCATCCTCCTGCTGACACGTTTAACAAAGTAAATATTTCAAGCAATTTTAAATCTCTTTGTGAGTACGAGGTTGAAAAACTCATTGCCAACCTCAGCAAAAATTCATGACCATTGGACCCAATACCCACAAAACTCCTCCTCTAATGTGTCGATGTACTCATTCTTATGTTCACATCATTGATCAATCTCTCTCTCTCTCTCTCTCTCTCTCTCTCTCGACCGGTCACTTTCCAATGCAATGGGAAAATGCTCTTATCACTCCGTTATTGAAAGAAACCGATTCTTGATGCAGTCTTTAAGGAAACTTACGACCTGTAAGCAATATGAAATACATATCCAAGTTGGTGGAGGATGCAGCTACCCAACAGGTTATGGAACATCTTAGACGCAACTCTCTTTGGCCATGTACTCAATGTGCACACATTTTCACAGCACTGATCCTGCACTGCTTTGCAAGGGTCACGATTGGGTCCCATGTTATTTACAATGTACACTAGAGATCTCATTTCAAATGTTCAAACATGCTTTCCTGAGATCTCATGTCACTGCTGTCATGATGACACACAGCTTTATGTATCTTTCCGTCTCACTGAGCGTTCTCAAGAATAAGCCGTATTATTAGTAGAAACGTGTATTGACTATATAAGTACGTGGATGAATGCTAAAGAATAGGCTTATACTAAATGATAGTAAAACTCGTGAAGTTGACGTCCAGTTCTTCTCTTCCGCATTGCCATTGTCGTCCATCTGAGATAGATAAATCTAAGTTAATTCTATACGTTTGGAGACAAATCAAAGCAACCTAGCTGGCATAGCTACTCAACTTAGCTGTAACGCTTCGTCTGATGACGACTTGCGAATGATTTGCTGCATATATACCGCGACGCGCGCGGGATGCTAAGTAGAGGCGCTTTAAGGAGACACTTATTGCTAAAATATACCGTCTAAGGGAGACGTATCGGCAAATATATGTATATCTTACTGTGCTGGAGTATGATGAAAAATAGCTTTTCAGTGTTGTCTAGTCCATGTTGAACATGTCAAATAAGCATCCTTCGATACCATGTACAATTGATAGACATGAATTCGTCAATATGCCCTAGGTAATCACTTACTTGTCTGACAAAGTCTTGAAAATCCATAAAATAATGAAAAACGTTTAGATCCAATTTGTGAACCTAGGAATCATCCTCCTGCTGACACGTTTAACAAAGTAAATATTTCAAGCAATTTTAAATCTCTTTGTGAGTACGAGGTTGAAAAACTCATTGCCAACCTCAGCAAAAATTCATGACCATTGGACCCAATACCCACAAAACTCCTCCTCTAATGTGTCGATGTACTCATTCTTATGTTCACATCATTGATCAATCTCTCTCTCTCTCTCTCTCTCTCTTGACCGGTCACTTTCCAATGCAATGGGAAAATGCTCTTATTACTCCGTTATTGAAAGAAACCGATTCTTGATGCAGTCTTTAAGGAAACTTACGACCTGTAAGCAATATGAAATACATATCAAAGTTGGTGGAGGATGCAGCTACCCAACAGGTTATGGAACATCTTAGACGCAACTCTCTTTGGCCATGTACTCATTGTGCACACAATTCTACAGCACTGATCCTGCACTGCTGAAACTGCTTTGCAAGGGTCACGATTGGGTCCCATGTTATTTACAATGTACACTAGAGATCTCATTTCAAATGTTCAAACATGCTTTCCTGAGATCTCATGTCACTGCTGTCATGATGACACACAGCTTTATGTATCTTTCAGTCTCACTGAGCATTCTCAAGAATAAGCCGTATTATTAGTAGAAACGTGTATTGACTATATAAGAACGTGGATGACTGCTAGAGAATAGGCTTATACTAAATGATAGTAAAACTCGTGAAGTTGACGTCCAGTTCTTCTCTTCCGCATTGCCATTGTCGTCCATCTGAGATAGATAAATCTAAGTTAATTCTATACGTTTGGAGACAAATCAAAGCAACCTAGCTGGCATAGCTACTCAACTTAGCTGTAACGCTTCGTCTGATGACGACTTGCGAATGATTTGCTGCATATATACCGCGACGCGCGCGGGATGCTAAGTAGAGGCGCTTTAAGGAGACACTTATTGCTAAAATATACCGTCTAAGGGAGACGTATCGGCAAATATATGTATATCTTACTGTGCTGGAGTATGATGAAAAATAGCTTTTCAGTGTTGTCTAGTCCATGTTGAATATGTCAAATAAGCATCCTTCGATACCATGTACAATTGATAGACATGAATTCGTCAATATGCCCTAGGTAATCACTTACTTGTCTGACAAAGTCTTGAAAATCCATAAAATAATGAAAAACGTTTAGATCCAATTTGTGAACCTAGGAATCATCCTCCTGCTGACACGTTTAACGAAGTAAATATTTCAAGCAATTTTAAATCTCTTTGTGAGCACGAGGTTGAAAAACTCATTGCCAACCTCAGCAAAAATTCATGACCATTGGACCCAATACCCACAAAACTCCTCCTCTAATGTGTCGATGTACTCATTCTTATGTTCACATCATTGATCAATCTCTCTCTCTCTCTCTCTCTCTCTCTCTCTCGACCGGTCACTTTCCAATGCAATGGGAAAATGCTCTTATCACTCCGTTATTGAAAGAAACCGATTCTTGATGCAGTCTTTAAGGAAACTTACGACCTGTAAGCAATATGAAATACATATCCAAGTTGGTGGAGGATGCAGCTACCCAACAGGTTATGGAACATCTTAGACGCAACTCTCTTTGGCCATGTACTCAATGTGCACACATTTCTACAGCACTGATCCTGCACTGCTTTGCAAGGGTCACGATTGGGTCCCATGTTATTTACAATGTACACTAGAGATCTCATTTCAAATGTTCAAACATGCTTTCCTGAGATCTCATGTCACTGCTGTCATGATGACACACAGCTTTATGTATCTTTCCGTCTCACTGAGCGTTCTCAAGAATAAGCCGTATTATTAGTAGGAACGTGTATTGACTATATAAGTACGTGGATGAATGCTAAAGAATAGGCTTATACTAAATGATAGTAAAACTCATGAAGTTGACGTCCAGTTCTTCTCTTCCGCTTTGCCATTGTCGTCCATCTGAGATAGATAAATCTAAGTTAATTCTATACGTTTGGAGACAAATCAAAGCAACCTAGCTGGCATAGCTACTCAACTTAGCTGTAACGCTTCGTCTGATGACGACTTGCGAATGATTTGCTGCATATATACCGCGACGCGCGCGGGATGCTAAGTAGAGGCGCTTTAAGGAGACACTTATTGCTAAAATATACCGTCTAAGGGAGACGTATCGGCAAATATATGTATATCTTACTGTGCTGGAGTATGATGAAAAATAGCTTTTCAGTGTTGTCTAGTCCATGTTGAACATGTCAAATAAGCATCCTTCGATACCATGTACAATTGATAGACATGAATTCGTCAATATGCCCTAGGTAATCACTTACTTGTCTGACAAAGTCTTGAAAATCCATAAAATAATGAAAAACGTTTAGATCCAATTTGTGAACCTAGGAATCATCCTCCTGCTGACACGTTCAACGAAGTAGATATTTCAAGCAATTTTAAATCTCTTTGTGAGTACGAGGTTGAAAAACTCATTGCCAACCTCAGCAAAAATTCATGACCATTGGACCCAATACCCACAAAACTCCTCCTCTAATGTGTCGATGTACTCATTCTTATGTTCACATCATTGATCAATCTCTCTCTCTTTCTCTCTCTCTCTTGACCGGTCACTTTCCAATGCAATGGGAAAATGCTCTTATCACTCCGTTATTGAAAGAAACCGATTCTTGATGCAGTCTTTAAGGAAACTTACGACCTGTAAGCAATATGAAATACATATCCAAGTTGGTGGAGGATGCAGCTACCCAACAGGTTATGGAACATCTTAGACGCAACTCTCTTTGGCCATGTACTCAATGTGCACACAATTCTACAGCACTGATCCTTCACTGCTGAAACTGCTTTGCAAGGGTCACGATTGGGTCCCATGTTATTTACAATGTACACTAGAGATCTCATTTCAAATGTTCAAACATGCTTTCCTGAGATCTCATGTCACTGCTGTCAAGATGACACACAGCTTTATGTATATTTCAGTCTCACTGAGCATTCTCAAGAATAAGCCGTATTATTAGTAGAAACGTGTATTGACTATATAAGTACGTGGATGAATGCTAGAGAATAGGCTTATACTCAATGATAGTAAAACTCGTGAAGTTGACGTCCAGTTCTTCTCTTCCGCATTGCCATTGTCGTCCATCTGAGATAGATAAATCTAAGTTAATTCTATACGTTTGGAGACAAATCAAAGCAACCTAGCTGGCATAGCTACTCAACTTAGCTGTAACGCTTCGTCTGATGACGACTTGCGAATGATTTGCTGCATATATACCGCGACGCGCGCGGGATGCTAAGTAGAGGCGCTTTAAGGAGACACTTATTGCTAAAATATACCGTCTAAGGGAGACGTATCGGCAAATATATGTATATCTTACTGTGCTGGAGTATGATGAAAAATAGCTTTTCAGTGTTGTCTAGTCCATGTTGAACATGTCAAATAAGCATCCTTCGATACCATGTACAATTGATAGACATGAATTCGTCAATATGCCCTAGGTAATCACTTACTTGTCTGACAAAGTCTTGAAAATCCATAAAATAATGAAAAACGTTTAGATCCAATTTGTGAACCTAGGAATCATCCTCCTGCTGACACGTTCAACGAAGTAGATATTTCAAGCAATTTTAAATCTCTTTGTGAGTACGAGGTTGAAAAACCCATTGCCAACCTCAGCAAAAATTCATGACCATTGGACCCAATACCCACAAAACTCCTCCTCTAATGTGTCGATGTACTCATTCTTATGTTCACATCATTGATCTCTCTCTCTCTCTCTCTCTCTCTCGACCGGTCACTTTCCAATGCAATGGGAAAATGCTCTTATCACTCCGTTATTGAAAGAAACCGATTCTTGATGCAGTCTTTAAGGAAACTTACGACCTGTAAGCAATATGAAATACATATCAAAGTTGGTGGAGGATGCAGCTACCCAACAGGTTATGGAACATCTTAGACGCAACTCTCTTTGGCCATGTACTCAATGTGCACACAATTCTACAGCACTGATCCTTCACTGCTGAAACTGCTTTGCAAGGGTCACGATTGGGTCCCATGTTATTTACAATGTACACTAGAGATCTCATTTCAAATGTTCAAACATGCTTTCCTGAGATCTCATGTCACTGCTATGATGATGACACACAGCTTTATGTATCTTTCAGTCTCACTGAGCATTCTCAAGAATAAGCCGTATTATTAGTAGAAACGTGTATTGACTATATAAGTACGTGGATGAATGCTAGAGAATAGGCTTATACTAAATGATAGTAAAACTCGTGAAGTTGACGTCCAGTTCTTCTCTTCCGCATTGCCATTGTCGTCCATCTGAGATAGATAAATCTAAGTTAATTCTATACGTTTGGAGACAAATCAAAGCAACCTAGCTGGCATAGCTACTCAACTTAGCTGTAACGCTTCGTCTGATGACGACTTGCGAATGATTTGCTGCATATATACCGCGACGCGCGCGGGATGCTAAGTAGAGGCGCTTTAAGGAGACACTTATTGCTAAAATATACCGTCTAAGGGAGACGTATCGGCAAATATATGTATATCTTACTGTGCTGGAGTATGATGAAAAATAGCTTTTCAGTGTTGTCTAGTCCATGTTGAACATGTCAAATAAGCATCCTTCGATACCATGTACAATTGATAGACATGAATTCTACAATGTGCCCTAAGTAATCACTTACTTGTCTGACAAAGTCTTGAAAATCCATAAAATAATGAAAAACGTTTAGATCCAATTTGTGAACCTAGGAATCATCCTCCTGCTGACACGTTCAACGAAGTAGATATTTCAAGCAATTTTAAATCTCTTTGTGAGTACGAGGTTGAAAAACTCATTGCCAACCTCAGCAAAAATTCATGACCATTGGACCCAATACCCACAAAACTCCTCCTCTAATGTGTCGATGTACTCATTCTTATGTTCACATCATTGATCAATCTCTCTCTCTCTCTCTCTCTCTCTCTCTCTCTCTCTCTCTCGACCGGTCACTTTCCAATGCAATGGGAAAATGCTCTTATCACTCCGTTATTGAAAGAAACCGATTCTTGATGCAGTCTTTAAGGAAACTTACGACCTGTAAGCAATATGAAATACATATCAAAGTTGGTGGAGGATGCAGCTACCCAACAGGTTATGGAACATCTTAGACGCAACTCTCTATGGCCATGTACTCAATGTGCACACAATTCTACAGCACTGATCCTTCACTGCTGAAACTGCTTTGCAAGGGTCACGATTGGGTCCCATGTTATTTACAATGTACACTAGAGATCTCATTTCAAATGTTCAAACATGCTTTCCTGAGATCTCATGTCACTGCTATGATGATGACACACAGCTTTATGTATCTTTCAGTCTCACTGAGCATTCTCAAGAATAAGCCGTATTATTAGTAGAAACGTGTATTGACTATATAAGTACGTGGATGAATGCTAGAGAATAGGCTTATACTAAATGATAGTAAAACTCGTGAAGTTGACGTCCAGTTCTTCTCTTCCGCATTGCCATTGTCGTCCATCTGAGATAGATAAATCTAAGTTAATTCTATACGTTTGGAGACAAATCAAAGCAACCTAGCTGGCATAGCTACTCAACTTAGCTGTAACGCTTCGTCTGATGACGACTTGCGAATGATTTGCTGCATATATACCGCGACGCGCGCGGGATGCTAAGTAGAGGCGCTTTAAGGAGACACTTATTGCTAAAATATACCGTCTAAGGGAGACGTATCGGCAAATATATGTATATCTTACTGTGCTGGAGTATGATGAAAAATAGCTTTTCAGTGTTGTCTAGTCCATGTTGAACATGTCAAATAAGCATCCTTCGATACCATGTACAATTGATAGACATGAATTCTACAATGTGCCCTAGGTAATCACTTACTTGTCTGACAAAGTCTTGAAAATCCATAAAATAATGAAAAACGTTTAGATCCAATTTGTGAACCTAGGAATCATCCTCCTGCTGACACGTTCAACGAAGTAGATATTTCAAGCAATTTTAAATCTCTTTGTGAGTACGAGGTTGAAAAACTCATTGCCAACCTCAGCAAAAATTCATGACCATTGGACCCAATACCCACAAAACTCCTCCTCTAATGTGTCGATGTACTCATTCTTATGTTCACATCATTGATCAATCTCTCTCTCTCTCTCTCTCTCTCTCTCGACCGGTCACTTTCCAATGCAATGGGAAAATGCTCTTATCACTCCGTTATTGAAAGAAACCGATTCTTGATGCAGTCTTTAAGGAAACTTACGACCTGTAAGCAATATGAAATACATATCAAAGTTGGTGGAGGATGCAGCTACCCAACAGGTTATGGAACATCTTAGACGCAACTCTCTTTGGCCATGTACTCAATGTGCACACAATTCTACAGCACTGATCCTTCACTGCTGAAACTGCTTTGCAAGGGTCACGATTGGGTCCCATGTTATTTACAATGTACACTAGAGATCTCATTTCAAATGTTCAAACATGCTTTCCTGAGATCTCATGTCACTGCTATGATGATGACACACAGCTTTATGTATCTTTCAGTCTCACTGAGCATTCTCAAGAATAAGCCGTATTATTAGTAGAAACGTGTATTGACTATATAAGTACGTGGATGAATGCTAGAGAATAGGCTTATACTAAATGATAGTAAAACTCGTGAAGTTGACGTCCAGTTCTTCTCTTCCGCATTGCCATTGTCGTCCATCTGAGATAGATAAATCTAAGTTAATTCTATACGTTTGGAGACAAATCAAAGCAACCTAGCTGGCATAGCTACTCAACTTAGCTGTAACGCTTCGTCTGATGACGACTTGCGAATGATTTGCTGCATATATACCGCGACGCGCGCGGGATGCTAAGTAGAGGCGCTTTAAGGAGACACTTATTGCTAAAATATACCGTCTAAGGGAGACGTATCGGCAAATATATGTATATCTTACTGTGCTGGAGTATGATGAAAAATAGCTTTTCAGTGTTGTCTAGTCCATGTTGAACATGTCAAATAAGCATCCTTCGATACCATGTACAATTGATAGACATGAATTCGTCAATATGCCCTAGGTAATCACTTACTTGTCTGACAAAGTCTTGAAAATCCATAAAATAATGAAAAACGTTTAGATCCAATTTGTGAACCTAGGAATCATCCTCCTGCTGACACGTTCAACGAAGTAGATATTTCAAGCAATTTTAAATCTCTTTGTGAGTACGAGGTTGAAAAACTCATTGCCAACCTCAGCAAAAATTCATGACCATTGGACCCAATACCCACAAAACTCCTCCTCTAATGTGTCGATGTACTCATTCTTATGTTCACATCATTGATCAATCTCTCTCTCTCTCTCTCTCTCGACCGGTCACTTTCCAATGCAATGGGAAAATGCTCTTATCACTCCGTTATTGAAAGAAACCGATTCTTGATGCAGTCTTTAAGGAAACTTACGACCTGTAAGCAATATGAAATACATA
Source organism: Arbacia lixula (assembly GCA_963669155.1). Taxonomy (NCBI): domain Eukaryota; kingdom Metazoa; phylum Echinodermata; class Echinoidea; order Arbacioida; family Arbaciidae; genus Arbacia; species Arbacia lixula. The sequence goes on from OZ022585.1 coordinate 3,218,636, forward strand.
TCAAAGTTGGTGGAGGATGCAGCTACCCAACAGGTTATGGAACATCTTAGACGCAACTCTCTTTGGCCATGTACTCAATGTGCACACAATTCTACAGCACTGATCCTTCACTGCTGAAACTGCTTTGCAAGGGTCACGATTGGGTCCCATGTTATTTACAATGTACACTAGAGATCTCATTTCAAATGTTCAAACATGCTTTCCTGAGATCTCATGTCACTGCTATGATGATGACACACAGCTTTATGTATCTTTCAGTCTCACTGAGCATTCTCAAGAATAAGCCGTATTATTAGTAGAAACGTGTATTGACTATATAAGTACGTGGATGAATGCTAGAGAATAGGCTTATACTAAATGATAGTAAAACTCGTGAAGTTGACGTCCAGTTCTTCTCTTCCGCATTGCCATTGTCGTCCATCTGAGATAGATAAATCTAAGTTAATTCTATACGTTTGGAGACAAATCAAAGCAACCTAGCTGGCATAGCTACTCAACTTAGCTGTAACGCTTCGTCTGATGACGACTTGCGAATGATTTGCTGCATATATACCGCGACGCGCGCGGGATGCTAAGTAGAGGCGCTTTAAGGAGACACTTATTGCTAAAATATACCGTCTAAGGGAGACGTATCGGCAAATATATGTATATCTTACTGTGCTGGAGTATGATGAAAAATAGCTTTTCAGTGTTGTCTAGTCCATGTTGAACATGTCAAATAAGCATCCTTCGATACCATGTACAATTGATAGACATGAATTCGTCAATATGCCCTAGGTAATCACTTACTTGTCTGACAAAGTCTTGAAAATCCATAAAATAATGAAAAACGTTTAGATCCAATTTGTGAACCTAGGAATCATCCTCCTGCTGACACGTTCAACGAAGTAGATATTTCAAGCAATTTTAAATCTCTTTGTGAGTACGAGGTTGAAAAACTCATTGCCAACCTCAGCAAAAATTCATGACCATTGGACCCAATACCCACAAAACTCCTCCTCTAATGTGTCGATGTACTCATTCTTATGTTCACATCATTGATCAATCTCTCTCTCTCTCTCTCTCTCTCTCTCTCTCTCTCTCTCGACCGGTCACTTTCCAATGCAATGGGAAAATGCTCTTATCACTCCGTTATTGAAAGAAACCGATTCTTGATGCAGTCTTTAAGGAAACTTACGACCTGTAAGCAATATGAAATACATATCAAAGTTGGTGGAGGATGCAGCTACCCAACAGGTTATGGAACATCTTAGACGCAACTCTCTTTGGCCATGTACTCAATGTGCACACAATTCTACAGCACTGATCCTTCACTGCTGAAACTGCTTTGCAAGGGTCACGATTGGGTCCCATGTTATTTACAATGTACACTAGAGATCTCATTTCAAATGTTCAAACATGCTTTCCTGAGATCTCATGTCACTGCTATGATGATGACACACAGCTTTATGTATCTTTCAGTCTCACTGAGCATTCTCAAGAATAAGCCGTATTATTAGTAGAAACGTGTATTGACTATATAAGTACGTGGATGAATGCTAGAGAATAGGCTTATACTAAATGATAGTAAAACTCGTGAAGTTGACGTCCAGTTCTTCTCTTCCGCATTGCCATTGTCGTCCATCTGAGATAGATAAATCTAAGTTAATTCTATACGTTTGGAGACAAATCAAAGCAACCTAGCTGGCATAGCTACTCAACTTAGCTGTAACGCTTCGTCTGATGACGACTTGCGAATGATTTGCTGCATATATACCGCGACGCGCGCGGGATGCTAAGTAGAGGCGCTTTAAGGAGACACTTATTGCTAAAATATACCGTCTAAGGGAGACGTATCGGCAAATATATGTATATCTTACTGTGCTGGAGTATGATGAAAAATAGCTTTTTAGTGTTGTCTAGTCCATGTTGAACATGTCAAATAAGCATCCTTCGATACCATGTACAATTGATAGACATGAATTCTACAATGTGCCCTAGGTAATCACTTACTTGTCTGACAAAGTCTTGAAAATCCATAAAATAATGAAAAACGTTTAGATCCAATTTGTGAACCTAGGAATCATCCTCCTGCTGACACGTTCAACGAAGTAGATATTTCAAGCAATTTTAAATCTCTTTGTGAGTACGAGGTTGAAAAACTCATTGCCAACCTCAGCAAAAATTCATGACCATTGGACCCAATACCCACAAAACTCCTCCTCTAATGTGTCGATGTACTCATTCTTATGTTCACATCATTGATCAATCTCTCTCTCTCTCTCTCTCTCTCTCTCTCTCTCTCTCTCTCGACCGGTCACTTTCCAATGCAATGGGAAAATGCTCTTATCACTCCGTTATTGAAAGAAACCGATTCTTGATGCAGTCTTTAAGGAAACTTACGACCTGTAAGCAATATGAAATACATATCAAAGTTGGTGGAGGATGCAGCTACCCAACAGGTTATGGAACATCTTAGACGCAACTCTCTTTGGCCATGTACTCAATGTGCACACAATTCTACAGCACTGATCCTTCACTGCTGAAACTGCTTTGCAAGGGTCACGATTGGGTCCCATGTTATTTACAATGTACACTAGAGATCTCATTTCAAATGTTCAAACATGCTTTCCTGAGATCTCATGTCACTGCTATGATGATGACACACAGCTTTATGTATCTTTCAGTCTCACTGAGCATTCTCAAGAATAAGCCGTATTATTAGTAGAAACGTGTATTGACTATATAAGTACGTGGATGAATGCTAGAGAATAGGCTTATACTAAATGATAGTAAAACTCGTGAAGTTGACGTCCAGTTCTTCTCTTCCGCATTGCCATTGTCGTCCATCTGAGATAGATAAATCTAAGTTAATTCTATACGTTTGGAGACAAATCAAAGCAACCTAGCTGGCATAGCTACTCAACTTAGCTGTAACGCTTCGTCTGATGACGACTTGCGAATGATTTGCTGCATATATACCGCGACGCGCGCGGGATGCTAAGTAGAGGCGCTTTAAGGAGACACTTATTGCTAAAATATACCGTCTAAGGGAGACGTATCGGCAAATATATGTATATCTTACTGTGCTGGAGTATGATGAAAAATAGCTTTTTAGTGTTGTCTAGTCCATGTTGAACATGTCAAATAAGCATCCTTCGATACCATGTACAATTGATAGACATGAATTCTACAATGTGCCCTAGGTAATCACTTACTTGTCTGACAAAGTCTTGAAAATCCATAAAATAATGAAAAACGTTTAGATCCAATTTGTGAACCTAGGAATCATCCTCCTGCTGACACGTTCAACGAAGTAGATATTTCAAGCAATTTTAAATCTCTTTGTGAGTACGAGGTTGAAAAACTCATTGCCAACCTCAGCAAAAATTCATGACCATTGGACCCAATACCCACAAAACTCCTCCTCTAATGTGTCGATGTACTCATTCTTATGTTCACATCATTGATCAATCTCTCTCTCTCTCTCTCTCTCTCTCTCTCTCTCTCTCTCTCGACCGGTCACTTTCCAATGCAATGGGAAAATGCTCTTATCACTCCGTTATTGAAAGAAACCGATTCTTGATGCAGTCTTTAAGGAAACTTACGACCTGTAAGCAATATGAAATACATATCAAAGTTGGTGGAGGATGCAGCTACCCAACAGGTTATGGAACATCTTAGACGCAACTCTCTTTGGCCATGTACTCAATGTGCACACAATTCTACAGCACTGATCCTTCACTGCTGAAACTGCTTTGCAAGGGTCACGATTGGGTCCCATGTTATTTACAATGTACACTAGAGATCTCATTTCAAATGTTCAAACATGCTTTCCTGAGATCTCATGTCACTGCTATGATGATGACACACAGCTTTATGTATCTTTCAGTCTCACTGAGCATTCTCAAGAATAAGCCGTATTATTAGTAGAAACGTGTATTGACTATATAAGTACGTGGATGAATGCTAGAGAATAGGCTTATACTAAATGATAGTAAAACTCGTGAAGTTGACGTCCAGTTCTTCTCTTCCGCATTGCCATTGTCGTCCATCTGAGATAGATAAATCTAAGTTAATTCTATACGTTTGGAGACAAATCAAAGCAACCTAGCTGGCATAGCTACTCAACTTAGCTGTAACGCTTCGTCTGATGACGACTTGCGAATGATTTGCTGCATATATACCGCGACGCGCGCGGGATGCTAAGTAGAGGCGCTTTAAGGAGACACTTATTGCTAAAATATACCGTCTAAGGGAGACGTATCGGCAAATATATGTATATCTTCCTGTGCTGGAGTATGATGAAAAATAGCTTTTCAGTGTTGTCTAGTCCATGTTGAACATGTCAAATAAGCATCCTTCGATACCATGTACAATTGATAGACATGAATTCGTCAATATGCCCTAGGTAATCACTTACTTGTCTGACAAAGTCTTGAAAATCCATAAAATAATGAAAAACGTTTAGATCCAATTTGTGAACCTAGGAATCATCCTCCTGCTGACACGTTCAACGAAGTAGATATTTCAAGCAATTTTAAATCTCTTTGTGAGTACGAGGTTGAAAAACTCATTGCCAACCTCAGCAAAAATTCATGACCATTGGACCCAATACCCACAAAACTCCTCCTCTAATGTGTCGATGTACTCATTCTTATGTTCACATCATTGATCAATCTCTCTCTCTCTCTCTCTCTCTCTCTCTCTCTCTCGACCGGTCACTTTCCAATGCAATGGGAAAATGCTCTTATCACTCCGTTATTGAAAGAAACCGATTCTTGATGCAGTCTTTAAGGAAACTTACGACCTGTAAGCAATATGAAATACATATCAAAGTTGGTGGAGGATGCAGCTACCCAACAGGTTATGGAACATATTAGACGCAACTCTCTTTGGCCATGTACTCAATGTGCACACAATTCTACAGCACTGATCCTTCACTGCTGAAACTGCTTTGCAAGGGTCACGATTGGGTCCCATGTTATTTACAATGTACACTAGAGATCTCATTTCAAATGTTCAAACATGCTTTCCTGAGATCTCATGTCACTGCTATGATGATGACACACAGCTTTATGTATCTTTCAGTCTCACTGAGCATTCTCAAGAATAAGCCGTATTATTAGTAGAAACGTGTATTGACTATATAAGTACGTGGATGAATGCTAGAGAATAGGCTTATACTAAATGATAGTAAAACTCGTGAAGTTGACGTCCAGTTCTTCTCTTCCGCATTGCCATTGTCGTCCATCTGAGATAGATAAATCTAAGTTAATTCTATACGTTTGGAGACAAATCAAAGCAACCTAGCTGGCATAGCTACTCAACTTAGCTGTAACGCTTCGTCTGATGACGACTTGCGAATGATTTGCTGCATATATACCGCGACGCGCGCGGGATGCTAAGTAGAGGCGCTTTAAGGAGACACTTATTGCTAAAATATACCGTCTAAGGGAGACGTATCGGCAAATATATGTATATCTTCCTGTGCTGGAGTATGATGAAAAATAGCTTTTCAGTGTTGTCTAGTCCATGTTGAACATGTCAAATAAGCATCCTTCGATACCATGTACAATTGATAGACATGAATTCGTCAATATGCCCTAGGTAATCACTTACTTGTCTGACAAAGTCTTGAAAATCCATAAAATAATGAAAAACGTTTAGATCCAATTTGTGAACCTAGGAATCATCCTCCTGCTGACACGTTCAACGAAGTAGATATTTCAAGCAATTTTAAATCTCTTTGTGAGTACGAGGTTGAAAAACTCATTGCCAACCTCAGCAAAAATTCATGACCATTGGACCCAATACCCACAAAACTCCTCCTCTAATGTGTCGATGTACTCATTCTTATGTTCACATCATTGATCAATCTCTCTCTCTCTCTCTCTCTCTCTCTCTCTCTCTCGACCGGTCACTTTCCAATGCAATGGGAAAATGCTCTTATCACTCCGTTATTGAAAGAAACCGATTCTTGATGCAGTCTTTAAGGAAACTTACGACCTGTAAGCAATATGAAATACATATCAAAGTTGGTGGAGGATGCAGCTACCCAACAGGTTATGGAACATCTTAGACGCAACTCTCTTTGGCCATGTACTCAATGTGCACACAATTCTACAGCACTGATCCTTCACTGCTGAAACTGCTTTGCAAGGGTCACGATTGGGTCCCATGTTATTTACAATGTACACTAGAGATCTCATTTCAAATGTTCAAACATGCTTTCCTGAGATCTCATGTCACTGCTATGATGATGACACACAGCTTTATGTATCTTTCAGTCTCACTGAGCATTCTCAAGAATAAGCCGTATTATTAGTAGAAACGTGTATTGACTATATAAGTACGTGGATGAATGCTAGAGAATAGGCTTATACTAAATGATAGTAAAACTCGTGAAGTTGACGTCCAGTTCTTCTCTTCCGCATTGCCATTGTCGTCCATCTGAGATAGATAAATCTAAGTTAATTCTATACGTTTGGAGACAAATCAAAGCAACCTAGCTGGCATAGCTACTCAACTTAGCTGTAACGCTTCGTCTGATGACGACTTGCGAATGATTTGCTGCATATATACCGCGACGCGCGCGGGATGCTAAGTAGAGGCGCTTTAAGGAGACACTTATTGCTAAAATATACCGTCTAAGGGAGACGTATCGGCAAATATATGTATATCTTCCTGTGCTGGAGTATGATGAAAAATAGCTTTTCAGTGTTGTCTAGTCCATGTTGAACATGTCAAATAAGCATCCTTCGATACCATGTACAATTGATAGACATGAATTCGTCAATATGCCCTAGGTAATCACTTACTTGTCTGACAAAGTCTTGAAAATCCATAAAATAATGAAAAACGTTTAGATCCAATTTGTGAACCTAGGAATCATCCTCCTGCTGACACGTTCAACGAAGTAGATATTTCAAGCAATTTTAAATCTCTTTGTGAGTACGAGGTAGAAAAACTCATTGCCAACCTCAGCAAAAATTCATGACCATTGGACCCAATACCCACAAAACTCCTCCTCTAATGTGTCGATGTACTCATTCTCATGTTCACATCATTGATCAATCTCTCTCTCTCTCTCTCTCTCTCTCTCTCGACCGGTCACTTTCCAATGCAATGGGAAAATGCTCTTATCACTCCGTTATTGAAAGAAACCGATTCTTGATGCAGTCTTTAAGGAAACTTACGACCTGTAAGCAATATGAAATACATATCAAAGTTGGTGGAGGATGCAGCTACCCAACAGGTTATGGAACATATTAGACGCAACTCTCTTTGGCCATGTACTCAATGTGCACACAATTCTACAGCACTGATCCTTCACTGCTGAAACTGCTTTGCAAGGGTCACGATTGGGTCCCATATTATTTACAATGTACACTAGAGATCTCATTTCAAATGTTCAAACATGCTTTCCTGAGATCTCATGTCACTGCTATGATGATGACACACAGCTTTATGTATCTTTCAGTCTCACTGAGCATTCTCAAGAATAAGCCGTATTATTAGTAGAAACGTGTATTGACTATATAAGTACGTGGATGAATGCTAGAGAATAGGCTTATACTAAATGATAGTAAAACTCGTGAAGTTGACGTCCAGTTCTTCTCTTCCGCATTGCCATTGTCGTCCATCTGAGATAGATAAATCTAAGTTAATTCTATACGTTTGGAGACAAATCAAAGCAACCTAGCTGGCATAGCTACTCAACTTAGCTGTAACGCTTCGTCTGATGACGACTTGCGAATGATTTGCTGCATATATACCGCGACGCGCGCGGGATGCTAAGTAGAGGCGCTTTAAGGAGACACTTATTGCTAAAATATACCGTCTAAGGGAGACGTATCGGCAAATATATGTATATCTTCCTGTGCTGGAGTATGATGAAAAATAGCTTTTCAGTGTTGTCTAGTCCATGTTGAACATGTCAAATAAGCATCCTTCGATACCATGTACAATTGATAGACATGAATTCGTCAATATGCCCTAGGTAATCACTTACTTGTCTGACAAAGTCTTGAAAATCCATAAAATAATGAAAAACGTTTAGATCCAATTTGTGAACCTAGGAATCATCCTCCTGCTGACACGTTCAACGAAGTAGATATTTCAAGCAATTTTAAATCTCTTTGTGAGTACGAGGTTGAAAAACTCATTGCCAACCTCAGCAAAAATTCATGACCATTGGACCCAATACCCACAAAACTCCTCCTCTAATGTGTCGATGTACTCATTCTTATGTTCACATCATTGATCAATCTCTCTCTCTCTCTCTCTCTCTCTCTCTCTCTCTCTCTCGACCGGTCACTTTCCAATGCAATGGGAAAATGCTCTTATCACTCCGTTATTGAAAGAAACCGATTCTTGATGCAGTCTTTAAGGAAACTTACGACCTGTAAGCAATATGAAATACATATCAAAGTTGGTGGAGGATGCAGCTACCCAACAGGTTATGGAACATCTTAGACGCAACTCTCTTTGGCCATGTACTCAATGTGCACACAATTCTACAGCACTGATCCTTCACTGCTGAAACTGCTTTGCAAGGGTCACGATTGGGTCCCATGTTATTTACAATGTACACTAGAGATCTCATTTCAAATGTTCAAACATGCTTTCCTGAGATCTCATGTCACTGCTATGATGATGACACACAGCTTTATGTATCTTTCAGTCTCACTGAGCATTCTCAAGAATAAGCCGTATTATTAGTAGAAACGTGTATTGACTATATAAGTACGTGGATGAATGCTAGAGAATAGGCTTATACTAAATGATAGTAAAACTCGTGAAGTTGACGTCCAGTTCTTCTCTTCCGCATTGCCATTGTCGTCCATCTGAGATAGATAAATCTAAGTTAATTCTATACGTTTGGAGACAAATCAAAGCAACCTAGCTGGCATAGCTACTCAACTTAGCTGTAACGCTTCGTCTGATGACGACTTGCGAATGATTTGCTGCATATATACCGCGACGCGCGCGGGATGCTAAGTAGAGGCGCTTTAAGGAGACACTTATTGCTAAAATATACCGTCTAAGGGAGACGTATCGGCAAATATATGTATATCTTCCTGTGCTGGAGTATGATGAAAAATAGCTTTTCAGTGTTGTCTAGTCCATGTTGAACATGTCAAATAAGCATCCTTCGATACCATGTACAATTGATAGACATGAATTCGTCAATATGCCCTAGGTAATCACTTACTTGTCTGACAAAGTCTTGAAAATCCATAAAATAATGAAAAACGTTTAGATCCAATTTGTGAACCTAGGAATCATCCTCCTGCTGACACGTTCAACGAAGTAGATATTTCAAGCAATTTTAAATCTCTTTGTGAGTACGAGGTTGAAAAACTCATTGCCAACCTCAGCAAAAATTCATGACCATTGGACCCAATACCCACAAAACTCCTCCTCTAATGTGTCGATGTACTCATTCTTATGTTCACATCATTGATCAATCTCTCTCTCTCTCTCTCTCTCTCTCTCGACCGGTCACTTTCCAATGCAATGGGAAAATGCTCTTATCACTCCGTTATTGAAAGAAACCGATTCTTGATGCAGTCTTTAAGGAAACTTACGACCTGTAAGCAATATGAAATACATATCAAAGTTGGTGGAGGATGCAGCTACCCAACAGGTTATGGAACATCTTAGACGCAACTCTCTTTGGCCATGTACTCAATGTGCACACAATTCTACAGCACTGATCCTTCACTGCTGAAACTGCTTTGCAAGGGTCACGATTGGGTCCCATGTTATTTACAATGTACACTAGAGATCTCATTTCAAATGTTCAAACATGCTTTCCTGAGATCTCATGTCACTGCTATGATGATGACACACAGCTTTATGTATCTTTCAGTCTCACTGAGCATTCTCAAGAATAAGCCGTATTATTAGTAGAAACGTGTATTGACTATATAAGTACGTGGATGAATGCTAGAGAATAGGCTTATACTAAATGATAGTAAAACTCGTGAAGTTGACGTCCAGTTCTTCTCTTCCGCATTGCCATTGTCGTCCATCTGAGATAGATAAATCTAAGTTAATTCTATACGTTTGGAGACAAATCAAAGCAACCTAGCTGGCATAGCTACTCAACTTAGCTGTAACGCTTCGTCTGATGACGACTTGCGAATGATTTGCTGCATATATACCGCGACGCGCGCGGGATGCTAAGTAGAGGCGCTTTAAGGAGACACTTATTGCTAAAATATACCGTCTAAGGGAGACGTATCGGCAAATATATGTATATCTTACTGTGCTGGAGTATGATGAAAAATAGCTTTTCAGTGTTGTCTAGTCCATGTTGAACATGTCAAATAAGCATCCTTCGATACCATGTACAATTGATAGACATGAATTCGTCAATATGCCCTAGGTAATCACTTACTTGTCTGACAAAGTCTTGAAAATCCATAAAATAATGAAAAACGTTTAGATCCAATTTGTGAACCTAGGAATCATCCTCCTGCTGACACGTTCAACGAAGTAGATATTTCAAGCAATTTTAAATCTCTTTGTGAGTACGAGGTAGAAAAACTCATTGCCAACCTCAGCAAAAATTCATGACCATTGGACCCAATACCCACAAAACTCCTCCTCTAATGTGTCGATGTACTCATTCTCATGTTCACATCATTGATCAATCTCTCTCTCTCTCTCTCTCTCTCTCTCTCGACCGGTCACTTTCCAATGCAATGGGAAAATGCTCTTATCACTCCGTTATTGAAAGAAACCGATTCTTGATGCAGTCTTTAAGGAAACTTACGACCTGTAAGCAATATGAAATACATATCAAAGTTGGTGGAGGATGCAGCTACCCAACAGGTTATGGAACATCTTAGACGCAACTCTCTTTGGCCATGTACTCAATGTGCACACAATTCTACAGCACTGATCCTGCACTGCTGAAACTGCTTTGCAAGGGTCACGATTGGGTCCCATGTTATTTACAATGTACACTAGAGATCTCATTTCAAATGTTCAAACATGCTTTCCTGAGATCTCATGTCACTGCTATGATGATGACACACAGCTTTATGTATCTTTCAGTCTCACTGAGCATTCTCAAGAATAAGCCGTATTATTAGTAGAAACGTGTATTGACTATATAAGTACGTGGATGAATGCTAGAGAATAGGCTTATACTAAATGATAGTAAAACTCGTGAAGTTGACGTCCAGTTCTTCTCTTCCGCATTGCCATTGTCGTCCATCTGAGATAGATAAATCTAAGTTAATTCTATACGTTTGGAGACAAATCAAAGCAACCTAGCTGGCATAGCTACTCAACTTAGCTGTAACGCTTCGTCTGATGACGACTTGCGAATGATTTGCTGCATATATACCGCGACGCGCGCGGGATGCTAAGTAGAGGCGCTTTAAGGAGACACTTATTGCTAAAATATACCGTCTAAGGGAGACGTATCGGCAAATATATGTATATCTTACTGTGCTGGAGTATGATGAAAAATAGCTTTTCAGTGTTGTCTAGTCCATGTTGAACATGTCAAATAAGCATCCTTCGATACCATGTACAATTGATAGACATGAATTCGTCAATGTGCCCTAGGTAATCACTTACTTGTCTGACAAAGTCTTGAAAATCCATAAAATAATGAAAAACGTTTAGATCCAATTTGTGAACCTAGGAATCATCCTCCTGCTGACACGTTCAACGAAGTAGATATTTCATGCAATTTTAAATCTCTTTGTGAGTACGAGGTTGAAAAACTCATTGCCAACCTCAGCAAAAATTCATGACCATTGGACCCAATACCCACAAAACTCCTCCTCTAGTGTGTCGATGTACTCATTCTTATGTTCACATCATTGATCAATCTCTCTCTCTCTCTCTCTCTCTCTCTCTCTCTCTCTCGACCGGTCACTTTCCAATGTAATGGGAAAATGCTCTTATTACTCCGTTATTGAAAGAAACCGATTCTTGATGCAGTCTTTAAGGAAACTTACGACATGTAAGCAATATGAAATACATATCAAAGTTGGTAAAGGATGCAGCTACCCAACAGGTTATGGAACATCTTAGACGCAACTCTCTTTGGCCATGTACTCAATGTGCACACAATAATTCTACAGCACTGATCCTGCACTGCTGAAACTGCTTCGCAAGGGTCACGATTGGGTCCCATGTTATTTACAATGTACACTAGAGATCTCATTTCAAATGTTCAAACATGCTTTCATGAGATCTCATGTCACTGCTGTCATGATGACACACAGCTTTATGTATCTTTCAGTCTCACTGAGCATTCTCAAGAATAAGCCGTATTATTAGTAGAAACGTGTATTGACTATGTAAGTACGTGGATAGATGCTAGAGAATAGGCTTATACTAATGATAGTAAAACTCGTGAAGTTGACGTCCAGTTTTTCTCTTCCGCATTGCCATTTTCGTCCATCTGAGATAGATAAATCTAAGTTAATTTTATACGTTTGGAGACAAATCAAAGCAAGCTAGCTGGCATAGCTGCTCAACTTAGCTGTAACGCTTCGTCTGATGACGACTTGCGAATGATTTGCTGCATAAATACCGCGACGCGCGCGGGATGCTAAGTAGAGGCGTTTTAAGGAGACACTTATTGCTAAAATATACCGCGCAAGGGAGACCTCTACTCAGCATCCCGCGCGCGTCGCCACAGCATGTGAGTGATGCAATGATTCCCCACCGACTATATGGGTTCAATGACCAAGAGAGTGGACTTGTCATTTACTTCGAGATTATGTGCCTCGCCCATCACGATAAGCTCAGAGTTCGCTGGTACCCCGGTAAAAATAACAATAATACTCAGTGTTCCTGTATGTGCAATATTAGCCCTCTAAATTCGTAACAGAATCAACATATAGAACTAACTTCTCCAAATGGAAGGCGTCAGAAAGCCACGTGAACCTGTTCCACCCGGGAAACATCCGGTTCTCATTTTTTCAATAGACCCCATCCCCGCCTCGGCTTTCGGATCTCAAACAAAAGCGAGAAGAAAAGCGAAAAATCGCTGGCTAATGAATAGTGTGTCTGTGAAGGCTTTTTTAATGCGGCCCTCTACGGCCATAAAGTATAATCTCCATCCATACGTCCTTGATGTGGTTTGTATGCGCTCGATGTATTAACCTGTGATTCCTTTTATTTCATTGTATTTTTGTTTTCTTTTTCTTTCTTTCCGTGTTAATCTATCAATTTGGAAGTCATCAATGTAATCAGGGACAATAAAGCCTTTCCTTTTTGTTGCATTCGAGCATTTCCTTCAAAATATAAAACCATGAGAAGGGCGTATGTAGAGAGTGGGAGGTGAAATGGAAAAGAGACTGTATTTTCTTTTGTGTGTATTTATGTATATCATTTGGCTTCCTGCAGAGAATTTACAGCAGGCAGTCACAATCTTTTTTATTACTTTACTTTCTTTCACAAAATCCTAAACATGTATTACCTTTTCAATACAAAATTATCTTTGTTTAAACCGTCAGGACGATTTCTCCGATGAATGCAAGAAGTTTCGTAAACGAGACGGGACTCTTCATTTGAAATTCATTTTGATATGATTGAATTGATGACAATTTGTGTATACATGATACATGCTTTTGAGAAAAACCTTGTGAAAGCATTGGCGGATCCAGGGGTCACAGCGACGGCGGTAATTATTGGTGACGCTCAAAAAAAAGGGGGGGGGAGGTGAGAAAAAAAAGAGGAGAGGGGGAAAGAAAAAGGAAGAAAATAGGAAGAAGATTGAATGCAGTAAGAGAAGGGTCATTTAGAATAGAATTTTCGCACGCGCTCCAGGATCGCATTGTCTGTTGAGTCACGTAATGATTATGCTCAAGAGGATAAAAAGGGTTCGAACTGTTCCGTTTACAAGTCAATAATGCGCAAACTCATTCTGCCATTGATTCCAGTTTTCATTACAGATACACATCCTATTCATGGTATAAAGTGCTGAATATAACAAAAATGTCCAAGCGCTCGCATTATGAGATACGTATCCTATTCATGAATTCCCACAAAATTAGTCTTTGGCGTGTCTTCTTTTCGGGTCAGTATATAAAATATTTTCAGCTCGCGCTTTGTTCGCATTACTTGTTTTCATAGTTCGCGCATCCTATTCATGATTCCAAAGATTGCTTACGATATTCTGTATTTCAAATATAAATCGCGCTTGCATCACTTGCTTTTAAGATACCCATCCTTATCATGGTTACAAAAGTACCTTCTAAATTCCCGTTTTATGGTCTAATCTTTATAATTGCTTATAAAAAAAAAGTGCTTATACTGTTTAGTGTTCAGGTAGTAAAATCGGACACTTCGTGCTCACATCAATTGTTTAATAAGATACCAATCGTGTTCATGATTACAAAAATGATTATACACAATCACTATTCTTCAGGTCGGAAAATAGAAAAAAAAACATAAAGGCGGGCTGAGAAAATCAGACAGACGAGCTCACTTTCTACTGCACTTATTAATGCATGAATAAATATAAATCCTGGATTCGAATATAGTTATTCTGGATGATTCGACTAGTCATACATTTGCGATAGGGATTTGTTTTGTTTTTCTTTGAACGATACGGGATAGAAAGGCTAGCTTCAAAATCCTATTTCCTTCAGACCTCGAATCAAAAAGAACACGTAGCAACATTCCTTTGCGCTGCCGTGAATCGACAAACGGAGCTTGTGCACAGCACGCTTCATCTCATTCATGTACATATGCGTCCAACAAAAAGACACAAACACAATTTTGTTGAAACACTAGTCTTGTTACACCATAATCCAATTTCATTTTAAACTCGGTGCAGGATATAGTCAGGACGTTCCAAGTATGACATATTCGTCGTGTTCATTGGGATGGTGACTTCATTGATTTTGAAAGGTTTAGCATAAAGGTTCATAATACACTAGCCATGTTCATGTACAGTGGCTTTATTGATTGAAACATCCAGGGATGTCTAATTCCTGTCCTGTTTATTGTACCACACGCTTTTTCCAAGTTTTCAATCGACCAGCCCCTTTAATATTGCCTATAGGCTGAACGCGTTCTGGGCTTGTCACTTCCTGTTCTTTCATAAAGAAATTGACCTTTTATTGGCTCCACGATAGCACCTTTCAAAGTAAATCATACTGGTATTAATCCTGCTGATATCGAAGAGAGATTATTCATTATCATGTGCTTGCCATCAAACAAACAGTTCATTTCTTCTAGACTTTAGAATAAGCGGAATATAGACCTGATTTAGCCCGCTTTGCTCTTCACCACTAGAAGCAATACAATGGAGAAATAAAGAGCAGGAACACACAGGAAGCCACGGTGAAATGATGATTATACATTTTGATGACTGCATACAAAGTGATACATTTTCATATCGCTACCGTGAAATATTAATATAATATTGACTGGCCTTGAGGGGAATACGACATATATTGCCAGGAGAAAGACGAGGGCAATATGGATTCAGTGAGAGCAATAAAGGTCGTATATTCCGAAAGTAAGAGCCAGTGAATATCATTATCATTATCAACATTAGACATCTATAGCGAATAATTTACACTTTCTATATCCCATGTTTTGAATAATGTCATTAAATTCCTTATCATCGAAAGACGCAAATCTTCCGGATGTTAGACCAGGGACAATACAAGACGATATTTCCCGTTTTATTACACGTCAAGTCCATAAGCTTTTGTGAAAGATGGTAATATTGTCAATATTACCATCTTTGCCCCATCGGCACTGGAAACGAGGGGAATATGGTTTCGTAAAACCACTGCTCAGATGTCTGATACGGATAATAATAGGAGTTCTATTCTAAATAATCTGACAATGAAATACGAATGGGATTAAATGACATTATTAGTGATTACTTAATCAGCTTGATTACATGGGTCTATGACAATTTATGTACATTCACATGCGTATAGTTATAGGCGTACGATCACGATAACTGTCAACATAATTCACAAGGAATGTTAATATCCCAAGGACGAAGAAAGGTAGCGGTAAATACTATTATTAATGCGATTGATGCAGGGAAATTTTGTCTTGGGGTGTTTTTGGACTTGTCGAAAGCTTTTGACACTATCGACCATGACATCTTAATCAACAAGCTTGAGCATTATGGCATTCGTGGAATTGCTTTAAATTGGTTTAGAAATTACTTATATAATCGATTACAGTTCGTAATGGTTAATGGAGTCAAATCTCAATCCAGTGGAGTAAAATATGGCATACCTCAGGGCTCAGTCCTGGGTCCCTTATTGTTTTTGATTTATGTTAATGATTTTATAAACTCATCTCAGTTGTTTACCTATTCACTTTTTGCTGATGATACTTGCTTGCTCTCTCACCACAAAAACATGCATATTCTTATTCTGACTGCAAATACAGAAGTTACCAACATATTCAAGTTGTTTTGTTGCAACAATCTTTTATTAAATGCCAGTAAGACTCAATATGTTGTCTTTAGATCAAAGGGAAAAAGAATTCCAGATAATACTGGTGCCTTGACAATCGGTGGTCATGTACGTGATCAACCGAAGTCAAAATGTAAGGTTTCTTGGAGTTACGGTTGATGATCATTTAACTTTGAAAGATCACCTTTTGTTTGTACCAAGGTCTCAAGGAGTGTTGGTGTGATTTCCAAGTTACGCTTCTTTTTATCAGAGAAAACCTTAGTAACTCTTTATAATGCTGCCATTATGCCCCACTTAACTTATTGTAATGTTGCATGGGGAAATACGTATAGAACTCATATAAACAAGTTGATAGTCCTTCAAAAGAAAGCCATCAGGATGATTACAAATTCAAATTACAGAAGTCCAAGTGCTCCTTTATTTCTTCAACTTCAAGTGCTGCCTGTTGATGAATTAGTCTCTTTAAGTTGTTTGATATTCATGTACAAATCTCAATTGGAACAAAATAGTTCATTTTTAAAAGATGTGTTTATCATAAATTCTACTGTTCATCAGTACAACACACGTCAAAGAAACCTAATCCATCAACCTCTAGCAAGGACTCAAACTGCTTTGAACTCTTTTGTAGTTGTTTCCATAAAAGAATGCAACAAGTTTCCACAAAACAAGAGGTCCAGTCCAACGCTGTCTAAATTTAAACTTTCATGTCGAATATATCTTTTTGAGAATTTACAAAACAAGCTAAAGTAAATAACGGAAAGCCATGTATGTCTGTGTGTTTTGCGGCGTGTGTGTGTGTGTGTATGTGTGATCTTAATTTTTTTTTATTCCAATTTTTACTCCTTATTTATCATTCTAAATATGCCATTCGTCATATATTTTTGTGTCATTATAACGTACCTTGTAAGGGGCCCCTATCACAAGCTCTGCTTTCTCCGAGGTCCCAAACCCATCATGTTCTTTCTTTGTCAATTAAATGTTAAAATGTTGTTTTCTTGATTGGTTTGAATAAAACTGGAACTTGAACTTGTACACAATTAGCAATCTTGAAATCCTCGAGATGAGAAAGTAAATAATTTTTATACAGTGCTCCTGCATGCGTCCCTCACAATATTTTTTTTCTTAGTACAATATTTTTTAAGGAATGATTTATTGTGATCCCCGTCTATTTCTCCTCCCGTTTTTTTTATAATATATTTTTTATTTTCTCTCAAATCAATTGAAGAAATCATTCTTAATTAAACCCGATACATTGTACATTGACATTTTGAATTAAACATAAATTGCAATAGTCTTAAAAAAGGACACAAAAGTATATGTTCATATATTGTTTACAAAACATTATTGTACAATCAAGAATCTTGAGAGGAAAGCGTTGTCTATTTATTCTCCCACCCCCTCCTCCGTTTGAACATACTCCCAACACCTTCATCCACACACCCAAACTCACACACACACACACACACACACACACACACATACGCACACACGCAGCACACAAACACGCACCTACACACACACACACAAACACACACACACACACACGCACGCACACAAAACAAAACATGTTTACTGAAGGATATATGCAAACAAGTATTTTCTAACCAAAAAATAATGTATTCGCCTCGCCGTCCGTTTGACCGCAAAGAACGATTTCCCGCCCTATTGGATCGAGAGAGTTGTGGGGTTGGAGCATTCAAACTACTATACTGATCTTTTTCAGATTGTCATAACTGCTAAACTAAAAGTGTTTCAAAGCGAACTAATAAGCAAATACTACAACAATGACAATGACAATGACGATGACAATGACAATTTATTGATCCCATGTCACCTTGTGAGATATTATGTCCGTTTTAGTATACTATTTACTGTCACTGATCAGTTCTTTTAATATACCAAATCCCCATTTCGCTTCCATAGGTAAAACACGTTGATCAAATAACTCCAAGAGAATATCAATAGGTATTTTAAATTGGTATGTTTTTGACAAAAGACTGTTTCCCCTTCTTGCTTGATTCAGCTGCTTTATTATTGATTTGTGCTTTGCGAAATGTATCATAATCATAGGTGGTACCGAGATCAACAACTTCAACCACGTTATTATCAAACCTAAAAATTGGAATCCTTCGTACTTCCCCACGAGAAAAGATGGTGACTTTTAACCACCTTTTGCAGTGTACAGATAACGCATCTAATGCAAGTTGAAGTTCACTTTCAGATTTTGCAAGAACTAAATTGTATCATCTGCGTAAAGTAGAGTAAAGAGCTTGTATATATACTTTTTGTATATATATATATGTAGCTGCATCAATTTTACGAGGAAGAATATCTTTCCCTTGAAATTTTTCAGAAACAAACTGTTCAAAACTCTTCTCTCTGACAAACACAACCACATCATTTTGAACATAACCGCGTGATTTTTGTAAGCGTTTCATGGCAGCAATGATCATACTTCAAAATATAGTAAGACTGTTACCCTAATTATTAGGGTTATTATTATACTCCCGGGGTATTTCAAAGCTTGTTTTTACGGGGGGGGGGGGGGGGGGGTTATGCCCCCCCCCCCACACACACACACGTTATATTCAGAATGATGGGATTGTGTTTAGATCTGCTCCAACATGGCCATTAGCAATAAGGTTAAAGCCCCTACGCCTTTCAAGAAATTTCTTGCCGTTTCTTGTGTTGCCTCTGTTCATATTACCGAATCTGTATTACACAGTAAAAAATGTTGATCGGACATAACACTATCAGATTTATCTATAAAATACATATTACAACGATTAACATCTTCCATTTATTCACTTTCACACCCGGTTAAGTAGCATTGGAATCTCCTAAAAGGCAAAACGGTAAATTATGCACGTTCTTCAACATTATCAAATCAGCAGCAATGTCATCAGTAGATTCATTATATAATAATAAGAATGTTCTGGGGAAATATTCATAAACGATACCTAACATAAATGAAAATCCGAAAGCTTTTTCACTGATATATTATCCAAAATATTGTTTCTGATATTGCATTTCGAATCCAAACCTAACACATAATTCAATATTTTTTCTCTAATTAAGACACCAATACCATGAATTCCACCGTACACAGATTTACTTTGATTTTGACTTTGCTTTGTAAAGATAATGTAAAGAGTCTGGGTATCAAACTTCCGTAACTCACAGTACTATCGCATTGCATTTTTTCCATGATTATTTTTAGTGAAAGAAACAGCTACTGTAGCTGACCCCTAATTACTCTGTGCATAAGGCATAAAGTATGCCTTATGCACATATGCACAGAGTACGCACAGCTACAGAGAGATAGCTAGTATGTAGAAAATTCATGCGTAGGTCGTGGACACATGTATGTACACATAGCTCATGCCTAGTTGCAGTCTAGAGAGCTTTGCTGTCCAGCTCTATGATGCTGCCCCCGCACACACACACACACACACACACACACACACACACAACAACACATACGGGGTACACAGAGAGCTATGGTGACTGAGAGCAGCTATCCCATACACACACACACACACACACACACACACACACACACACACACACACACACACAAGGCATACTTTACACAGATAAGCATGTTACACATAGCTTATCTGTTATGCACTGTATACACACAACCTACACGCAGTCAACTCATCTAATTATATATGCACGCGTTTGTGCGCGCACTGTCCCAGAAACCGTACCCTGGCGCGCCCTGGCCCTGACGTGACCGGTCGACTCGACGGCGCGCCTGCCTGATTTGAGCTATGAGCGCGAGCTGCTCTGCGCGCGCTGCATGCACGCATCAGCTATGCAGATGCATATCATAGTAACACTCATTTTATTCTTAGCAGTGCAGTTTCAGTGCTACAATATAGATGCAGATTGAGTACATGCCAAAAGAGAGTTGCGTTTCTGTTCCATATTCTGTTGGGTAGCTGCACCGTACCCTCGACGCGACCAACTTATGCATTTCAGATTGCTTACAAGCCGCAAGTCAGACAGTCATGTCCATTGACTCTATTACAATGAGTACAGATGGTGTTAATCAACTAAATTTGTGAAAAATGAGTTGATCCCCAATACATTGAGACTTCAATATAAATTGCGTACCCTCATAAATTAATGGCCATTTTGTTGATTATTGAATGGTAATGCCAGTAGGCTGGGATGTGGAGAGGGGGCCGGGGTAGGGGTGTATTTGATTCATAGCAATCACAGTCACTCAGTCAAGTATCATTGTAGTAAATGTATTAAAAACTTGGCATATTTGCACTGTCACACTATGTACAACAAACGTAAACACACACTCTCCATGGACACATTCAGAACAGGAACTCATAAAAACACTAAAAAAATGTTTGTTTTTTTCATCTGAAATTAAATATAGAAATATTGTTTGTACCTCACTTTTAGCGCTTTGGAATAAGCAGATGATTATACTTGGACGAACATGAAATGGAGGAATAAACGAAAGCCGTACACAAAAGCAAAGACATTGAAGGAGACACATGACACTAAATGTAACTGTATTAACAATGCATTTAATTAAATGTTAAAAAGTTATAAATTTATTCAACCGTTGCAAGGTGCACATGAATTATCGTACATGAATGTCATTTAAGTGACCTCCCTGTGATGCAGGTCTCGAAATACAAATTCAAATTCAAACTAAATTTCAAAACAGTATCGCACATTTAGGAGAACATCATTCAAATACATGCCAAAAGATATCAAAACGTTACAAATTGTACCTGATTTTATGGTCACAACCACCAAAAAATTCAGCACCAACTAACATTCAAATCAATAGATCTGAAGTTTCCTGTCAACAATAATGATTGTTTTTATTTTTTCAGTGAAATTATGTACAATTACTACCATTACCTCAACAAATTCAGGGGATATTAATGACATACACCTGTATATGCAAATGTTTAAAACTCTTTATAAAACATCTCTACAATACCACAAACCGTATGAACTTCTTAAAGCTCTCTTTAATTACACATATTTGATAACATATTCATCTAAATACGCAGACATTAAAGCCCCTGTTCAACCGCTGAAAGCAAAATTTTGAGGGAAATTAGAAAAAGTGATACCATTGCAAATTAAATTTCACACACTTTCGTAAAAATTTCAAGCAATTATTATCTGTGAAATGATTGAGACCTTTTCTCATGTTAATTTCTACTACAGGTAGGTAATGATAAAGAGATACATGTATACTGAGCACTCACAAATTCCAGATCACAAGACTTAATACTATTCATTTTTGAATGAAATTAGATTCAGAAACCTGTACACAGTTGATAATTATGCCCCCCCCCCCCCCCCCGTCTATAAAGCACAGCCATTCATGACACATGCAAGTAGAATTCAAATAACCTATGAACTGCAAGTATAACCTCATGTACTAAAAATGACTCTTATCAGCCAATCCTAATGGGACACCAACCTACTATGTTTAAAGAAAATTCAATACTCTTCAAGATGCTTTGACCTTATTTAGTTTCTATTTGATTTAGAAATAGAAACCAAATAAGGTCAAAGTATCTTGATCTTTTAGATTTTCTTCAAACTTGGACGATTTGTTTTTTTTTTATAGAACTATAAAAAAAAAGAAGACAATCCAAAACATTTTCTTTAAGATAACTGTGTTCACTAGGTACATGTGTACATTCCTTTCTTGTGTGAAAATAGGGGGGTTGAATAATTTTGCAACATGCTTTCTCGGCGCAAATTGCAATTTCAGATGAACTTTGAAGTAAACTTTGATTTTCTTCTCTGGTATTCTTTAGTAATTAACTGTCTGCTAACTATCTTAATGGTTTAGTAGCAACCTGCTGTTGCAATGTTATTCATTATGACAGAATGTCAAAAATGAGAGGGGGGGGGGGTTGAATAATTTTGCTGCCAACTGTATTTCAATATACAATATACAAGATATTCTGTCTGTCATAAAAAAAAACGAAATTTGTCAACTGGCAAATAAACCTAGTAAACCACAAAGGACCAAAAATCATCAACAGAAAGTTAGAGAGGGGCAGAAAGCTTCTGTCATCACTGAAAACAAAAGATGGGACAGAAGTTACCGATAAAGAAGAGATTACTCAAGCGATTGAGGACTTCTATAGAGATTAGAGAACTCTATAGCACAGACCAACCAGATTGGAGAGTAAATGAGGACTGGAATGAGAAATCAAATGATTTTCCACCAATACTAAAGGAAGAGGTGAAGAGTGCTTTATATCAGATGAAAAGGGGAAAGGTTCCAGTGGAGGATCAAATGACTGCAGATATTATTAATTTGGGGGGCGCGGACACCATATCAATCCTAACAAAACTGTTCAACAAGATCATGCAAATGGAACAGGTACCTACCCAGTGGAACAAATCAAAAGTTATCATACTGTCCAAGAAAGGGGACATGAAGGACATCAAAAACTACAGGCCCATTAGTCTGTTGCCTCATATATACAAAATGTTCACACAAATTCTTCTTGCTAGGGTAGAGAAACAGCTTGATGAAAATCAACCACGGGAACAAGCTGGTTTCGTACAGGATAGAGAACATCAGAACATCTCCACACCTTAAGCCAGATAATCAAGAAGGCAAAGGAATACCGTTTTGACATCTGCTGCAGCTTTGTTGATTACGAGAAGGCATTTGACTGCCTAGACCATCAGTCATTATTCAATGCCTTAGAAAAGCAGGTCACAGATGGAAAGTACATTCGCCTAATTAAGACCATCTATAAGGACTCTAGTGCCCGTGTACATCTAGAAAGCACTACAACAAATGCCTTTAAAATCCTGAAAGGGGTAAGACAAGGTAACCCCATCTCACCAAAGCTCTTCACTGCAGCTATTGAGGATGTCTTCAGAAACCTTGATTGATTATCATTGGGAATAGTGGTGGATGGCGAACACCTGACACACCTCAGATTTGCAGATGACATTTTACTACTTAGCCATACACCTCAGGAACTGGAGAAAATGGTCCGAGAACTAAGTGAAGAAAGTAGAAAAGCTGGACTGAAAATGAATATCACAAAGACAAAGGTAATGATGAGCAGTAGATTCAAAGAACACAAAATCACAGTTCGGAGGAGGACCGTAGAAAAGGTAGACAACTACATATATTTGGGCAAAAATATCTCCATAGAAAATGAAACAGCAGGGGAAGTGAATAGAAGGATTCAGTTGGCTTGGGCAAAATTTGGCAAGCTCAACTTTATCTTTCGTGATGAGAAGCTCCCTCTTTCTCTCAAGAAACAGATTTTCAACCAATGCATCATACCTGTGCTCTCTTATGGAGCAGAAACATGGACCACAACTAAGAGACTGGAGAGAAAACTTAGAGTAACCGAAAAGGGTATGGAAAGAATCATGATTGGTGTTACAAAGAGGGACAAAGTTAGAAACCAGGATTTGAGAAAGAAAACCAAAGTACAGGAAATTAAATCAAAGAAATGGAGGTGGACTGGTCATCTAGCTAGGAGGAAAGATGATAGATGGACTAATAAATCAACCATCTGAACCCCCAGGGCGAACACCAGAAGAAGAGGCAGGCAAAGTAGGAGGTGGATTGACAATATTAGAGAATATGGTAGTATGACATGGAAACGAACGGCACAAGATAGATCAAAATAGAAAAATGATGAGGCCTTCCTTCATCAGTGGAGAGAAATAGGCTAGAGATAGAGATAGAAATAAACTTTACAACATAAAATGTTTTGTAACAGATTAAAAAAAAAACAGAAATAATAAGACAAAGAAAAAAATCCATAATAATACGTAAATAGTACCATAGCGAGTCAAAAAACATTGCAAATTGGAAATTAATTTAAAAAATTGCATTCCTCTTTTCACTGTCCCCGATACCCCCTCCCTCTATCCAAGGTAAGATGGAAAGAGTAGAAGATTGAAAGGATGCAGATATGAAAAAAATTACAAGTGGAAGTGGAGAAGGTAGAAATTATCTGGTCATCTGGGGCCTGTTTCTGCATTTCGATGCCAGTAACATCTAATTTAGAACTCACGTTAGCGCCAATGATACTAAACCGATTCTCGAAGAGAATGCTAAGTCGGATATCACTGACATCTTGTGAATTGATACCGGATCAGACTTTTTTCAGACAAATTGATAGCCTTTCTCACGAAACTCTGCAATAATTGATAAAATATCAGGTTGAAATAATTGTAATTTTGTTAACTATGGGGCGAAGTATTGTTTAAAACGTTGATAATTCTATGGTTTGATGTGTAACGCATCATTTTCATGAAGATCCCTCATTTTATTCCGTTAAATCAATTCATCGATTTTCTTCAATGCCTTCCATTTTGGTCATATTTGTGTTGAAAGATATAATGTAAATGATAGTCTACACAAACATGCCATTCTTAAAATAAATGTCTGAATATTGAAGAAAGGGGTAATCACATGCATGTGTTGATATTCACAACTGATGGAAAACTCTCAATCAAACCTTAACTAAATCATTCAAAAATAAAGAAGCGAACATGAGTGAAGTTTCAACATTAAACAGTGTTAAAAGTTGGATTGCTTAGACTAGCCCTCTGATCTACGGAATGCTCGAATGATACTCAACATTTTGAAATATTTGTAAACCTTTTTCATGAATCTCGCGTTCAATGAAGTGATGTTAAACAAGCAAACCCCTTTCCCTGCCACAGCTGATTTTATTCTTAGCAAATTCTGACAAAATGCAGCAGAAATGTTATCATAGAACGCACATTATGCAAATTCATTCACTTTTCCGTCCGAATTACGCAACTCAGGTTTCCATAAGTCACTATTGTCCTCAAGGATCGTCCAATCGAGAACAATAGATGCGACAGGGTCCGAGCAGTTCCAGCATTTAGAGCTGAGGTTAGAGTTTATAGCTTTGAGAATCACCTCGGTGCTAACTATCAGAGTTAGAGCTGAGGTTAGAGTTGTCATCGTGTTGAGAAACGCGCCCCTGGTCCTATGACGCCTGATGGTCGTGGCTGGTCATCTGGTCCTGTGATGTCTGATGAGCTTGCCTAGTCAATTGGTCCTGTGACGCCTGTCCTTCCTGTAGCAAAGGTGTTACCAAATACATTTTGGATCTATTCAATTAAAGGTATACATTTGAGGAACAAAGGAAGCTGTTCAAATCTGCATATAATTTTTTTTTATGAGTGAATATGAAACACTTCTACTTGAACTTGTGTTCATGTGCTGGCCAAGTCTATGTATATCAGAATTATTGAAGGGGAGGGGGCAACCTTTTGCAACAACAACAAAAAAAGAATTATCTAAAATTTCTACTGCAGATAGATGATGATTCAATGATGCACAATTTTAGACTAAAAGATTTCATACTTTTAATGTGAAGTAATAAGATCAAATCCATTGTAAAACTAGAGTATGCTTTTATATCAGCAAGTCAATGCATGATTTTTTTTGGCTGTGGTAACTTTATATTTATACACCATACTGATCGAGGTCATAACTCCACAACTGAAAAACATATAAGTCCTAATAATTTGTTAAATGGGTTCCATTATCTCATATCTCACATCTCATTTGACCTTGCAATAACATTGACACTGCCTCTAAAACAATGTACTTCTCATGTTAGAAGTACATGTAGTAATCAAAACCAATGTTCTGTCTTAGTTAATGCACTGATTTTTGGTTGTGGCGACCTTTTATAAAAACAGAAGTCATAATTCTCAGAAGGTGCATCTTCATTAGCCTGATGTGGCGAAATATCTACTGTAGCTAGTTCTGATTGGGATAGCCTAGCCAGAGCACGAAATAGCTAGCTATTTGTGTCTTCATTAGCCAGATCAGGCAAAATAGCTAGCTATTTGGTAGAGAAAATTTCCCAAGAAATCTTGGGCTAGATGGAGCTAGCTCGAGCTAGTTTGTGAACTAGCTAGAGCTAGCTCGGAGCGTCTTCATTAGCCTGAAAATTTCTCAATCCTGGCATGCATCAGCGTGCATGAGGCATTGTTTACGTGATAGGTTTTTATACGTACGTGAATGAGAGCTCACAAACAAAGCCATGCAGTCGTGGCCTTTTTCCGTCGCACACTGCGTATGTGCGAACATCGGGATAATTCATGTATCCCCAGTGAGCTTACGTATCGCAACTTTTGAGTGAATGAAGACGGGGTTGCAACTTCAGGCTAGTTCCCCGGATCCTCAAACTAGCTCACTATTACATCTGATTGGGCTAATGAAGACGCACAGGTCTAGAGAACGGATTTTCTGAACAAATTTTCAAACAAGATTTTCAACTTCAAATTTTAGTGTTGCAGAAGGCTAACATCCTCTTAATCTTCAAAATTACCAAATATTGCACATTATTAGAACATTTGTATGTATTGGCAACAAAACAATCGCTCGATGACCCATTTTGTTTTACAAATAGTTACCTGTCTCCAGGGAAGGTTCTCTGCATTGTCCTCTTTCCCCTCCTGCAAAGAGACACATATGAGGAGTGTTGTTTAGCATGACTTTCATCATCACATAACTTGGATGAACATGTTCGTCATTGACAAACCTCCCTAAATTCTCACTTTCATGTATCAATGCTGAAGAGATAAGAAAAAGAGTTGGGCATTTCAATGGAAAGTGGTCCTGAGCAAAACAAAACCTAAATAGTACATACTCCAGAATCACATGCACTAGCTCTCAGGACTAATTGGGTATTACTGAAAAGAGCTAACAAGGTCATTCATTTAAGCAAAAACACACTTTGATGTGATTTTCTTTGGGGATGGGGAGACTAATTTTGTTTTTGTTTTTCTGGTAAAAATATCATTTACAGGGTATCATCATCTCATACTCACGATCATTTCAGATTCAATTTCATCACTTCTACTTAATTTCTCTGAAAAACCTGAATATTGGAAATCATCAATCTCTAAATGTTTATGAATGAAATAACCAGGTCTTTATTTAGACACGTGTTCACAAAAGGAGGTTTATTCACACCATGGACTAAACCATGGAATGCTACTTGTAGACCGGTAAAAAAATATAAAACACATTTCTCAATTTATATATAGTAATAACGGACCTCAGAACATAGACCTTCTTAATATTGTCTTTAAAAAATGTGTAACTTATTCAATAAAGTTAGAGAGTAAGGAATAGTCAGCAACACAAACCAAAACAATTATATGTGCTCGATCCCTCTGGACTTTAACATAGCTCTGCCTGAAGTTTTCCTCGAGGAGCATCTAATTAACCCAAAACATCATATCTTAAAAGACCCTGTCCGAACCCACTTATACTTAATTGGAAAGCTAATGTTAGCTGCATGATACATAAATATCAATTATATACTATTTCAGTATTTGCCATGCAGAGGGAAAACAGATGTCTGAAGACTAGGGATGCGTTTCTTGACACGATGACAGCTCTAACCTCAGCTCTAACTCCGATAGTTAGCACTGAGGTGATTCTCGAAGCTATTACAACTCTAACCTCAGCTCTAAATGCTGGAACTGCTCAGACACTGTCGCATCTATTGTTCTTGATCGGACGATCCTTGAGAACAATAGTGACTTATGGAAACCTGAGTTGCGTAATTCGGACTGAAAAGTTAATGAATTTGCATAATGTGCGTTCTATGATAACATTTCTGCTGCATTTTGTCAGAATTTGCTAAGCATTAAATCAGCTGTGGCAGGGAAAGGGGTTTGCTTGTTTAACATCACTCAATTGAAGGCAAAATTAATGAAAAAGGTTAACAAATATTTCAAAATATCGAGTATCATTTGAGCATTCCATAGATCAGAGGGCTAGTCTAAGCACGCCGACATATTAACACTGTTAAATGTTGAAAATTCACTTGTGTTTGCTTATTTCTTTTTGAATGATTAAGTCTACGTTTGATTGAGATTTTGCATCAGTTGTGAATATCAACATATGCATGTGATAACCCCTTTCTTCAATATTCAAACATTTATTTTAAGAATGGCATGTTTGCATATAATATCTTTAAGGTATCTTTCAATATTATGAATATGACCAAAATGGAAAGCATGAAAGCTAGAAAATCAATGAAGTGATTTAACAGAAGAAAATGAGAGATTAATAGCACAACAATCCTCGTTATAGACTAATCAACGTTTTAAACAATACCTCGCCCCATATTTAACAAAATCATGATTTTTCAACCTGACATTTTATCAATTATTGCGGAGTTTTATGAGAAAGGCTATTACTAGTTTGTCTGAAAATTCTGATCCGGTATCGATACACGAGTTGTCACTGATATCCGACTTAGCATTCTCTTAGAGAAACGATTTAGCATTATTAATTCTACTAGCGTAAGTTCTAAGTGAGATGTCACTGGCATAGAAATTTACAGATCTGAATTAGTGAATTCATACAGAAAGTAGCGCCACAGCCGCCAGATCATGCAATAACTGTTGGTATATCGCACTAATTTTATGACTTTGAACCCTAAACCTAACCCTGACCCTAACACTAAACCTAATTCTAAACCTACCCCTGACCCTAACCCCAACCCGGCCTATATAGACAACTTATTTGCCGTTGAATAATGATTCAGTTGATTTTGGGGACGTGATTAGTACGGATTCTCCACTGGCGAGTAACGGGTAGCTATCCGCGTAGGCTGCCGGCGCCAGTATGGTCTACTCTAGCCCCGGACCGGACTGCTCCCGCACAGCGGGAGCTGCGTGAGCGGGCTGATCGCAGTGAGGTCTACACTTATGAACTAGCGCCGGTTTGGATTCTAGCGTAGATCTAGATAGAGACAAGGATCTGTTTAAATATGGGATATTCCTAACTTACCTTTATAATTATAAATTAATTCTGATGACGACTTGGATACTTGCTGCTAGCTAGCTGAGCTGCGCACCGTCTCGCCGCCGACGAAGCGCCCGGGGAGTTTATACCACTGCACTAGACGTCGCGTGTGTGATGCTAGCTAGGGGTGCTTTGAGGAGACACTTTTTGCTAAAACATACCGTCCAAGGGAGACCTTTCGGCAAATATATGTATATCTTACTGCGCATGAGCGCGATGGAATTAATTACTTTTAAAAAGAGGGTGTTTTTCACATCATAAGGGATATATCTTTATCCTTTAAAAACTGATGAACAAGTTACACATCATTACGTTGGTACAATCACATGTGATCTTAGGTATGGATATCCCACACATATAGGCCGGAGAAAGCGAGATATATCCAATATACTTTGTGTCTCCGTAATACACTTTTATAACAACTTCCAAAAAAAAAAAGTATACCCCCTAATATTTGAAACAGCTTCTACTTTAAATTGATGTACCCTGGTATCGAATGGACAATGCCAACATAGAGCTACGGTGTTAACATGAATATTCTTGACGCATTTTGGACACGTGATCCATGGATAACTGTATTATGAGGTGTCAAAACGTTAAGGAGACACAAAAATGTCTCCTTTACGCGAGTGTCTCCGGCCTAAGGTAGGTATAATAACACCGGAATGTCTCCCTAATGCGGGATCCATGCATATATATATATATATATATATATATATATATATATATATATATATATATAGGCCCTATAGAGTGATCAAAACGTAGGCAAAAGCAAAAACGAAATGGAGCCTATCGGCCCATAATGCATAACAATTGAATCAGGGCCTATCAGTGGTTTAAGATGTATTGGCTTTCACATGGGCACCTCTAACATATTTTAACATTGTGATAATTATCTCTTGGACGAGTGACGCTGACTTACTGAATATATAAAATCAGAGCCCCCAACACATTATTATGTGCAACAACACAATTGATCTCTCCGAGTTCACAAAGAAACATTCCCTTATTAAAAATGCAATTGGATCGAAACGGACCCTGGTCCATTTTTAACCCAACTCCAAAGATCCGTGTTACCCCATATACCTTGTGTGAAACAGCAAAACGAAAAACGGAAAAGGAATTATTCTTGCAAACACATTTCATCATCCAGGGACTGCCTAGTATTCATATAGCCTATTACATTATTCACACAACCAGTCAAAATGGCGAGGAGTAAAGACACAGAAGCGGACATTGACCACTTGGTAAGCCTATATAACCATGCAGTTGCACTCTTTTAGATTTTTGTAGCTTTGTGAAGTACCGACGTCAACAAATATCCATGCTACAATAACCAAGGGTGTGTGGCTAAATTGCGCGATATGAGGAATTTACCTGTCGTCTATTGTCCGTTCAGCAAATAACGCGGGAGTCGCGCTGCTAAGTAGGCTATACGCGGGCCTTGAAAAGAACGAATAGAAGCTTATGCATGCCGGTATAGATAAAACAACCCATTACATTATGGACAATGTAAATTGAAAAAGTTCAAGACCTCACGTGACGTTAAATCAAAGCGTTAAAAGATCATAACTTTCTTATCCTTGGGTTTCATCAAACATTTCTATGTGTTTTTTTTCTTCATGTGCCTGTGTTTATTGGAACAGGGAACTATCCCTTTAATAGGTTAAAGGGATAGTTCGCCCTGAAATTGTTTAGGTTAATACAATGAGACACATGAAAGAAACATATCAGTAAAGATTTGATGAAAATCGGTCAAAGGAAAAAAACAGTTATTTGGTTTTGATTTTGTGACGTCACGTGCGAGGTGCTCTCCTATATGGTGTGTACGAAATCATTCCGTAAATTGTTTTTTTTTTCTCTCTCTTTTTTGACAACAGAATGTTGTTGTTGTTTTTTTTACGTACAGCTGTATGTGTAGAAACGTATTTCGAATAATATATCAAATGCACAGGTAAAATTATACATATCTGTCTGAGATCGAAAAAAATAATCTACACAACATAATGGGGGAGCATCTCGTAAGTGACGTCATCAAATAAAAACTTTAAAATCAAATACTAGTAACTTTCTTTTCCTTTGACCGATTTTCGGAAACCTTCACTTATGTGTTTCTTTCATGTGTCTCCTGTTATGAAACCAAAATGATTTCAGGGTGAACTATCACTTTCAGTATATACCTAATGTTTCAATCATAGAATGGTGGCAGACGAGAGATATTCATGAATCAGCAATAAAAAATTATAACAGTTTTTTGCATACTAAGTGTTCATTAATTATTTTGTAAGTTGTACGTGCGTACTTGCAGATGCATGGCTCGAAATTGATTTCATCATCCACCCTAGCTTCCGGGTGAGGTCAAGGGTTATTCACATGTAGCCGGTCAAGATGGCGAACGAAGGGAGCACAAATGCGCATCTGGCAGTCCAAGATCTCGATAATTTGGTAATTAATTATATGATATGGTCCGATTTCTGAAGGCAATGAAAGGCATTTACGCATTGTTGGGATTATTTGATGAAGAGAGGGATTTGATTCGGTGTATTCTGTGAATAAAATGTGGAGCACAGCTGGGCGTGCGGGCTCGCGTGTAAGGCGGTAGAGCGTGAGTGAACTGCATGCAGTATGGTACTGGATGCTGTGCGATGAATACTTCACGTTCACTGCCTTGCCATCCATTGCCTTGGCATGTCTGTGTTCCATGTACGTTTTCAATTATTGTAACTTTCCATCAAAAATAACTACCAAGGCAACAGCCAATGATCTCTCATGCACCTGTTGCCATGGTAGTTACTAATTAATTGATGGTAAGTTAGCCTGAGCTGAGTCATGTGAGTCGATTCAATTTGTAAACCGGGCCTCGATCGATTGAATTTGAAGCTATCGAGGCTTGATCAGGCAAGGAGCTAAGGCAGGAATTTGTGCGTGTCGACAGTGGCGTGGCATAATAGTTGTGCAAGTGCAGTCCGTGTGCAGTCAATGCAGTCCATACATGATCAGACTATCCCCACACTACAGCGCGCACTTTACGACGAGTACGCATACGTATATGAATGATCGGAGTTCACGAGTTAGAACAAATCACTGACACGGGGACCTAATGAATATTGACGTGATTGCGAGCGAGCAATAAGTCTTGATGTTGTAAATATTGGGGAAGTATTTGTATTGACTATTGTGATGTTTCACCCATTTAAGTTGTTATACTTCGCCGCAAACGCTATATTGAAAATACAATGAAGTAAAATGAGTGCGGGCAGTAACAGACCAAACAGTGGGTCAGAGACCCGCGCATTTGCTGCTAAAGCGCTGCACATTATCCAAGTAATATTGCTGGGGTACATGTAGCCCTGGGGATGGCTGGCCAGCTCACTGTGTGAGCGGGTTGATCGCAGTTAGGATACATGAACCATTACAGTGTCATGTAAGAGGAAAATTTGGTCTTTGACTTCGCCCCGTCCATCCTTTATTGGTGCCCTGGCCTGGAGCTCGATCGGAGCAACGCCATCAAGCCCCAGTTTACAAAAACATCAATATGACTCGGGCTTAGTAAGTTACAATAATTGAAGACCTATCTATGCAACATCATGAATGACGTGTGTATGACGTAAATCACGGGCAGACATCCTATGTTCAAGCAATAAATACTGGAAATTCGTCATGTTTATTTCACATGTATCTTTATGAAATGAGTCCCCAAGGACCAGCTATGGCTCTTAACATTAAAGAAGTAGGGTCTAGTCTACTGGAACTAGATTCTAAATATGGGTCGTCAGCATTGGTTCATTCCGACAAGTGCATGCGTATACATGCGCACAGAACAATGTCAATGACAATGACACATAACTTTTTTTCGATTTATTGAGATAAATGGCAGAGCTGTGTGCAGACCAAAATCAGATTAGGCCCTCAAAATCAAAAAGTTATTTTTTTAGCTGCACATACCCACACCACACCCACAACAGTTCGTGAATCATACATTTGACGGTGGCCTGAACTTTAAAGAGAAGAAGAAGAAGAAGGAGGGAGGTGGGACTGGAGATGGCAGGGTTAGGCCTGTGGTATGGTATAAATTAATTCTCATGATTGTTTTTGCTTCATTTCTTTTTGCCTTCTTACAGGATATATCCTCATTAAATCCCCTATCACCAGAAGTGATAAGTCGACAAGCAACAATCAACATAGGTAAGAACACATCTCTCATATGAATGATTACTTTTATTGTTTTTGTAATGTTTCCAGCTAATGAAAACCCCCAAAATAGTAAACAGCTCTTCACAAGCAATAAACTTGTATGGTCAACTGTAGAGTTTTACTACAAATTCTGCTTCGAAGCATGTCATAACTTCACTTTCATTTACACACAGGAACTATTGGTCATGTGGCTCACGGAAAATCCACTGTAGTCAAAGCTATCTCGGGAGTACAGACCGTCAGATTCAAGAATGAACTGGAGAGAAACATCACCATCAAACTAGGCTATGCAAATGCAAAGGTAAGAGCGTAGTAAAAAGCACTGAAGTGGTATCCTCATATCCATTATTATGCAGGTTTCTGGTTCGAAACATTATCACTCAAATGATACACTGGTCTAACATTGTTTAGCATGCTAGTTTCGGCACTCCAAATGACAGTCCCTGCTATGATCAATGCTATTTACTCTACCCTTATAGTAATAAAAATAATGATATATAGAGAAAGAAGTTTAAGCAAATTTGCACCAATCTCTCTTTCTCTCTCATTTCTTCTCACATTCCCTTGCCCCGCTCTCACTTTTTTTTTTTTTTTTTTAAATTTAAGTCTCTGTTGCTTCCCCTACCCAAACTCTCGGCCACTAATGGCTAGAGAACAATACATACTGTGCATTTAAACATGACAAAAAACTCTGCTTCTCCTTGGCCATGTGCTTTTCTAGGTTTATAAATGTGACAGTCCCGCCTGTCCGCGGCCGGGCTGCTATCGATCTTCGGGGAGTAACAGGGAGGACTCGTTCCCCTGTGACCGGGCTGGCTGCACAGGCAAATTCAGACTTCTCAGGTGAGAATCAGCAATAACCGGTGATCTGTCAGGCAAACCTTTGTACTTATCAATACATAGATTTGGAGAATTATTAGACAAAAGTGTGTTTTCATCCAAGACAATATACAAAACTCTGACATAATCAACTGGACAAGAATTGGATGTCCTTTGGTCTTGCCATATTAAACGTACAGACCAAGAATGTTAAAAACTCAACTTCTATGCGACAGTAGGTAATACTGTAAGTTCTCCTTTTACACATGTAGCATTTCATTCTTGTGTTCAACAACTTATTTAATGAGTAGTTCCAACTCGTCTTGAGTGAGATTCTACATGAAATTGTGAGACACCAAAGACACTTAAACCCCGTTCATGCTCACCGCCTATCCGCAAAAAAGGCGCAACATTTGCGGCAATTTTGCCGATGCATTACCGATAGCTGCGTATATGAATGGGAATCGCTCGTTTTTTGCGCTTATTTTGCGGCTTTTTCGCGGATCGAGACCTAGTAATAATACAGCAATATTGCGGTAAGCGAATCTTATAAACTGCGTCCGCAAAATAGGCGTAAATGTTGCGCCTTTTGCATAGCGCTCTGGCATGTGTGTCGCTAATCCTCCCGCTCGTATGGCTGAGCGGAGCATGTCACCATTGGTTTGGAGAGAGTCCAGCTGTCCAAAACACCGCAGCGGCTTTTGGAGGTGTATATGAACAGTGCTTTTGCGGCTCGCTGGAAACTTGCTTACCGATGTGCATAGGTAATAATAGCTGTACATGGTATATGAAAGGGGCTTTACACTGCTTTGTTAACTGTGATTCTCTTACAGGCATGTCTCATTTGTTGACTGCCCTGGTCACGACATCCTTATGGCAACTATGCTGAACGGAGCCGCTGTCATGGATGCAGCTTTGCTGTTAATAGGTGAGTAGCTTTGTTTAATTCTTGGCTTTTGTCGAATCAACTTGATCAAAAACATGCGAGTCACACTGCCACTCTGCACTGCTGTATGAATTGTGGAGATATGGCTAGCAGTTGTTTTTTGTTTCAATGACTTAAGACGAATTTGGATCGAAGTGTTTTCACAGCACCATAAATTATATAAATGTATCAAGCTTGAGAGGAATTACCCTTTACCGCTTCGCATTTTGAGAACTGATCCTGTTAGATGTAAAGTCTAATACATATATATTCCTTGTAAGTCGGACATATAGATATTTCTATAAGTCATCTATATTTTTGGTCCTGAACATCTAACATGAATGTATATATTCCTGTAAGTCTTCTATTTCTATATTCCCAAACATCTAACACATAAATAAACATGTTTTTGTAATGTTTATATAAATATTGTTTTGAGTATACCGTGAGTCCATCATATGTTCCTGTGAATTCTTGCAGCTGGTAACGAGTCATGTCCGCAGCCTCAGACGTCGGAGCATCTGGCCGCCATCGAGATCATGAAGCTCAAGCACATCCTGATCCTACAGAACAAGATTGACCTGGTCAAGGAGAGCCAAGCGAGGGAGCAATACGAACAGATCCTTAAATTTGTCCAAGGTAATGGCACCTTCCGCTGTCATCTATCTGTGAAGAAAGATTCTTAGAAAATCTGAAGTCGAGTCAAGCAAGGTAGCAGTACAAACATATCCTTCAATTTTTCCAACGTAACAATAGGAAACTCCTCACTTGTCTATTGTTTAAATATACATGAAGTCATGTTCTCAGAAACTTTAAGTAGTATTTCAGATGTCATCAAGCAAGGTAACAGTTAGAACAGGTCCTTAACATCGTCCAAGGTACAAATGGGACTCACCTCACTTGTCTATTGTAGGAATGTCTGTGAAGAAATATCCTCAGAATCTTTGAGCTGTATTGTAGAGGTTTCATGAAGGAAGATATCATTGGCTGTTCTAGATAGAACACAAGCAAAATTAATTTATCTAGCCAGAAGTATGAGGATATGGACATTTGTTTTGGACAAAATATGATACAAATAAGAGAGAGAGAGAATAAGAGATTTGTCTCAAGTTATTCGTCAGATTCCCTTCACAGGTACCATAGATGAAGGCACTGGTCATTCACTTTATTCATTTGTTGTTTACCCTTGACAGGTACGGTAGCTGAGGGCGCCCCTGTCATTCCAATCTCGGCCCAGCTGAAGCACAACATTGAGGTCATCTGTGAGTACATCTCAAAGAAGATCCCCATCCCTGCTCGAGACTTCACCTCAGAACCAAGACTCATAGGTAAGTCCAGGCGCTTCATCTCTCTGAAAACCACTGCAGAAGACACGCCGTTGCCAAAATTCTGCAGTTGTAAGGGCCTTTGACTGAAATGTTCATGTCACATTCTTGAACCTATCCCATGACATCGTCCTGTGATTCAACCAATTGCAGCGTCATATGACTGATCAAATTGGGTCGTCTGCGGTGGCCGCCAGTGATATTTTACTTCATCTGATTTCATTGATCTATTTCCACATTGTCAATTACATTTAATACAACATTTATGTAAAAAAGGAGATAAATGAAAAAAGGATAAAAAGAAGATAAAGGTGCTCATATCAAATTGATAGATTATACAGCAAGACCCAGTAAGCAAACAAATTTGTGGTTTTCCTTATACATTGTTAGTCATTAAAATCTGTATTGAAATAACACACTACATGAAAAACACCTGCTTGGGAAGACAATGATTATTGACTCCTCTGGATGGTCTCTCTCTGAAAGTTTCATCATTGTTGTGGTTGTTCCCTGTTACAGTAATCAGGTCGTTTGATGTGAACAAGCCTGGCTGTGAGGTCAAGGATCTGAAAGGGGGCGTGGCAGGAGGTAGCATCCTAAGGGGGGTGCTCAAGGTAAAGATTGAATGTCACTTGCTTTGCCAATTTCACAAATTGTTATTTGTCAGATTTATTTTAAGTCCTTTTGAGTGAATTTTCCATTCTGCATCCAGGGCAAAGTCTTCCCATAATTCACAGCACAGCGACATTCATTCTTTTTGTAGTAATATGTGCTTCAGGCCTCGGACACTAGAAGCAGACATGACTGCGAAAAAAAAAAATCTGAATGTGGCTGCGCAGAGCATTATAGGACGACTTTCCCCCGAGGTAAAGCAAATTTTACAGATTCAGTTTAATTTGAAGATTTTGTCAGATTTTTTTTTTTAAATGCAGTGTGTGAATTGCAAGTAAACCTGATTCAAAGATGGATCAGAGGTCAGAAGGGATTTTGTGTGCGTAGATGTTGTGTTAATCCCTCAAGTGTCAGAGGTTGATTAATTGTGCAATAATTGTAATAATTTGGAATCAGAGGAGTTTGTTCTTTGCTGAATGAGATCATCACTTGGATATGAAATGTACAAAAAATATACATTGTGGGTCAAATCAAATTTCAGGATTGAAGTTTCATCTGGCTTGGCTAATTTAAATTCAGTATGTTCTTGTTGGATTCTTGCTTGTAACTGTAAATAAAACAAGGGAGGTGTTGTATATCAGCAGTAGGCATCTTCACAATAGCATGCATGACTAATAATCTTTTTCAAGTTTTTATCAGAGCTAATCTCACAAAAGATTACTGTGCTCCTTACCCTATATTCTCACTCTTTTCTCACCTTGCTCGCAGAGCTCTTCCAAAATAATCAATCTGACTGTCCTATTGAGCACAACGTTGACAGTGAATCTCATCTGATGTTTTGTTTTGTAGGTGGGGCAGGAGATTGAGGTGAGGCCTGGAATCGTCTCTAAGGACAGCGAGGGCAAGCTGCAGTGCCGACCCATCTTCTCTAAGATTGTCTCGCTGTTTGCAGAGAAGAACGACCTCCAGTTTGCCGTACCTGGAGGCCTCATAGGTAAGGTAGAACAATGGGTCGCTAGTTGTAAACCAAACATGTGTTTGTGAATATTTGTCGCAAAGAGCATGCAGTAAGAAGGATTAAGGAGCTTTCTTTGGTTAGGAATTAAGGAACTTTATTTCTTTATCACCTAAGAGGTATGATACATATTGCAATGAATGATTTCATGTCTGGTAATTCATGCTTCTAAATGCTATTAGAAAACAACAATATTTTCTTCATAAGTGTTTCACAAACCTATGGTCCAAAGTGTGATTTCAGATGTGCCTTTTGTCAAGACAACTACTTGGGTAGAGCAAGCAGCGGTGATAATAGCACTAGCCCACTAGACAATGTCAGAACAGCAAAACTCTTTCTTGAGAGATGTTGTGTAAAACCCAAAATGTGCAAAACTGGATTTTACAACACAAATTCATTACTCATTGCAATTTATTACTATAGATGTTAAGAGATAAAGAGATTAATATTGTCCATTCATGCAGACAAAAGTAGCCCACACAAGCTAAACAATGTATCCCTGATACCTTTATGGTCCATTTCCCATTCCCAGGTGTGGGGACCAAGATCGACCCGACGCTGTGCCGAGCAGACAGGCTGGTGGGACAGGTGCTGGGGGCCGTAGGGGCGCTGCCAGACATCTACACCGAGCTGGAAATCTCCTACTTCCTGCTGCGACGTCTGCTGGGGGTGCGCACTGAGGGCGACAAGAAGGGTGCTAAGGTAGGACTGCTGTGGTGTTTTACCCACTTGATACCAAGCACTGATAGCCCACAACCAATGTGGAAGCATCATGCATCGTTTCTGATTCTTTGGGGCTTCCCCCCCCCTCCCCATCCCCCTATTATTGTCAAATGCTGGGCTGATCATTGCTACCTTTTCTCATTACATGCATTGTTAGAAGTGAGCTTCAGCTGTCTTTTTTTTTTTTCGCACAATCACTTATGAATTCTGCACATTCGAAAGCTATATCATGGATAGAAAACATGCAGCATTATGATGGTAACCATTATGTGTTTGAACTAATTTATTCACCACATGATATATCAACTTTCCAGCAATATTTGAATGACAATAATTGTTCATGTAAAAAGGCGATGTCATGTAGCACTAGTACAGACCCATGAACATGGCCTAACCCTGTGTGCTTTGACAGGACCTCCCTGTCCACACTAATCCACACTGATGAAATATCGTAAACCTATCATTATCATTGGCAGGGAAATGTGTATGAAGTCAATAGAGTTTTCAGGGCTTCGTACTGAGGAAAGTTAACAACCATCAATTTTGACTGCTTCGAGAGTAATAATAAGAACACAACAATGGTTGCTCTTTTCTCCATCACAGGTCCAGAAACTGTCCAAGGGGGAGGTCCTGATGGTCAACATTGGATCGCTGTCGACCGGTGGCCGTGTACTGGCCGTCAAGGCTGATTTGGCCAAGATCGTCCTGACGAACCCTGTGTGCACTGAGATCGGAGAAAAGATCGCTTTGAGCAGGAGGGTGGAGAAGCATTGGAGGTAGGTTAGGTAGACCAACCCCAGGTTGCTAGAGGAAATGATATTCTGTATTTGTGTTGAGAGGTAGATCATGGCAGACAATACAACCAAATCTTAGCTGCTAAAACAACTACTAGACACCTTGCTTTTTTTATGGACATTTTCTGTGTCAATTGGCTAATTTTTACTTATTCGCAGGCCTTAGATAAAAAGGTTATTGACCCCTCTGTGTTCCTTAAGAATAACATCTGTTCCGGCAAGCTATATGTTGCCAGAAGAATTGACCTTTGTTTTTTTCTTTGTGGGGGTACTTTGAAATTTGAGATGAAGCTTGCAAAAGACATCCTCAAAGTTGTATCATATACAGTGCAAATGTGCAAGTTTAGTCTAGAAAATAACTTTGTACAAATTTATGCAAATTTGTTGAATCGTAACATATTCTGCATTTTTTTCGCTAGGTGTATTTCATGAAATTGACTTGACATTATATCTCCTGTTGTTACTGTTCTCCTTCAGGCTGATTGGCTGGGGTCAGATCAGGA
The DNA here is from genome assembly GCA_963669155.1 of Arbacia lixula. Classification (NCBI taxonomy): domain Eukaryota; kingdom Metazoa; phylum Echinodermata; class Echinoidea; order Arbacioida; family Arbaciidae; genus Arbacia; species Arbacia lixula. The sequence continues at coordinate 3,258,817 of OZ022585.1, forward strand.
AAGGAGTCACAATCAAGCCCACTTCATTTGACATCTAAACCAGCACCATCACCAATAACAAACACAACGGCCACGAGAAGAGTTTATCAGAGGTCAGCAACATCAACAATAGGCATATTGGCTTGGTCAGATCTGGAAAGGAGTCACTTTGAAGCTTACATCATTTAACATCTGTACCACCACCTGGAATACCGTAACAACAACAGCAGCAAGTATCCATGGAGATCAGCGTAAACCAGCAACGGCCACAACAACAACAACAGCAACAAATCTGGAAATCTGGTCAAATCTGGAAAGAAGTCACCATGCAGCACAAATCATTCGATGTCTAAACCACTACCGACAACAACAGGTATCCATCAGAGAACAGCGTAAACCAGCCACACCACCACCACCACCACCACCACCACCACCACCACCACCTCCACTGACAACATCCATTGTGATGCAGGTTCCCAGTTCTCAACACCATTACTCAAGCTGGCTCCACATTGCTTAACGGGGCTAGTGTCTGGCACTTCGTCACCACTTTGATGACAGCGGCTTTCTCTAGCAACATAGCGTGGAACCAGATGTCACACATTTGTTACTCCATCAGGAAATATGGTGACTGTATATCATTGTTTATAGATCTTTGCCTGCTCGTTGACTAAATAAGAATTGCATCGTCATATCTGGTTGAGGGTTTATGTTCACAAGCCTAAACGTGTACATGTATACCGATAGTCACATGATACCATTTACTGTGGCCTCCTTTGAGAAGGTTTGGTCTTCATACTGCCCTAAGCTGACAAAAGGAAGCAACTTACAAAAGAGACTATTCTTGTAAATGAGCAAAATGTGTCTGTCACTTGCATTAGCATCAGTGCAACACCACATCATGTTAGATTGAATGTCTTGCATCAAGATTGATATTTCTTGTCCAGATTTTGGCCGTATGTAGGGAATGCTGGGTAGGCCTACAATCTAAGAACACCAATAACTTAGATTTGAGTGATTTATCACTTGCTTCCTTTTGTCAGAGTAATGCAGTATAGACCTAGTGTATCATATCCAAGCTATGTGTGGAATGCTGAGTGTTGTTTCTTAATCCTGAGCATGCCATACCAATCATCGCTCTATCGGATTTGTGTAAATTACTTGTGCCAAAACGCATCAATGGCGCATAAAGATTTAACTGAAAGCACTTTTTGGAATATTTTAAGTTATGACATATGGAAGTCTTAAAGTACTATTGAGTCCATGGAGTCTATGTAGTCCTGTCATGTGTTTTAATTTTCATTACCGGCATTTGTGGTAACGCAAATAGATGAGAATTATGAAATTCCATACTGTTATCTTTTAAGTTAAACTGTCATTAACCAGAAACATGTTGCATACAAAGGAGAAACCAGCAAAGTTGTACAGAGGATATCATACAGGGAAGGGCAGAGCTGATTCAGAAATTCTAATCATTTTGTGCTTAGACATTGTTCAAATTCGTCATGCAGTATTTTCTTCTTCCTCACTATATTTTTTTTTGGTGGTTATGTTTGTGTTGTTTCTTGCATGTACGGGGCCAAAGTAATCTATTTTTGATGCGTGGATGGACTCTTGTAGCGCAGCTTCAAGATTAAAGAGGTCCATGTAATCTGAGCTTCGCAACCAGGGGAGGGGGTTTCGGTTGGCTTAGCTAGCTCTCTACATCATCAGCTAGATATCCCACTTCCCTCCTGTCTCTGTGGGTCATTTCACTCATAACTTTCAGAGGAATCTTGTGCCTAGCAACTGGTCATCATGTGTTCTTTTCTGAGCACTCCCTCATTGCATTTTGGGCTGTGGACAGACAGGCGTATCCAGGCTTCTATCTGATTACACAGTTTATTACCTATGGGACCGAAGGGCTTAAAGGAAGCATAATGTAGATTATTCACGCAGATGTTGAAATATTTCTGGCTACAGTGGGAGATCTGCATGTTAACCGTCCAGCCTTGTCCATTGATTGTCCGTTTCAACGGATGTTTCCGGTTTGTGAACATAAGTTTTCGGCAGCTCAACCTCTCTTGTTTCCTCTCCATGTTGAAGCGTAGACCAGTGCAGGCTTGAAACTTTTCATGAATGCCGAGTCTATACACCCCCTCAAGATAAATGAATATCACATCAAACTTGATCATGAAATTTGAGCTCTTCAAAAAATGAGAAGTGTTTACCGGTAGATTAGCAGTGTATTTATATTAACACTTTTCTTGAGCTTTATTTCCTTCAGATTGTACCTGTCTTGGGGTCTTTTTCAACAAGAATTCATGTCTTTGGATCTCTAGCAGAGGAGTGATAATTCTTCTTGGTTGCATGTAGAAAGAACTTCAGATTGTTAAGTGTATACTATTTCTTTGAAATCCCCTTTGATGAAACAAACTGAATTTTGCCCATTTTACATAACAAGCAAAATGGAGTAGTTTCTTTTTGTAAAAAACAATCAACCCCAAAATAAAAAATGTACTGGGACTGTTTCATGGTCTACCAACATTTAATTTAATAGACAGGCCTATACATCTATATGTTTTGTGGAGAATGAAAATGGATAATAGAATTTGGAGTCCATATCATGACTTTAACTGGCATGACATTTAACTTTTTTTTTTTTTGTGAAAGTACAATGAAATGTTATCTTCATATTAAAATGATAATTTGTGAAAATATGACTTTTCCTTGTTGGCTGTTTTAATTGTCAATGGTGTGTGTTGTGTTCAGATATCTATAGTGGATGATTAGTGAAATGGCAGAATTTTGTCTCTTGAGTACCCGACAAGTGCCACATTATACAGAGTACTTCAATATGTGAATTGTTATGTGCTTACCCAACAAAGCAACATGCGCCATGTTGTTACCTATTGACGTCGCTTTGGCCCAACTCTGTGTATGAATGGCTCTGATAGATAGAGTGAGAGAGAGAGAGAGGAGGGGGAAATAAAGAAGGACCTAGTTCGATGTAGAAAATAGAGGATGCAGCATATAAACGGTAGGATGGAGAGTTGTGTGTGTGACAGGGAGAGAGAGAGAGAGAGAGAGAGAGAGCTAGAGCGAGAGGGGGCGATAAAACCTACACAGACGTGATTCAACAGATATAAAGTGAAAAGGGGTCAAGTTCGAAGCAAAGAGTGACAGAGGAAATAGATGATGTGTATGCGTGTGTGTGTGTGTGTGTGTGTGTGTGTGTGTGTATGTGTGACCTGATGAGACGCCGGAGTGAAGTAAAGTGTGTTATGTATAGCTCTTTACACCCTCATAGAAGTGTAATTTGCTGTAACATTATTTTATTGAGCATTTTTTTTCTCTCTCTCTCTCTCTCTCTCTCTTTCCCTCTCTCTCTCTCTCTCTCTCTCTCTCTCTCCCTCTCTCTCTCTCTCTCTCTCTCTCTCTCTCTCTCTCTCTCTCTCCTCTCTCTCTCTCTCTCTCTCTCTCTCTCTCTCTCTCTCTCTCTCTCTCTCTCTCTCTCTCTCTCTCTCTCTCGCACCACCCACACACACACACTCTCTCATGGTTAGAATGAATACTACATGCATACATCGGTGATTCAGATAACCACTCCCGTTTGATGTTGTAATATGGGTAAATAATCGACCCCCATCCCTCTAATTTCAAGTCGGGTGCTGGGGACTTCATCAGGGAGTGCGATAAAAGCCAACTCGACAATTGGTACCATAATTCGTTCATCTGCCGAATTGCCTCAGTAATCTGTTAATTAAACCTCACTGAAAAGAATTAAATACATCTAATCAAACGGCCTGTTCTTTATTTGTCCATCTTTTATAACTATTAATGTCCTCTAGAGTACACCAACAGGATCGACGTACCAAGAAGAAGAAAGAGAAAGAATAACATGCAAGACACAACCCTCATCGAACGAAGCTCCTAATAAAAGTCTCTTTGTTCTCCGCTCTTCACAAGACTTTGTTAAGAAGATGTCGGAGCACGGGGCTGGACATTCATGGAGTATCGATTCATCTTTTAACGCGAAGTATCGATTTCTGTCCGCTTTCAGTGTCGCAGAGAATGGAAGGAGGGATTTGGGGGTAGGTGTCTTTTATATGGCCCTCCTGGTTGTGAAGGAGGGAGAGGAATTGTGTTAGGCCGTGTAACCGTGCCTTAGGAACAACGTCGTACTTCTTGCTATCGAGTATCAAAAATGGCAAGATATTTGTTTAAGCTTGCGCTGGTAATGGATACTTTTGACTTTGCGGTTATTTGGAGTGACTGTACAAACAACTGACAACAATTTTACGGGATCAGTGTGATTGGTTTGTAAATTACATTTTGCGAGGAGAGAAAATAAACCAAATGGACAAGCTTACGGAGCAGCGCGTGGAAGGCGCTTAGAGGATAAGACAAATATACGAAAAGGAATCGACAACTTCAAGTGACAAATTATTGGGTTGAAGAAGTGGTCCGTTGCTTTTGACGATGGACCGTTGTGACACTCTGCGATCGATTGCCGGTATATAAGGACTGAATTTTAAAGTTCATTCCCAAAGGGCCAAGCGATGAAGGGCAGAAATATAGGATACGGATAGTGTCGTTGCGGTTGTTCATTTCAACTCCGCGATGTCGCCGGCGCCGTCAAGGCCGTCTCGACGGGAGAGCATAAATGGGGAGCATACAGTTGCGTTGGATGGCGGCGTCGACAACGGGGCGGTAAACGATGACGGCGGGGTAGAGCAGAATGATGGAGGAGGTGGGGGAGGAGGAGGAGGGGAGAGCGAAAACCAGCATGAAAGAAGGAGAAGGAGGTCGAAGTCGAAGTCGGACGGCACGGTGGTGAGGAAGAAGGTCGGTGGCTATGTTCTCGGAGACGTTCTCGGGGAAGGGTCGTTTGCCAAAGTTCGCCTCGGAACCCACATCTTAACTCAAGAACAGGTATGGATAGATCTTCACTTGCAATATCTTATCTTATATCTTAGAAACTATTTCTTGATGCACTTGAAAAAAGTACTCAAATATTGTATTTTTATTGACACCTTCACACACAAGTATGAGAGGATACAATGTATTAGCAATATAGAAAAAGAGTTATCATCATCATGGACTCATGTACTAGGCAAAAAATAACAACATTTATGTAACATTTTGGTAAAAGCAATACACTCCTGTAAGAAATATTCTACATTAAAAACCTCTTATCAATATGACTGAAGATTTTCCCCATTTATATGTAATCTTCTTGATTAAAATATGTTGACAGCAAGAAATGCGAGTGCTTTGAAGTATATTCCTTATAATGCTAAAACATACACGACAGAATACGGTGGTAACTAAAACGTTTATAATTGTGTTATGTCAACACGTAACTTGATAACTATTTCATATTTTCTGTCGGCTCAACTGATGATAGATGGTATCTTCAATAAGTTTAATACCTTTATCTTGATTAATCCAAGTCGCAAAGTTGCAATGAGTAATACAAAAGTTTACCATTTCAAGAAAGTGTCTGTAATTACTACCACTACACAAGTACTGTGACCATGTACATCTTACGATTAAATAACATCTTTCATGCATCCTGAATTTGGAAAAACAATGATGAAAAACATTCAATGTTTCTTTGTTTAAACAGCACATGTAGCCATTTGTACATGTGTATATGTATGTCTAGTTCTAATTGCTACGAGTTTACGAGCTGGTTTTCTAGCGATCAATATAAATCGATTTAAAGCACACGGCCACAAATATTGGCGTGGTTCAGAACAAAACGCAGACAGACCACAAGTGAAGGTTGTTTACTTGAGTCAGAATAAGATTTCAAGA
>OZ022585.1:3269597-3319597 GCA_963669155.1 Arbacia lixula
CACCAAGAGGGGTTTAGAGAGGGCAAAGACCGTCCCGGCCGTCAGAACGAACGACATTGCCGCTAACGCTAACCAAAGTACAGTCGAGGGAGCTGTGACGTCAGACATGATACCATCGGCCTCTGTGGATGCTAAGCTTGATCAGCTTTCTGCACCTTTCCAAGCACACAGTGAGTAAACCGTTAAAACTTCATGGAATATCTTTTGTTGAATCAAACCGAAACAGCGACTAACGATCCGTGTCTCTTACTCAATCTCAACAGTACGCATGGCCGCTTCACCGTCACCCTCCTTGCTTAAAAAGTGAAAATGCACCAATAAGTGACAAATATACACTCAAAGTTGGAATTCTTTGGTCAACTTTGCAATAAGCATATGACTGTATATGACTGAAATCTGAGATGCAACATTGGGCAAACGATTGTCATAATAGTTAGGTCGTCACCCAGTATGTTGGCATACAATTTTTCTATAATTTGAAACAAAACTCATCGTTTGTAAATGTGTGATTTCTCCTTATTTTGATTCAATAGAATATGGACACTAATTTGTATAAACACAACCCTATCAGCTGGTAATGGTTACAGGAAATTGAGTGAGCTAATTTTTACGAAATAATGAGAATATTTAAGATTACATTGTTTCTCGCTTTCTCCTTTCGTTCTTTCAATTCTAGACGCCTTTCCCGTTCATCGTCTTGGCACCGCCTACACCTTTCCATCGCCAGTGTCCCGCCAAGCCGCCCGGTTCCTCTCTAACGGCATCTCATCCTCTATCTCCTCCCAAACCGTCGGAATGCATCACCATAGCAACCATCATCACCAGTCGTTCAATGGCAGCGCGGTACGGCGACAGTCGCTACGTCACTCGCGGTCGCGGGCACATCCGCACGCGCGCTCGCTGACCGCACCACAGCCGATTGGACGCGAGCACTCACCACTACCGCTCGGACCGGCTCTCATCTCAACAACCGCTGGTGGAGGAGGAGGAGGAGGAGGAGGAGGAGGAGGAGGAGGAGGAGGAGGAGGAGATGAGATGCCGGCAAAGGCTGTTGCCTGGCAGGATCCACCGAGCACAGTAATGCCCACGAGTAATAACAGGACCACGCACGCTAGACAGAGAGAATTGCCCAGTATCAAGGGCTTCTTCGGACATTATAAATAGCAGCTTAGAATGAACTGTGTCTTCCTGACTGTTTAGACTGCACTCTTTTAGTACAGATTGTGTGAATGCATCCTTTCTTTGATATCACTTATACGCTAATTTACTTTTGCAATAGGGTGGTAGGCGATGAAGAGTACCTTATTCACATGTTTAGTCAACCGTGAAGCACATTATCTCCTTGTATAAACGCACATTATTAAATACAAACTGATGCACATTCAACTAACAAACACAGCAAAAATATCGCATTTGCTACCTGTCACCCTTTGCCATATAATTGAAGTATGGGGTACTCTAGCTACAAGACACGTTCACACGGAGGAAGCGGCTTTGGCGTTGCCGCTCGCTGAGAGAAGTTTTTGACAAGTACTTTCTCGCCACCGCGCCAAAGGAAGTCAATTGCTACATCGAACGATGCTTTATACGCCCCAGGCGATTTCCGCTACCACCTCCCCGGAGTGAGGGAGCAGTGTGGACGGTCCTATGAAGGAGTGGCGTTATTGTAAGCGGCAAACCGTGTGCGTTTGAACTTGCTCTGAGAGTGAACCTTGATACCGATCTTATCATGTGGATGGATCGTAAGCAAGATATCCATTTCATCCATTGTCTTAAAGCCTCCACGGGTCAAGCTGAACGTAATGTTTATTTCAATACTAAAGGGCGGTGGTATGTTAGACCGACCAAGCAGTCTTTGTTGTGTTGGTTGGATCTGCTGAGTTGCTCGACACGGCTCATCTTCTCCGTCTATACGGGATATATAAAAACACACACACCGTAATTTCGATAAAATAATCCCCGAATAAGACGCTTATTACGGTCTAGTGATGCATTTACTCATTTAACATTAAACTTCTCACTTTTGGGGCAAAATCAACGGTTTACACGTCACGCACTTCCTGTGTATTCGATTCTGATGTAAATTTGTATCTTCTTTTCAAATGTTGAAAGAACTTTTTGTTTAATTTAACTTCAAACAGGGTAGTGGCACATTTTACTCATATTTTAATTTTTGCAAAATCACGGTTTACACCTTGCGGGCTTCCTGTACATTTCGATTTGATGTACTTTGGCATTTTCTTGTAAAATGCTGAAAGAATGGTATAGTTCATATCTAAAAATGGTGGTGGACACTTTGCTTACCTCGCAACATTCGTTCCTTATTGGAAAATTCATGATTTACACCGCACGGTCTGTCTGTATTTTTAGTTCTGATATATATAAGAATTTTCTTGGAAAATGCACATAACACATATATTTAGCTTATATATTACATTGGGGCTTTTGTATTCTATTGGTTTATCGAATTTGTTAATCACTTTGGCAGCCTGTTTATGCTGTTATAACAAGAATAAGCATTTTCTTGCAATTGCATATTATCACGTAGATTTAGCTTAGCTGATACATTGGGGCTTTTGCATGCTGTTGGTCTTATCTAATTTGTTAATCTTTTTAATTTCGGGGTTTCCCAAACGATTTAAATCACAATTGACGGGTTAGAAAAAGAAATCGTAAATACCTCATGGCAACTTTTTTTTTATCATTATTATTTTTTTTCTTTTTTAGGTTCAACGTTATTGCGTGTTGAGATTTTTGAAAATTATGATACGGGTAATATATATGACAATCACATTGTGTTTGCTTTTGCTTTTTTTTTTCTCACCGAGAATTCGGGACAGGATATGTCCGAGGGTTGTTCTACAATCCTACCCTTAGAGGGAAATGGATAAATCCATCATTCGAGTGACAGTTGAGTTGCGTTGGTATAACAATCGTCGGGCTAAGAGCATATTCCTGCGTGCTCCCGCGTGTCTGAGGAAACGCGCATCTTCCTATTCTACGAAACCAGACGTAGATCAGACGCAGAGTGCATGGCCGGTTGTGACCACGGCACGATAAATGCTGACGGGCAGAAATCGAAATTTGTAATATCTTGTATGTACGTTGTAACCGGAAATGCACGTTGTTTACTGCGTATATAATTTCGGCCTAAAATAATTTGGTATATGAATATTATCGTCATGTGTCGAGGCACCAAAAGTAATACATTTTGTTTTATGTTTATACCCCCCACCCCACACACATACACACAAGCACAAACACACAAATGCAATCTGCCACACACATCATACAGAATATGAGCCCCCCCTCACACACACACACACACACACATTTAAATTCCTTCAAGTATACAGATAAAAATAAATAATACAAACATCACAACATTGTACATGTAGTACTCCTAGTACCTTTATTATCGTACCAATGTATCTCATGTCTCCCAGTTGTATATACAGCAATGTATTACTTGTACTGTTCTTATTCAATCAGTATTACAATGATGTAATATATTATTTTGTACCAATAAATGGAAATAAATTTGCTGCAACTTTACCGACAATCAATATGAAAAAGGACTAAATTGGATCTTTTTTTTGAGTGAGAGAGCGAGGAATGGGTACATTTTATATCACAATAATAGCATTATATGGCGCAATATTAGTTAAATCATAAATAAATAATCATATGCTTGCCATATTTCTTAAATGTTGATTTCCTACATATGTGTGTAGACTGTGCTTCTGTGCAAAGACAAACGTTTAAACGGACATTTGTGCTTGTGACTCGGGTTCTAAAGGCAAAGAAACACACAGGAAGGTTGGAACAAAGCGAAGTCAAATGACCCACATTGGACATTCAGCATTATTTTCCTATCAAAATGATACTACATAAAAAATGGCATTTACCAGATCAAGGTTCTAACAGCTTACGGTAGTATGTGTCATAAGTTACACAAAACCCCCCTAGTACATGGGAGGCTGAATAATCACCACAATTTTCAGCATTTTTAAAATGAAAACCCCATGTGATTACAACATTATCTTGCCACCATATTGCGCAAGCAACAGTACATAAAATAAATCATATAAATGCTACCCATTGGTTGCTAACAAACATTTACAAACTAGTACGAATAATACTCTATATAAATCCCATTTTCACCTTCCAAATCAAAATATATACATATAATTCTCTTCTATAATTGCAGCTGCTATCCCTTAAGCACAGAGTATAGGTAAGAAACACAGATAGAACATAAAATTCTCACATCACATGTGCTAGGAGTAATTTGAATATGATAGATCATTCTCTCCCCATTGACTCATACTTGTACGTACTTGTATTGGTATCTCGGCAGTTCGAGCATTGTGACAAAATTAGAAAAATTCCACCCACCCTCGAGAGATATGTACATGGCCTCATAATCATTATGTATTATGTGTATTCGGTGACATATGAGGGAGGGAGAGAAAGACAAGAAGATAGATAAGGAGAAATGGACAGAGAGGGAGAGAGAGAGAGAGAGAGAGAGAGAGAGAGAGAGAGAGAGAGAGAGAGAAGGGAGAGGGCAGGGGGAGGGGAGATACCTGATTTTCATAGAATACCATCATATCCACAATTCCATTCATAAACGCTCTCCCCCATAAAGGGAGGGGGGGGGGGGGGGAGAGGAGAAAGGGACGAAGAAAGATACCTGATTTTTGTAGAATACATGTACAATCAAACACTCTTCCTGACATATTCATTACAAGAAACTTGTACAGACTTGAAAACAAAACAAGCATGTTCTATTCAACATAGAAACAAATATCCATATTGCACTAACCAAAAGAATACATTTGGTGCAGTATATACTAAAGCCGAAAGACATCACAGAATATAATCATCCTCTGGAAGGGAACTGACATTCTAACTTCCATTTTAACAAAACGAGACAGGACAAAGAAATGATTTTTAAAAAATGGAGTCAAGTAGCATTTTGAACGCGTGCGATAAAGCAAGTACTTGAACACATGAACATAATTGACTGCAACATTTCCCTTGTACGCATACCTTCATCCTTAATTTCATATCTGTGTAGATCAAAAGGCTATTCTTGAAATTTTGAGCCCAATCCTACAGCTAGTGGTGGCTCAAAAAGCAATTCAACTGTACATGTAAGGACTAATGGGCTAAGTGATGTAATACAAAATAAAAAGTGACTACGATACTATGTCGACATTGCAGTTACCATATGCAGAAATCGCATGTACAAACTTAAAAACACAATAGCAGTATCACAAAGAAATGGAAACGGATATAGATAAGAAACTTTTGCAAAGTATTTACAAACAGTACAGAGAGCTGTACCTGTATAGATTACGAAAAAACGTTATAAAGTCAAGACAGCAAATAGTGAATTCAAAGAAAAATGAAGAAATAGCTAAAAAAAACCTCACAAAATACAGATTCAAATGAACCAGTACTTTTTGTGATGTGAAGAACTGATATAAAGAGATTTCAAAATGAATGCTTGTACATGATTTTGCCCGTTTTAATGCCAACCTCAAAGATGAAGAATTTAGAAAAAATGTCATCAGACCCTTTGAATGGTTACACTATACCTTAATGATCTGAGTCACTTATAGATGCTCACAGGTTGTTCATAACAAAATGTTACTCCATCTCTCTAATTAAACAAATAAGTGTTAAAAAATATTTTTGGTACAATCCTTCACTTTTACAGATGTTTGCTCCATCATCCTTCCAAGCATTACTATCCATTCAACTGCACTCATTTACACATATAAGAGAAAGATAAAAGTATTGATGGTATCGTGTAGTGTACTAAACTTAAATTTAAGGCAAGTAATTTCATCGCAACAACTTAAGGCAAGTACTCAGAGTTAGTGAATTTCTAAAACAAGCTAGCACTATTAATCTGAGAATTATTAGTAGCTAATGCCTCTTTGTAGGTTATATGTCGGAGAAGTGAAATTCCTGTCATGTTCTTCCTCTGTTTAAACAGAAAGAGAAATATATATGAAGCGACTTTCGCACATACCAGTACACATAACAATCGTTGAATGATTGCTTTCTAGCTACTGCTATGAAAGAGACTAAATGCAGTAAAACTGTCTCTTGAGAGAAACTGCCATCACAGTCACAACCAAACTACAGTAAAACTTGCTATGCGACCACCTCTACAGAAAGACCACATTGAAAAATGTTTCTCATTGAAACCTGTATGAAAAAAACCTCCACATAAAGACCACCTGCTCATAAAAATACTCCATTTCTGGTCTCCCTTGAGCGATTGTTATACACACAGGTTTCCGTGTATTGACTCAAATTATTTCAATTCGCTTCTGGCGCAGTTCGGGTCACGTGGCGTGTGCTTGTGATAAATATGAGAACACTGAATCAGTCTAGGGCCCCATCTGATGAAGAGTTGCGATTGATCTTAATCGATCACAAGTTATCTCTTATCTCTAATATTCAGATATACGGATATCAATCGCTGAGCAAGTTGCGATCAATCGCAATTCTTTATAAGACAGGGCCCAAAGCGTTCATCTACAATAGCATAATATGACACGTGTCCAGCAACCCTTTAAAAAAAATTGCTAGAGTGTGATTCAAAGCTAAATTGACAGATTTCACTTAGAGCACGAGCTAGGTAACTTTTTTTTTGAGGCTATAATGTTAAGCAAAAATCAATAATCCACCATAACTATCCTATGCAGAACAAACATCACAAACAAAAATCAACTGAATCAAGAGCTTAGGCCACATTATGCAATTATCTTCCACTACTAGTATATCAAGATCTATCTAAATACTGCAAATAAGGACAAGAATTTAGCTAGAAGTTTATTCCACTGTGGAATCAAACATGGATATGTTAATAGTTCCACCAGTAACAACAAGGCTAGCCTCTACTTCTACAAATATGAAGGGCAGTTTCCAGATTCAACAATTACTCTTCAAACTTTCATGACAGGAATAACCTCTCATTATTACCATCAAGATACACAAAAATCCCTCCTAACAATTACTGGAAGACTACTAACATTCTGAGAAGAAAAAAAAAATACTACCAAACACTTCTGCATATAGCTGGTACACTAATCACAATATCCCTCTAATGCTATTAATGGAACTTTCAATCAAACATTATCACTTTTACATGTGTGGATTCTTTAACAAACCTTTGTACACTCGCGGGACTATCAACATGATCTGGAGGTATTCATATGACAAAGTTTGTTGCTAGGGAATGGTTCAAACATTTCAGTCTGAGAGGTAATGAATAGGAGTGGACCAGAGGATGGGGACCGGATTCATGGCAGAACGGTTCTGACACCATCACAGGTCCTGGATTCATTTAATTGCCATGACAATATAAATTATGAGATGATTCGTTCACATGAGAATGACATATAATTACAGGAGCCGTAATCTGTAGCACCACGTTCCCTGACTTGATTTATGTTTTGATTAACTCTGCCTGTTCTGTGAACAGAAATAAGTTTTGGCCAAAAAAAAGGCCTTATATTGGTGAAAAACAATGAAACTAGTTATCATTTTGTATCAAGAGCTTTTCCTATTGTTACATACTAGTCAGAAGTATGTGAAAGATGCATGCTATAAAAAAAACCCTCACCAATTGAGTCAAATGAACCGACTTACCGTTACTTTTAATCCTGAATAAAACATAAGGACAGACAAATTACTAATTTTCTACATAAATTCCATTGTCATTTTTAAGGAAACAACCATAACCGAAAAAAATCCTAAAATAAAAGGCATTAATGGAAATAATCAGGACAAAAATAGTATAATTTCTTAATTCAATAGCCTCCTTATTTTTCATACAAATCGAGTATCAGCATTCAAAATACATACTCAGAAAAATTTGACACCCAAAAAAAGGAAACGTGTGGAAACACACACGTAACTTCTGGCTTCAAAACACACATTAATCAAACACAAAACAAGGTGTGTTTACACAGACCTCAAAAAAAGTACACGCACTTTACGAAAATAATTTCTTCACACTGTACTCTATTTCTTGGATGAAAGGGACGTATACATCGCTGGATGGCATGTCAGTTCACTTTATTGACTGAAGTACTCTCCTTTTCTCACTGGAAGGAAGTGTTTTCTTTGCTCTTTTCTTCTTCTTCTTCTTCTCACTCCTCCTCGTTGCTCAGGTGTCTGTGGTTGCCGGTTAGGGATGTGTGGACGTTGTCGTCACTGTCACTCCTGGATCACGGTATTCAGAAATATCCTCCATTTCATTGCAAAACCAGTTAAATCTACAATAGTGCTCTCCCTTATTTTGCTTGCATTCTTAATACTATACTTACTACACTTGAATCTGTCATCATCATTTTTTGTGATGATGGTAAAATCCTTAATGTACCGATAGTTCTCACAATTCATGCTTAGTTTTTACATGCTATATTTGAACTGTTATCTTTAATACTGTGTACGCTATATATTTAGCGAGTCTATTTTTTTGCAAATTGGTACTTCTCAACAATTTTGTGAGTGATTAAATTCGCAATCGTGGAGCACTAGTATTAGCAGTACATGTGCACGTCGTATTTATGTTTTCGCGTGTTGTTAAAGTTGTGAATAGCACCCGACTCACAAAATTCATGAAAATAAAAAACCCGCGAAATATATGGCATATACAGTATCTTCATATCACTATGATATCAATGTTTTTTAAACTGTGAATGACTATGCAATTCAGCTATGACAGCAAGTAAGTCATGTTGATAAACTTTTAATGAATTGAATTCAATGGCTGGGTGTGACAGAGTAAAGAGATAGACCACTCTAGCGATGAGTCACTCTCAAAAGAACCAGCAATGTCAGTGAAAAGGAGATCCATGGAAGTTTGCATAAATTAGACCTCATGAACTGTCTGGAAGTTGCATCATTAGAAGGAGGATATGATATCACGGCTATAGTGGAGAGAGTCACTTTCAATAGCACCAGCAATATCAGCGGAAAGTGATCTGCGGAAGTTTGAGCAAATTGGACTTATCAGAATGTGTGAAATTGGGAACATTATTAGAAGGATTTGATGTCCCAGCTCGGCATAGTTTCCTACACACTGCATACGTAACAAACTTGCACTAAGATTCAATTTTTTTCCTTCCAAGTATGCAGGAGTATATAATGATTTACAAAATTTGCAAACCCCAGCAAAAAAAAAGGAATCTTAATTGAAAAAAAACCTTAACAACTCACCCATAGATAAGCTCATCTTCCGATTCATTCAGCATTGAGAAGGTAGGGTTGTCCTTGAAGTACGTATCTGGAATTAAAGAGAAAGGAAAGGTTCACTAACCAAATGTATCACAATAGTGGCCATTGAAAACTAGATTGCATAATTCATTTTCCATAAGCATTAGATTGTATACAAGCACAATAAACTCCCTTTAAATCAAGAAATATGATATTGTCTACAAACAAGTTACACTCCCTTAAAATAACCAGGTTTCTGGCTATAACTAATTAAACAACAGTATCCTGTGTCCAGAATGCACATGTTCCAACCTCTACTTTCTGTTAACCCTCCCAGTACTGACCATTGATAGTCCTACGTCAATAAAAACACCATTTATTGCCTATGGGACTGAGAAAGCTAAGTGATTACCTTTGTGTGCGTTTTCGGAGGGTGAGTAGACGAACGCCATGGTGTAGAGATAACAGTTGAGCAGACTGTAGAAAGCCAGGAACTCTGCACGTGAACTCATGAGTCAAGGAAAAACACTTTGTTACTCTAGCTTGCGTGATGAAAGTCCTTTTTAATCCTTTCCACTTTGCCACCTCGTTGTTAGCGGGTTAGTGTGCCATAGGTTTGTGTGTGTTTTTATGTTGGGACCCAGAGAACTGCCTCACTGTAATGAAACCTTGCTGTATCCATGCTCGTAATATATTGAAAGTTGCCTGAAGTGTGAAATGCACACACATTGGCACTTGCACGAGCATGCCTGCATTCACTTAAATATCACACAATGAGGTCAAACTCAGCCCAAATTGTGCTGAAGATATAAAAGAAATACAGTTTCTAGTTCAATCTGCACTCACACATTAGGAGATTACCAAGAGGAGTTTTTAAATAATGATCTATGACACTTTTTTCCTCATAATTGTTGGCAAACTGAAATCGCTCATCAAAATTTAAGAGGTTGGTGCATATGATATGATAGAAAAGGATATAGTTATTGTAGTACGTTGATAGCTCTGTCACAAAGTTCTCATTCAGCACTCTGACGCCATACCGCATCACAGTGATAGCGATCCTGGAGGGAAAACAAAGAATAGCAACTTACAAATAAATGAGGTTACACTTTTAGTAATACCATGTGGTTGTTATTCTTTCAAGAGAATAAACTGCTTTAGGGAAAAGAAAGACAATAAAATAAAGATGAAGGAATGTAGACATGGGTTTTTATATTCAGTAATATACAAACATTAAATCATAATAGCGATAAGTCAGTCAATCTGAATCAAAACCTTTAGCAAAGAGCTTGTTTTTCTGAACTAACTCCCGGCAAAAGCACACTGCGCTTTAAGCTCTACGTTTCATTGAATTGGTTCATTAAACTGCTTATTAATATATACATTTGGTGCCAATTTGGGGGACTCATACCATGATTCATCAATATTCATGATTATTCCACCACAAGGACCATTTGGAGCGATTTTCATAAAAGATCTATTGGAGGTTATTTCAATTTTGCAAAAAAAAATAAGATTGAATGAAACTTAAATATTTGTTACTATGTTATCATGTCTTAATCTGTTGATGCAATGAAGCATACTCACGTTGTGACTACGACCATCAACATAAGGATTGTCATAACCTTCAACCTCAAATCTGGTGAAAAAAACACACAAAATGACAGCATTGAGTTGGATGATCGTAAAACAAAGAATAGGAGAAAAATATATACAATTCTAAATTGTGTTTGATTGTGTTACTTTCCGTAACATTATCAATCTAAAGAGTGAAATTCATCTTCTGTAGCATACTTTGTGTTTTTGAAGAAACAGATAATGAAGTTAAACTTGACCTTTGGTCAGAGACGAGCAGGCACTTAAATGACCTTTCTTCAAAATTAATGAACAATTACAATCAAGTTCTCAAAAACTTAAAAATGGAAGAGAATCATTAATCTGGTTGTGTAAGAAAATGAGAAATTGAACCAAAGAAGAATCTTCTTTGCATGAAATTCAATTTGAACATAAAAATAAATGGAGCAACAATTCTTCAGGATGGTCAGGATGGTCAGGATGGTCAGGATGGTTGGTAGGATGGTTGGTAGGATGGTTGGTAGGATGGTTGGTAGGATGGTTGGTAGGATGGTTGGTAGGATGGTTGGTAGGATGGTTGGTAGGATGGTTGGTAGGATGGTTGGTAGGATGGTTGGTAGGATGGTTGGTAGGATGGTTGGTAGGATGGTTGGTAGGATGGTTGGTAGGATGGTTGGTAGGATGGTTGGTAGGATGGTTGGTAGGATGGTTGGTAGGATGGTTGGTAGGATGGTTGGTAGGAACAAGGGACAATATGAAGGGACTCACTCATGTATGGAAGCGACCGGAGCTCTGTGAAGGCGCGGATGACCAGGAAGAGTAGATACAGCACGTAGAAGCCTCCTACCACTAGGAAGAAGATCACCATACCCTGAGAAAAGAAACCACAATAAGATTATTACTACAAAACCAGTCATTTTCACATAGCATTTATTTCCACAGAGCAAGTGCAAAGTCAATATCACAGCAAAAATAAAACAATGTAAGCAATGTAATGCGGGAGAAGAAATGTTTAATACGAGGCAGGCAAATAGGTGTGAGCATAAAAAATATAAATATATTTATGTTTTAGAGGTGTATTGATGATTACTCTCTCTTTCTCCCCTAGTATATGACCTTAGGGGCATATTGCTTACGTTTCATGGAATTTTGAAAATATCTGCTTCCTGATATTGGTAGAGTCCTTCATTTATACAAGGAGTAATGAAATTCAATTAGCATGAGTTATGGAGAAGCATCCTGCGGTTGAGGCAATTGCCATGAATAAATAAAAAAATCATTGACTGAACGAATGAGTCATTCAACTCATGCACCAATTACTTACAATGAAATCGCCCGAATCCACCTTGTAGTTGAAGGTGGGGTCGTAGAGACTGCAGTAGAGTTGCCATGACGACAGCACCAATGTGGACACCCACAGGATACCCACGATGAGAAGCTTAATCATGTAGAACTTGATCCACTTCCTGTCACTCTGAAATAGGGAGTCATTATGAGCGTAACAACATCTGTTTCTTAGAATGCTTTCCATGGTAGCACAGCGCTATTTGGTTGTTTACATGTACAGTATGTATCCCCCCTTTAAACCTAATATCACTTCCTCCTATCTATCATAAATGCCATCGTAGGCACAGAGCCAAATTAGGAGCTGGAGGGTGTTTCACCAAGCTGTTTGTAAGTTACGAACAACTTTACGAACGACTGGTGATCCCTTCTTGTGCTAAATCAGATTCTCAATGAACAAAGTGTGGTAACACATTTAGCAAAAGAAGGGATCACCAGTCCTTCGTAAAGTTGTTCGTAACCCTCCAGGGCACACAGACATGTTTTGATGGGTTATCTAGTATCAAGGGGGTTACCTGCCCCTCTTTCTGTTTGCTCCCTTAACTCACCCCCCCCCTCCCCTCTCAATCACAACCACTACCCTCCCCCCCCCCCCCCATTCCCACCATAGCTTCCTTGTACCTCTCTAATCATGGTATGAAAAACAGGATACACAGAAACATTGTAACAAGTTGTCTAGTATCAAGGGGGTTACCTCCCCCTCTTTCTGTTTGCTCCCTTAACTCACCGCCCCCCCCCCCTCTTAATCACAACCACTACCCCCCATCCAATTCCCACCATAGCTTCCTTCTACCTCTCTAATTATGGCATAAAAAAAGGATGCGCAGAAACATTGTAACAAGTTGTCTAGTATCAAGGGGGTTACCTCTCCCTCTTTCTGTTTGGTTCCCATGACTCACCCCCCCCCAATCTTAATCACCACTACTACCCCCTCCCCCTCCCCATCATAACTTCCTCCTACCTGTCTAATTATGGTATGAACAGAGCCAACATAAGAGCAGAATGCACAGAAACATTCTGACAAGTTGTCTAGTAGTAAGGGGGGCTACCTCCTCCTCTTTCTGTTTGTTCCCTTAACCCCCCCCCCACACTAATTTAAATCCCCACAACTACCCCTACCCTTTATTTTTCCTCCTACCTGTCTATGTGTTGTGAATATGTTGTCTAGTATCTGGGGGGGGGGGGGGGGGTACCCCCCCTTCCCCATCATTGCCACCACAGCACAGTCCCCCACCCCCACCCCCCCTCCCCACCCCCAATGCCCACTCCTATCCCTCCTACCTGTCTAATGCCATGGTATGCACAGAGCCAAAATAAGAGCAGGGCACACAGGAACGTTGACTGGAATATGTTGTCTAGTATCTCGGTGGGTACCCCCCTTCCCCATCATTGCCACCACAGCACACTCCCCCCCCCCCCCCCCCTCTCCCCCACCCACCCACCCCCAATCCCCACTTCTATCCCTCCTACCTGTCTAATGCCATGGTATGCACAGAGCCAAAATAAGAGCAGGGCGCACAGGAACGTAGACTGGAATATGTTGTCTAGCAGCATGGGGATCCAGCTATTGACTAGCAACGTCAGAGGGAAGATCGGGTCTGGACGGAGAGAGGGAGATGAGAAGGAGATAAATGGAGACAAGAAGGAAGGGGAAGCATACCATAGGGATAAATATATAAAGACAACAGGTGCATTCAAGAGAGAAATTGGCAAAAAATAAATACAGGCATGTATAGAAGAGAAAATAGAGAAAGATGTTAAACATAAACAAGACAAAGAAAAAGAGATACAGAGAAAAAGAAATAGATAGGAGAGAGAGACAAAGAGAGAGATACAGAGAGAGAGAGAAAGAGGGAGAGAGGAAGTGAGAGAAATAGAGAGAATGAGAGAGAGAGAGAGAGAAAGAGAGAGAGAGGAAGTGAAATAGAGAGAATGAGAGAGAGAGAGAGAGAGAGAGAGAGAGAGAGAGAGAGAGAGAGAGAAAGTATTAGAAAAAATGATGAAGCACAAAAGAACAAGAGAATGAGACAGACAAATGAAAATTAAAAACAAACATTCCCTGGATATGATTCTTTTCATTCTTCAAAGATAATCAAAGGCTGTATGCTGATTGTGTGAAAAATCAATAACATTACCAATATATGTAGAAAGCTTTCACAAGGTGTATCAACATAATTCTTTTGACAGAAAACATACCTCCACAGAATACCAGCGATCAAATAGAATCAAATAGATTTGTCAGGTCTACCAATGCCACAGTAGACTGAAGAAGTAAGTGGAGAACTATTCAGTGTAAAGGAGCAACAGTGGTCGAAGAACAGACAGCCACTTCTGTTTTCTCTTCCCTTCTCTCTATCTCTCCCTCTCTCTCTCTCTCTCTCTCTCTCTCTCTCTCTCTCTCTCTCTCTCTCTCTCTCTCTCTCATTATATCTCCCTGAAGACTTAGTAGAGAACTTACCATTGTAGAGGAGCAACAGTGGTAGAAGTACAGACAGCCACTTCTGCTCTATGGACCAGTCCCGCATGGAAAACTTCCTCAAGGAATGTGCAAACATACACTGCAATACAGCAAGTCAGGGGGTGAAGAGAGTGAGAGGGGGAAGATAGAGAGGGGAGGGTAAGAAAGAGTAAGAAAGAGAGAGAGAGAGAGAGAGAGAGAGAGGGAGAGAGAGAGAGAGAGAGAGGGGAGAGAGGGATACAAGAAGAGAGAAAGAGAGAGAGAGATAGATAGAGGGAGAGAGAAAGAGAGAGAGAGAGAGAGAGGGAGAGAGAGAGGGGGAGAGAGGGATACAAGAAGAGAGAAAGAGAGAGAGAGAGAGAGAGAGAGAGAGAGAGAGAGATAGAGGGAGAGAGAAAGAGAGAGAGAGAGAGATAGATAGAGGGAGAGAGAAAGAGAGAGAGAGGGAGACAGAGAGAGAGATGAGAGGGAGGGAGGGAGAGAGAGAGAGAGAGAGAGAGAAAGAGAGAGAGAAAGGAAGAGAGATGGAGGGAGAGGAGGAAAGAGACAGAGAGAAACAAACATAGAAAAGGTGAAAGAGAGAGAGAGACAGAGAAAGAGGGAGATGGAGAAAAATAGGCAGACAAACAGAGAGAGAGTGGGGTGGTGAGACGGTGAGCGTGGTATAGGAAGAGAAGGACAATAATTTTATTTATATTATCTTAGACACTCTTCAAGAAAACATAACTGAGCAGTTGTAGTTGCATGCAAGAATCTTACAAAAAATCATTCAATTGTTGTGCTCCATCAGTCATGAAAGATCACCAAGGACTTACTCTGTCATGCATACAACCATAAAAAGCCGTATCCTAATATCCAATTACACTTAAAGCATGTTAACATGGAAGCCATTTGGCACTCCCGCTCCTCGCCCGTTCTTTGTTGCTAGCGTTTTCCTGTGACGGCAACGCAAGGATAAAACTCAATATTGCTGTGTAAAATCCAAGGCTGTCAGCTGCTACAACAGTGTGGAGAAACTTTTTGAAATGCATGGTACAATTGTCTTCTGGGAATAGCAATAGCGGCGAACCATTGCAGTGTGAATATGACCTTTAACCCAAAGAAAGCCCTCTCATTACTTACAGACTTCACACTCACTGTGAAGATGCGATTAAACAAAAATCACTTACCGTGACTATGAAGGTGATAACTAGGAATACAAATCTGAACCAGATCACCATGTTTGAGAAGGCAGGATTGTACGTTCGAAACTGCAAACGGACAGAGAAAAATATTAGTTTTCCTTAATTTATTCAACCCTCCACAGGTTTTTTTTTTATTGAATCAAATCAAGAAGAATGAGGTACATCACTGACTCAGTGAAGTACAACGTTTATAATACAGAGTTTACAATATATTGTTTACAAAAGAGAGAAACATGTCTAGATATACAGTCAAATGATAAATAAAGAACCAACATATAGTACCAAAAACAGCGTCATTACAGTCATTCTGATGTAGGTTTGTGAATCTCATCACTATCACTTAGGCCAGACGTTTGCTGAGCGGACATTATTTCTTGGGCTAGGATCAATGAAAATAACCACGGATGATCACTGCTATCTAAATATCTTAGGCCTTAATTTCAAAAGATTCTGACTTTATATAAACATAAAATATCAGGCATACCATGTCATTATAAAAATATCAGAAAAAAGAAAGAAACAAGACAAATACACAAATGTGCACTCCTATAATTCAAAACCTCTCCTTTAGAAACAACAGAATTCCAGGTCACTTTTATCAGTACATTACTTCATTTAATTTCATTTTTCCACATACAACATAAATATAAATATTCATATCAAATGAATATTGTTCTCATAGATAACATGAGGACAGAAAATTAGTAAGGACTTGTAGAAAAAAACATCCCGTAACAAACCAGTAATTGAGAAAATCATACAATATTATCCATTTGAAAGATTGTTGGTGATTTCTTATCATGAAGAAAAAAAGACGGAGACAGCTTTACTAAATCTTTTGATACTCACTCATGGGCTATAGGTATCTTTATCCTACCGTAAATTTCGGCGTACAAGACGCAATGGCGTATAAGACGCACCCCAACTTTGAGCACGCAATTTGAAAAAAAAAAAAAAATTGGGTCCGTATAAAGTTTCAACACAAATACACATATTTCTGTCCTGCCAGAACAGCGCCCTCAGTCGCTGATACCCAGTCAACTTACATAGAAATTGATGGTTGTAACTGATCCCTGTACGGTGTCTAGTCCCTGGAAAGTGACGATGATGATGTATTGCGAGTACTTTAAGGTGGTCAGATGAAGCAGTAAAAGCTCATTACACTCCTGGTCCTACGATGGAAGGAGAACACAGCCATGCATTAACTCTCTATGATTTTTACGCTAATGCATCATGTTTCATGCTGAACTGGACAAAATATACTGCGGGCTCCTTCGCTTTCCTCCCTTTCCCTTTACCCATGCCAATTCCTTTGAGCTGTAGTGTATCTTCCAGAGCTAGATGGAATTCATTTACACCTAGTAACCCATTGTGTACTAGATGATATGCATCTCTATGGAATTTGTGTTTCTTGAAGGTGGAAGAATCTGCCAGCGGCACATTAAAGGGTAACGATTATCGTACCAAACTAAAAAGTTTCTCTATGGAATTTGTGTGTATTACTTGTGTAATATGCATCAATGCTGCACACAGAGTGGAGTGAATAGCATGCCCATCTAATCACTATAGAACTTGATACATTTTTATAAAAAGAGAAAGACACAAACTGATGAAAAACATGATATATTCCGCAGCAATATGAATGTTCTCAGAGGAAATGGATGTTCTTATTTGCCCGCCGTTCAATGTTTGACCCAGGTGTGTGGGATACCTGGAGGGCAGATTGAAAGCTGCACCTTCCTGAAAATGAAGGGATTTGAGAAGCAGGCAAATAATGTGATGCGCTGGGGAAGATGAGTTTTGTGTTTGGATGCCTGATTATTAACTTTCAAGTGTGCACAGTAATAAGATGAGCCGTTTTCACAGCTGAGCCAATTCTTCAGATGCTGATGTCATCATCCTTCTTTTAATCTTTCCTGTGGCAAATACAATCCTGCTCAATGGGATTTCTGTGCATTATTGGTGACAAAATGCACCCCTGGCACACGAAGGGTTAAAGCTGATTTGCAGCATAGTGAGGATCCTACACTACAGCTCAAAGGAATTGGCATAGGGAAAGGGAAAGGGAAGAAAGGGAAGGAGCCGCAGTTTTAAACCGCGGTATATTTTGTCTAGTTCAGCATGAAACATGATGCTTTAGCCTAAAAATCATCATGTTTCATGCTGAACTGGACAAAATATACCGTGGTTTAAAACTGCAGCTCCTTCCCTTTCCCTTTCCCTATGCCAATTCCTTTGAGCTGGAGTGTATGTTCACATCGAGTCTTATCAGTTGTGTGAAAGACGACGGGGGAGGACAGGGAGGTGGGGCATCATGCAAGATAAAGATAAAAGATGGGGTAAAGAAAGGATTCGAGGAAGAGAAAAATAAAGAAGCACACTGAACTAAATGTACATGTAAGGGATTGAATGAGGAGAAGAGAAAAGAAGAGATGCTACAAGATCAAACGAAAGAGAAGGAAAGAGAAATGAAGAGAAAGAGAGAGAAGATAAGAGGGAGGGGAAGGGAGAGAGAAAAAAAAGAGGGAGGGGAAAATATAGTGAGATGAAGAGAGACAGACATAGTAGAAGGGCAAGAGAGAGGGAAAGAGAGATGGTGAGTGAGTGAGAGAGAGAGAGGGAGAGAGAGGGAGAGAGAGGGAGAGAGAGGGAGAGAGAGAGAGAGAGAGAGGGGGGGAGAGAGAGGGAGAGAGAGCAAGAGAGAGAGAGAGGGAGGGAGCGAGAGAGAGAGAGAGAGAGGGAGAGAGAAAGACATGGAGAGCTGAGAGAGTACACATTAACTAAAATTTGATATCCCTACTCATCTACCGTTCCATTCCTAGCTGTAGTTAATGGCTTCTTTGCAAAATCAATTTGAATTAGCAATGAACAGCACTGGCAGCCAAGCACGACAGGCCAAATTGAAGGTTAAATTCTAATACTTTCAGGCTAATTGGCATCCCAACCTACAGAGTTGAGTGCTTATTTAAATATAGCATATATATAAGAGTCATGTATCATTTATGACTATTGACGTTCACGGACGTAACAGTATGGTAACAGTATAAAGTCACAAAGTGCAAGTGGAAGAGAGAGAACTGCAAGAATATCACAATTCCAACAATCATCTGTCACATACACACATGTGCATTAATTTCTTCATTCTTTACGTTCATTTTTTAATGTTTATTGTTATTTCTTATTTTCTACAAAAAAGTTGGAGGGGAGCTTTCATTCTTGTTCATGAGGATCGGAGTTGGGGGGGGGGGAATACAAATAGTGAACAACAACAAGCTTTAAAGGTGATATTCATAGGAAATAAAATCAAATAAATATAGTTTATTTTATAATTGAATGAGTTATTAAAGCAATTTATGCAGCTAACAGGTCATGAAAGTGTTCAGTTATGTGTTAAATGAAAGTCAAATTTCACTAAATTGACTCTCTTCCTGACCTACGAAATCGCCTAAGGGAAAGTGGCGTTGTGTGTACGTCAAGGCCGGGATATGCTTCACGCAGCTATAGAGACAACTGCAATCTACACACAAATGTTCATAATGACCATTGTGTATCACACCTGTTAATCCATTAGCAACTGCCATCACAGTTTCATTAGCAATGCATGATGCTTCAGGCGGAAAAGAAGCTGCGGATTGGCATGTGTGATGCACAATAACGCCTCCCTTTTCTTATGTCAGACCTAAAGGCAGTTTCGGATGACAGTAGGTCAAAATTGTCCCCGAGAATACGGTGATTGTTTTCACCCTAATTTCACTTTTTGGAAAGAAATATGTTGTTTGAATGTCATCCGAGCTCATTGTATGGCTTATAAGCTTTCTGTACATGAATATCTTCATATTTTTGGATTTTCTATGAATATCACCTTTAATCAAATATCACTGTTTAAAGAGTGCTTAAATACTGAACACTCAAACACACAAAAATCAAACACTGAGCACTTAAACACTGAACACTAAACACACACACACTCAAACACTGAGCACCTCAACACTGAACACTAACACACAAACACTGATAATACTTGAACACTGAAACACTGAACACTAAAAACTGAAACACCTCAAACACTGAGCACTTAAACACTGAGCACTTAAACACTGAAAACTGGACACTGGACACTGAACGTTCCATACCTTCTCACAGACCAGGCTCCTGGTGCGGTTGTAGGGTGTAGTGCTGAGCTTGTCCTGGCTACTGTCAGCTGCCACCCCCCTCAGCTGAATGCTTACGTTGAATGGCTTCCGAAATGCGTCAGCTGCACAGAGAAGAGAAAACATAAAATGTCCTTGAATACAGCTGGATCACACATGTGTATGCCATGCTCTCACACAAGTGAAAATGCCACAAGAACATCAAGAACGTTAAATAATAATGTCTTTTCGTTAGACTTTTGTTAAGCATTATATTTCTTTTGTATTGCATTGTTTCATTGGACACTAGATTGGATAAAAATCACAACTGAGCACTGTTGGGCACTGACTGACTGACTGATTTGATTCAAGAAATTGATCAGAACTAGACTTGCGTTTGATATCAATTGCAACTGCGAACATTAGAGGTAGGGGATTGGATTTGCGATCTCTGTTTAAGACAAGGCCAAGGATTAATTTCACTCATTTATTTATTTCAACCATTCTGAAAATCAAACAAAAACACATAACTAAAAAAAGACTCATTAGTCCATTAAGTGTTGATTTACATATACATGCCAATTGTAATTTGCAAATGTGCGGAAAAATGATGGTCAGGGACTTGCAAGGATGAAGGTATTAAGGAAAATTAAAATGATAATATCCCACATATCTTCACACATGTACCTGATTCATCGCCGGTTTCTATGACTGTTGTGAGCCATAACGACTTGTTGAATTTATTTAGCATGGGTGATGTCAGCTCAAAAGGACCATTCTGTATAGAAAAAAGAAATAATACAAGACAAAATTATGTTCACATTTCAAGTATTCATTTTTCATGAGTATTCAAGGAGCATGGAACCATGAAAGTAACTTGAATTGAACAAAATCAGTCAAATCAGACTAAATATGATGAAGTTGTGATTTTTTTTGAAGGCATGAGCAGCCTTTTCCAATGAAGATAACATTCCAATGTGATTCCAGGGGACTGCCTCTGCTCCAACATGAATAAATGTAAAATAAATATTAGAAGGTGGTGCTACTGCAGTAGAACAGTACATGGCACGTACTATACAAATCTAAGTAACTGTGGTCACGTTTGCATACTAAGGCAGCGCGTCTTCTTTTGAAACAGAATTGATGCGCAACTGTTATCGTGTGTCTGATCCACATTCCTCTGAGAAACATAAGCAGACAATTTGATTCCAGGTAATAGATAGTAGTAGATGATTCTTGGCAGAACCATTCTCCTATCATCAGTGGTCCCTGTCCTGTTTGGATGCAGAGAATAACACCATTTTGAGATGATTTCTTTATTTGATCTGGGAAATCAAACCAAACTGGCACCTGGGGACATGACACAATGATTCTGAAATGAATGCGGGTCTCACAACTGTTGCCCCTTGTACTATTATTCATTTTCTATTACAAATTCAAACTTTAGCAGCCTAGTAATAAAGCATTCCTCCACAAGCCTTCCACAATTCACCTTTGAAATTGCAACGTCAGACATACCTCTGGTACGTTATGGGGTTGTGTCAAAGGAAACTTTTAGCCCCAAAAGACATGCATAATATCTTACCATGTGAGTAAAAGGATCTATCAGATTGTGATTTTTTTTCATTCAATGTTTATATATATATATATATGTAGTTGCTATAGCAACTGCTTAAAGTTACAGGCCAATGTACAGTAATGCATTCTACAGGGGTATGAGAAGATACACAGTGGGCATAATCTGCATTGGAACATGTACACAACGGCTCAAGGAATTGGCATAGGAAAGGGAAAGGGAAGAAAGGGAGGGAGCCTCAGTTTTAAACTGCGGTATATTTTGTCCAGTTCAGCATGAAACATGATACTTTTTAGGCTAAAGCATCGTGTTTCACGCTGAACTGGACAAAATATATCACGATTTAAAACCGCGGCTCCTTCCCTTTTTTCCCCTTTCCCTTTCCCTATGCCAATTCCTTTGAGCTGTAGTGTATGCACTTCTTGCAACAATGCATAAGCTGTGAGTTCATAGCTCAGCTGTATTCTAGCATTAGGAATCCAGCATCCCTCTAGAGACAATTAAACCCTGTGGCTGGCAGCTGGTGCTCAGCTGTCTACCGTACCTGTACATTGCACATCGTGCTTCAAGTTCACCGAGCGCTGCACCAATATAGTGTGGGACGTGTCAGAAATGCACAACACCACCAAATTGTTCAATGCGCTAAACCATGCAAATGATATTGCAGAGGCTACTTTCCAAACCTGACATCATAAAAGGAAGACCCTAAATTTTACATTATTTCCTTTAAAACATCACTGGGGCTCATATATCATTTCGTGACTTTATTTGGCATCATAATTTTGTACTACTGTAGGTTTTTGTGATATTTTCTTTTTAGTTTTTTGCTGGGATTCATGAATGATTTTTGTTGGCCAATTTTGTACTGTGAGGCTTGACTTGTCTAAGTTCTCCATCTATTTTTTTTTCACTCCAGCCACATGACCTCATTTTGCATGGCCATTCCATCCATTCCATGCAAACACCTTCAAGCGGGGCATGTACATGTAGTCATGTGTTCTAGCCACAGTTTGCTTGGTGGCATGAGCAAATATTAGAGTTTAAGGGTGATGATATGGGTATCAGTAACCATGATTACGGTTTGGGTTTAGATCTTAGCTTAATTCACCCTCAAAATGATTAAGGTAATAGGGAAGCTGAAATGTTGTACTGTTGTAAGATTAAATTGAAATGAGCATGATGTTCAAATTAGCACAATCTCTGCAAAATTAGTTTAATTCATAAATCCTTCTTTTGACAAAATCTATACAATGTACCGGTAATCAAATAGATGGGTACTAAATAACACGCATAATTGTGCATGAATGTGGTCACAAAAAATCGTGTAATATAGTTAATTAGAAGTTGTAATTGTGTTCACGATGTACACATTATGTACATGTAATACCCCTATCACTCCCATTCTGCTCAACATACATGTACAATTCAACATACGCCCATACACGCACATAATGACTCTAGCATACATGTACAAGAGGCTTGTTAGCACGCTAGTCCCACCATGCAGACTGACCATGAGTCCTAAGTCAACATTAAAGGGCATATACTGCACTGGGAAGGCAAAAAAGCCTTCAAAATGTAATTGTTAGCAATCTTCTTGCCAATGGTCTTAAATTCATGTATTGTCTATTTTAGAAGCTTGCTGAAAGTTATTTGCCCTCAAATGATGTACATTTGGAGTGATGAGTGATTAAATGGGTCAATCCACGTCAAATCAACCAATGGTGTTAACCCGACCCCCTTCAATTTTCTTCAAACTCGCACCAAATGTTCCCCCAAGTGTCTGACGGAAGATTCTGAAATATTTTGCCCCAAGGTCAAATGGTTGCTAAGATACGGCCTCCCTTAGCAACCAATGCGTGATCGAACAACTGAGTTTAAATAAAATTTGCTTTTTTTGATTGACCGCTGCAGCCAAGTTAGATGAGTTACATTGCTCATTTCTTGTAAATTGAAAGAACGTTATAGTCTTAACATGCACAATGTATTCTGGTGCCGATCGGACCACCCATTCTTACGCATGACGTCAAGGAAAATGGTGTTAAGCGTCAATGGCAATGTGTTTGGGTGCATGTTTGGAAGCTGATAACTTGAAACCTCAATTAGTTTAGAACCCACTATTTTGCAGATATATAGTCTTTTAGTTGTTCTACCCACCTACCAAAAATTGATCAAAAAACATACATCGTTTTCTCGTAGAGCGCCCTCAAAGTTTGATTTTTTTAAAAAGTTGCCAAGTTCAAGGTCTCAAATCACCACTCGTCCCATCGAGGATCGACACCAATTTTGGTGTGTTGATAGGCTTTTACCTATATTTTTATAGGATACCTAAACACTTCTGTGACCGAAATGTTAAATAGCTGATTTAAGCATTTGAAAATGGTTGGAAACACCCCAAAATCTATGTAAAATGACACATTGGAGTTTAAGCACATTTCAAATTGTGATAACTCAGAGATGAAAAGCCAAAATACAACGAGACATACTTGTGGACAAGTATCAGGTGGTCTGCATTGGCAAATTCATGCACAGACATGGGCTGGAAAATGCACAGTGAACTATAGACCTTCATTCGTGACACCAACTATCCATAAGCAATGTGAGACAGCGCTCAAGAAAGCTCATAGGGCACCTATTATACTAAAATTTCAGAGAATTTCCTAAATGGTAACATGTTTATGCTAATGTGATTAATAGTCATGTAAGAGAATGGGGTGAGAGAAAAAAGAATTGGAAAGAAAATCTCAAAGAGAATGACAAAGTGAGGCATAGAACAGAAGAAGATGGCAAAATAAACATTGCAAAAGGAATGCAAAAGTTGACCCTACCCACGCCAGGAATCGAACCGGGGGCCTCGAGATCTTAAAACGGCGCCTTACCTATTGAGCCACAAATCTTCCCATTCACTTAACACGTAATGCCCAGCAGGGGCTAGAATGATTAAGAAATCGATATTCAAGCTGAAATTTCACCATGATCCCGACATCTGATTAAAAAATGGAGACAACGTCCCGGAAAGCTCGTAGACTCAGCTACAACATACTGAAATTTCAGAGTGAAAGCTTGACATATTAGTGAGATACATCTCCTACAAGCTCGTCATGTCATTTCATAAATACCACTTCCATTGACATAACACGGAAGTGCGATTTTGACATTCATGCGTATAATGAAATTTACACCGTGAAGACGTCATCAAAATGAAAAATGAAGGCAACTCTTCTATGGAGCGAGGTCTCAGCTACAACATACTGAAATTTGGGAGAAAATTGACCATGAATTACTGAGATACACAAAAGCGGGTAAAAAAGTTCATGACGTCATACATGAAAAATCATTTTTTCGATTCATATGGCAATATGATGACATCAACATAAATTTAAAAGGTAAATCGAACATTAAATCACATCTACATTTCCCACTCTTTCAGAATATTGAAAAAAAATTGGGGGTCACCGGCCATTCTGAAGAGCTATGGCCGATTGAAGGTAGTCATGTTTTTTGCAATATTTGCACACAAAAACGTATTGACGCACGCGCAGACTTTGAACTTTGACGCACCCGCACGACCTTGTTATTGCATGGAAATGGCTCAAAATGACAGGATGTGTTGTATGTAGTGTCAGTAACATGAATCCAGTAAAAAAACAGAATTTTGACGTTTTGTTCGCGTTACGCACGGAAAAACACGCGAACGCGCGCGCACGCGCGGAAATTTTTGAAATGCTAGAAATGGCCTAGAACATATGCAAAACAATTTTGAGTTGATTTGGAGCATTTTAAAATTTTGCGCGCGCTTTTTAGCACTAACGTACGCGTACGCGCGCGTTTTCATTTATTGAAATTGATTATATTATTATCAAATTTATGCGTGTCAATTTTCATTAGCTATAAATGATTGGTTCTAGAGCTACATGAGGTAATAGGTTTTCATTAAACTGCTCGTAGATGACGTCACGATGACGTCATGACCTTGAAAATGTTGCTGGAACATGTTCACATATATATTCATACATGATGAAAATTTGATGAAACATGGCCATTGCATTGTTGAGATATTCATGCCACAAAAATTTGGAATAAAAATAAACGAGACATACTTGTGGACAAGTATCAGGTGGTCTGCATTGGCAAATTCATGCACAGACATGGGCTGGAAAATGCACGGTGAACTATAGACCTTCATTCGTGACACCAACTATCCATAAGCAATGTGAGACAGCGCTCAAGAAAGCTCATAGGGCACCTATTATACTAAAATTTCAGAGAATTTCCTAAATGGTAACATGTTTATGCTAACGTGATTAATAGTCATGTAAGAGAATGGGGTGAGAGAAAAAAGAATTGGAAAGAAAATCTCAAAGAGAATGACAAAGTGAGGCATAGAACAGAAGAAGATGGCAAAATAAACATTGCAAAAGGAATGCAAAAGTTGACCCTACCCACGCCAGGAATCGAACCGGGGGCCTCGAGATCTTAAAACGGCGCCTTACCTATTGAGCCACGCATCTTCCCATTCACTTAACACGTAATGCCCAGCAGGGGCTAGAATGATTAAGAAATCGATATTCAAGCTGAAATTTCACCATGATCCCGACATCTGATTAAAAAATGGAGACTACGTTCCGGAAAGCTCGTAGACTCAGCTACAACATACTGAAATTTCAGAGTGAAAGCTTGACATATTAGTGAGATACATCTCCTAGAAGCTCGTCATGTCATTTCATAAATACCACTTCCATTGACATAACACGGAAGTGCGATTTTGACATTCATGCGTATAATGAAATTTACACCGTGAAGACGTCATCAAAATGAAAAATGAAGGCAACTCCTACTATGGAACGAGGTCTCAGCTACAACATACTGAAATTTGGGAGAAAATTGACCATGAATTACTGAGATACACAAAAGCGGGTAAAAAAGTTCATGACGTCATACATGAAAAATCATTTTTTCGATTCATATGGCAATATGATGACATCAACATAAATTTAAAAGGTAAATCGAACATTAAATCACATCTACATTTCCCACTCTTTCAGAATATTGAAAAAAAATTGGGGGTCACCGGCCATTCTGAAGAGCTATGGCCGATTGAAGGTAGTCATGTTTTTTGCAATATTTGCACACAAAAACGTATTGACGCACGCGCAGACTTTGAACTTTGACGCACCCGCACGACCTTGTTATTGCATGGAAATGGCTCAAAATGACAGGATGTGTTGTATGTAGTGTCAGTAACATGAATCTAGTAAAAAAACGGAATTTTGACGTTTTTTTCGCGTTACGCACGGAAAAACGCGCGAACGCGCGCGCACGCGCGGAAATTTTTGAAATGCTAGAAATTACCTAAAACATATGCAAAACAATTTTGAGTTGATTTGGAGCATTTTAAAATTTTGCGCGCGCGTTTTTGCACTAACGTACGCGTACGCGCGCGTTTTTATTTATTGAAATTAATTGTATTATCATTAAATTTATGCATGTCAATTTTCATTAGCTATAAATGATTGGTTCTAGAGCTAGATGAGGTAATAGGTTTTTATTAAACTGCTCGTAGATGACGTCACGATGACGTCATGACCTTGAAAATGTTGCTGGAACATGTTCACGTACATATTCATATATGATGAAGATTTCATGAAAAATGACTAATGCATTGTTGAGATATCCATGCCACAAAATTTTGGAATAAAAATAAATAAATAAATAAATAATAAATAAAGAAAGAAAATTCTAACGAAATTAAGAGGTGATCTGTCGTTGGCGACAGACCACCTAATAAAGAAAGAAAATTCGGACAAACACAAGAGGTGATCTGCCATGGCATGGCAGACCACCTAATAAATAAACGAGACATACTTGTGGACAAGTATAAGGTGGTCTGCATTGGCAAATTCATGCACTGGCATGGGCTGGTAAATGAACGTTCTTAAAACATCGCCTTACCCATTATGAGCCACAAATCTTCGCATTCACTTTTCACGTAATGCCCGCTAGCAGTGGCTAGATTGATTGAAAAATCGATATTGAAGCTGAAATTTTGCCATGATCCCGATATCTAATGAAAAAATGGAGACCACGTGGCCGAAAGCTACTCGATTCAGCTACAACATATTAAAATTTCAGAGTAAAAGATCGTGACATGGGAAAAGATATAGCTCCTGAAAGATTGCCATGTCATTTCATGATTTCAAATAAATGACCCTCCCATTGACATTACACTTGAAAACGTGTGATTCTGACTTTAATGCCTATAATCATATTTTCACCTTGAACACATTAACAAATTGAAAAGTTAAGGCAAAACTGCCACAGAGCAATGTCCTAGGCACAACATACTGAAATTTGGGAGAAAATTGACAAAGGATTACTGAGATATGCAAAAGCGGGTAAAAAAGTTCATGACGTCATAATTTAAAATTCATTTTTTCGATTCATATGGCAATATGATGACGTCACCATGTACTTACTGGTAAAATGACACATGAAATGACATATACATTTCATACTCTTTCCAAATATTAAAAAAAAATTGGGGGTCACCGGCCATTCTGAGGAGCTATGGCCGATTGAAGGTAGTCATGTTTTTTGCAATATTTGCACACAAAAACGTATTGACGCACGCGCAGACTTTCAACTT
The DNA here is from genome assembly GCA_963669155.1 of Arbacia lixula. Classification (NCBI taxonomy): domain Eukaryota; kingdom Metazoa; phylum Echinodermata; class Echinoidea; order Arbacioida; family Arbaciidae; genus Arbacia; species Arbacia lixula. The sequence goes on from OZ022585.1 coordinate 3,297,757, forward strand.
CGACGCACCCGCACGACCTTGTTATTGCATGGAAATGGCTGAAAATAACAGGATGTGTTGTATGTAGTGTCAGTAACATGAATTTAGTAAAAAAACGGAATTTTGACGTTCTATTCGCGTTACGCACAGAAAAACGCGCGAACGCGCGCGCACGCGCGGAAATTTTTGAAATGCTGGGAATTACCTGAAACATATGCAAAACAATTTTGAGTTGATTTGGAGAATTTTAAAATTTTGCGCGCGCGTTTTTGCACTAACGTACGCGTACGCGCGCGTTTTTATTCATCGAATTTAATTGTTGAATCATTAAATTTATGCATGTTAATTTTCATTAGCTAAAAATGATTGGTTCTAGAGCTACATGAGGTAATAGGTTTTCATTAAACTGCTCGTAGATGACGTCACGATGACGTCATGACCTTGAAAATGTTGCTGGACCATATTCACATATATACCTATACATGGTGAACATTTCATGAAACATGGTCCATGCATTGTTGAGATATCAATGCCACAAAAATTTGGAATAAAAATAAATAAATAAATAAAGAAAGAAAATTCGGACGAAAACAAGAGGTGATCTGCATGGCAGACCACCTAATGATATCTTCTGTGATAATAGTCTGTTATTAGTACTAAAGGAATATACATCACAAATACTTTTGTTTTTTTGTCAATGAACTTAAAAAAGCGCCTGAAAATCACAAGAAACAATAAATCAGTCAATTTTCCGTAACCATGGTTACCATAATGGTGTTAATGTGTGTTTACATTGATTTCTAATTGTGTGTCATTTCAGTACTAATGGTGACTTTAAGCTGATAACTGCATATCATGTTTTAATATATATTTTCTTTTAGCTACACATAATATCTTAAGTCATGTTCATATCTATTGACCTTGACATCATTCTGAAAGAGCTGTATAAGCCTAAAAATTAGCATATTCTCTACACCAGTGAGCTTTACATCACATTTCAAAATCATTTTTCTCTCCGACAGAATGCCTGATCATGTCGATATATGCAGTGGAGGTATACTTTGATAAGTTTTAGTATTATCTAATTTATCTAGCATAACAATGACCTTGAAAATACAGCTGAAAATGACAAAAAAATCAATTGTCATATTGTAAGGCATTTTACAAAAGACTTTCAATAAAAAAAATGTGTCATTTTGATATCAATAGTGAATTTAAAGCCGATAATTGTTAATCATGTTCCATTTTCTTCCATTTTAAGCTACAAATAAAAGTGTAAAACTCGTGTATGTTGTGACTTTTGCTCAGTTGGAGACATTTATGACTATTATAATCTTACAATTATGTCAAGGTCAATGTTATTTTTACTTTAAATATTATTTGCAGCTCAAAATGGAACAAAAAGGGCAACAGATTTGCAATTATCAAACTTAAGTCAGTATTCATATTAAAATGGCACACAACTCAAAGCCGGTGTCCACATTCTATTATTATTGGAAATTTGAATGATTGTTGCTTTTGTTATGATTTCCAGGTGTATTTTCAAGGTCATTGTCATTTTAGGCAAATCAAATAATACAAGATCCTTTAAATACTAATTCCAGACTACCAATACTGCATATATCAACATGATTAGGCATTCTGTTCGAGAGAAAAATGATTTTGAAATGTGAGGTAAAGCTCACTGGTGTAGAGAATATGCTAATATTTCGGCTTATACACCTCTTTCAGAATGATGTCAAGGTCAACAGATATGAACATGACTTAAGATATTATGTGTAGCTAAAAGAAACTATATATTAAAACATGATATGCAGTTATCAGCTTAAAGTCACCATTAGTACTGAAATGACACACAATTAGAAATCAATGTAAACACGCATTACCACCATTATGGTAACCATGGTTACGGAAAATTGACTGATTTATTGTTTCTTGTGATTTTCAGGCGCTTTTTTAAGGTCATTGATAAAAAAACAAAAGTATTTGTGATGTATATTCTTTTAGTACTAATAACATACTATTATCACAGAAGATATCATTGTATTTTGGCTTTTCATCTCTGAGTTATCACAATTTGAAATGTGCTTAAACTCCAATGTGTCATTTTACATAGATTTTGGGGTGTTTCCAACCATTTTCAAATGCTTAAATCAGCTATTTAACATTTCGGTCACAAAAGTGTTTAGGTATCCTATAAAAATATAGGTAAAAGCCTATCAACACACCAAAATTGGTGTCGATCCTCGATGGGACGAGTGGTGATTTGAGACCTTGAACTTGGCAACTTTTTAAAAAAATCAAACTTTGAGGGCGCTCTACGAGAAAACGATGCATGTTTTTTGATCAATTTTTGGTAGGTGGGTAGAGCAACTAAAAGACTATATATCTGCAAAATAGTGGGTTCTAAACTAATTGAGGTTTCAAGTTATCAGCTTCCAAACATGCACCCAAACACATTGCCATTGACGCTTAACACCATTTTCCTTGACGTCATGCGTAAGAATGGGTGGTCCGATTGGCACCAAAATACATTTTGCATGTTAAGATTATAAAGTTCTTTCAATTTACAAGAAATGAGCAATGTAACTCATCTAACTTGGCTGCAGCGGTCAATCAAAAATAGCAAATTTTATTTAAACTCAGTTGTTCGATCACGCATTGGTTGCTAAGGGAGGCCATATCTTAGCAACCATTTGACCTTGGGGCAAAATATTTCAGAATCTTCCGTCAGACACTTGGGGAAACATTTGGTGCGAGTTTGAAGAAAATTGAAGGGGGTCGGGTTACAAATCGTCTGAAAATTGGTTGATTTCATGTGGATTGACCCAAATCACAAATCCTCAAAATGCTCGGCCCGAACATTTTGAGGATTTAATCATTAATTATTAATTACTCCATAAGTGGATCATTTGAGGGAAAATAACTTTCAGCAAGCTTCTAAAATGGACAATACATGAATTTAAGACCATTGGCAAGAAGATTGCTAACAATTACATTTTGAAGGCTTTTTTGCCTTCCCAGTACAGTATATGCCCTTTAATCATTCTCAAACCAAGACCAATACATCTGATGTGTTTCACTGAGCTCCCTCCAATACCAAAGTAATAGTCAACTGCGGATCCAGGATTCAGTACGAAAGGAGGTGTTGACAGCAAATTTGAAAATGGAAAGGGCAAAGACTGCAATTTTCTTGCATACTGATAATGTCTTGACTGAATGTATACTGTTCCTATTTGTGTGATGCTAAGAAAATAGAGGGGGCACACGCATCTTCTTCCCTGTCTCGATTCGCCCCTGGTAGTGATACCAGTACCTGTGATAAAATTACATGGGGGCTCGGGATAATTTAATATAAATAGCTTCTAATTCATAAAACAGCCCCCCAAAATAACAAAAGTGCTTCTCTGAAAGATGAATTTCCCTCTGAGAGTATCATGCACAGAATTTTTTGGGGTGTTTCTTTCTCAACAACTGGCTTGAAAAGAGGGCTCCCCCAACCCCTCTGCCTCGCCTTGCAGACGACCCTTTTACCCCTATGCCCAGAACCTCAGTCCCTCATTAGCCCGGAGTCCATGCTGTTGGGCAAGTCTAAAAAACAAAACTATCCAATCAAGAAGTCTGAATGAAATAGACTACTCATTCGTGATGTGGGATGGAGCAAAGATACAGAATGATTGCAGTGACTGGTCTTAGATTAATTAGACTCTATTTTGTCAGTTGGGATTAGAAATGTCTAGCAGCCTTGAAGCGAAGCTAGATTTGCACACGATATTGCGTAAGATTTGTACACGGTAAGATTTCATTCATAGAAGATTACACATGGTGTTCCTACCACATGAAATCTTAACTGGAAAAAACCCTGTATGCATGTGCCAACAAACTGCAATTCATGTTACCTCATTGGTGTAAAAAACTAAAAAGATACTGTTGTCAATTGCAATCTAGTATGCAAATTCTATTCATGTCATTCAAACAATACATTACTAATAGTAACCCAAAAGCTTGTCCAAGGTTTGTCCAAGGTTTGTCCGAGTAGCAACAACCAATATATTCAGAGCGCGTTCCATCCATTGAAACGGAATCACAAAGTACAGGTGAATGTAATAATGTGTCAAAAGGCAGTTAGGGGGAAAAATGTGAATACGTTACGAAAACGGCTTATCTACAAGTAAATGCTGCTATTCATGTCATGTATAATGCAAGTGGTCTTTGAATAGGCAACCCAAACAGACACTTGGTCTCATGAATGATGAGTATGTCCTAGCTCTTCCTAGTCTTGACACCTCTGCCTTAATGAGGTTTCTCAGAGCGCTGGGGCGTGGTGTCAGGTTCAAAACACTGCACCTGCATGACCCCTGGTCAGTAGGGAATGACAGGAAGTTGTGTTGGGTCACTTTCAGGTGGAAATCACCATGCCATCATAACGTATTATGTTATATAGCCTGGCACAAAGGCAAGAGGGGCTAATCGCAATGCTTGGAATACTGCTCAGCGGAACATGTCACCATCCTGTGTCTGCTCTAACTAGGCGTGCTGCAACATTACGGCTTTTTCAGTGTACATGAGCAGTGTTTTAAAGACTCACTTACCCTTTTCTCACTAGGTTTTCTTAGCCCCGTACTATCCTTAGCCCCATACTATTTTTTGAAGCTTTTCACACTGGCATTTCTTAGCCCCGTACTATTTCTTAAGCCCGACTAGCTGTTCTCACTCGAAATTCTTAGCCCTGGACTTTCTTGACAGCTTATGAATATTTATGAATGTACGGCTAAGAACCCCCCCCCCCCCCCCCCCCCCCCCCCCGGCTTAGCCCCACCTATAGCATGGGGCTAAGGAAATTTTTGCAAGTGAGAAAAGCATATCTGGAAACTTTCTTACTGATGATTGTGGTATATGAATGGGGCTTGTATGTCCATCCACTCCACAGCCTACAAACAAGGCAAGGGAGGGGGGGGGTATCTTCATAGAGGCTACATATCAAGCCTACCGTCATGAACCCTATGGAAGCAGGAGACCTTCAAAAACAAACACAACATTCAACCTAAATAATTACGTGCCACATGACCTAAATAATTACATCGTGTGGTAATTTGAATTACCACACGATGTAATTATTTAGGTCATGTGGCAATTCCAATTGCTACACAACATTCAACCTAAATAATTACGTTGTGTGGTAATTCAAATTACCACACAATATAATTATTAAAGTCGTGTGGTAATTCAAATTACCATACGACGTAATTATTTAGGACGCGTGGCAATTCAAATTGCTACACAACGTAATTCTGTGTTTTTGACGGTCTCCTGCTTCCATAGAACTCAACACCCTGTAACCATGACAATAGTGTATGTTGTGCTTCATACTGCCCTACTTTGAAAAAAGTAAGCAAGTGACAAATCACTCAAATCTGGGTTATTGGTACTCTATAATTGTACCCAGCACTCTCTTCATACAGACAAAATTGAGAAAAGTATGTATTTTTTTACTGCACGATATTCAACTTTACATGATGCAGTGTTTTGGTGATGCTAATTCAAATGACAGACACATTATGCTCATTTACAAGAAAAGTCTTTTTCTTCTTTTCAGGGTTTTTTTCTGATCTTCATGGAAGCTTGGTTTTTCTTACAATAATCACCTTGAACCCATCTGTAATTTCTACACTGACCTAGGCTATAAGACGCTCGGCTCAGCATTCCATTTAAAGAGTAATACTGCTGATCTCAAATCTCTCCATCTCTGTATTTCCAAAATGTTCTCATTCATCCCTAACTAAAGATCCTGTGCCCAGCCTTCCAAGTAGCTACATGTATACTACTGGGGCCATATTCATGAAGCCTTACTAAGCCTAGTTTGTTGCTCAAGTACATTCAGCTACATGTATTTTTAGTAACTAATTAGGCTTGTAAGGTTTCATGAATATGGCCTCTGGTCTTCTTCAATCTCTTTGTCGAAGTATTCTCAATTGCGAATTATTTCTAACTAAAGACCCTTTGCCTAGCCTTCCATTTAGATAGTAATACTACTGATCTCCTTAAAGCTCTTCATCGATATATTTCCAATTCCAACTCATTGCAGTGCTAAAAATTTATTTGAATGGCACAATTCCTGAAATCTGACATATTAACCTAGATACACTTTACTAAAAATGCAGACAGCTACATGTGCATTTCTAGTAAATGACTAGGCTAGTAAGATATCCTAAATATGGGCCAAGCCCCAAATATTACATGAATCATTGTTTTTTGGGGGCAAAACAGACATACCTGCATTTACTGTTGTAAACATTTCCCTTTTATCCTGTATACTATTTTATTTCTCTCAGAGTTACCAAGCAAACTATTTTTTTTTCAAATGCTTGATTACTGAAAATATTGTAATGTCTTCACACAATCAAAATCAAATTGAAAAAGAACTAATTGAATTAAATTGAGTGATGACTTTAATCATGATCTGAATTCCTATATAATCTAAAAGAAAGCTAGTGAGGAGGAGGAGGTGGATCTGTTTATCTTTCAAATTGGAGCTCGTCGTAGTTCCTCCCCAACGAGGGGGTACTTGAGAATGCCAAGATGATTGTGTTTCTCCTCGGCCAAGGGGCTCAGTGGGTATACAAAAAACACATGACATAACGATACATGTAGGGAAGGGGTTGCTCCAGTCTGCCAACATACACTCAGCTGGGATACTAGCCTAGCTTCAAGGCTGTCGGGCATTTCTAAACTAAACTATTTGATAAAGGGGTCTGGCTGCAGTAGACTAATCATTCTGAATTTCTTCTCAGAGTACTAACTAACCAATAGTGAGAAAAGGGGAAGAATGATACAGTGACGAGTCTTTAGAGTACTGACAAATATTTCAGTTTGGATCAGAAATTTATCAACCAGCCTGGAAGCCAGGCTATTGTGAGACTGCCTCAAAAAAAAATGAGTCTGACAGATAAGACTACTTTTCTTTGCCAGCTGTGTCTCAACAAATGGGAGGCACAAACAACCACATACTAGCTAGTCTCACCAGTTTCAGACCAGGGAAATCATGAATATTCTTTTTGCTGGGCCTGCAGACTCTCTCCAAGCCTCGGGTCACAATGCAAATATTCTCATCAATGATTTGGATTATATCCAAGAGGAGACAACATCTTTAACAGGGGCTTTTTCTTGTACCGCGAGGGCGACATAGATCCCTATGAGCTGTTTAAAGGGCATATAAAGTACTGGGAAGGCAAAAAAGCCTTGAAAATTTAATTGTTAGCAATCTTCTTGCCAATGGTCTTAAATTCATGTATTGTCTATTTTAGAAGCTTGCTGAAAGTTATTTGCCCTCGAATGATCTACATTTGGAGTAATGAGTGATTAAATCACAAATCCTCAAAATGTTCGGCCCAAACATTTGGGGATGTAATCATTAATTACTCCATATGTGAATCATTTGAGGGTAAATAACTTTCAGCAAGCTTCTAAAATGGACAATACATGAATTTAAGACCATTGGCAAGAAGATTGCTAACAATTACATTTTGAAGGCTTTTTTGCCTTCCCAGTACTTTACATGCCCTTTAAGATTGACTGACAAGGGTTTGTGTCTTCATGTATATTAAAACCAGGCTTGCTCATCACATATGGTACTTGAACATGCGTGTGTATATACATTAATACAGGCCACAGGCTGTAACTGTATAAAGGAGTATGCTGATTACTTCATAAATTATTGGACGAGTTTAGGACATTTTACGCGTCCCTGTAACATGTGAAGCTGTGAAGTATTTAGCTCACCATACATAATATATGAAAATAACTAGGCAGTATTTCATACTGCTTCAGATGAAGGGGAAGAGGGGAGAAATATGGTAACATATGAATGGGGCACATTCTCTCGTAATATACTTACTGTAGAATTCTTTTTCACTGCATGTATTTGCTGTTCATATGCTTGGATGTTAGGACCTGTCAAAGCAAAAACAGAATAAAAATATTAAAAACAACATTAATAACACTTAACCTACAAATTAAAGCTGCAATGAGATTATTACTATTAATCTCTTCATGATCACATTGAACAATATACGACTTCAAGTTTGAGTATCTACAATGTGTTATTCAGTATGTTAGACTGTAGGAATCTGTACATGTATTGTAGTGGTTGCGAAGTACGAAAAGAGTATAGTGGCTCTTGCAACCTTCTACCACTTTGCTCAGATTTCTAATAATGGTTATCACTGAATCAGCAAATTTCAAAATATGGAATTTCGATTGGCATAAAAAAAGAGGAGAAAATCAATGCTTCCTGAGGGAATGAATTCCAAATTACAGCAGCTCTTTCGGTATCATGTTCTCCAAACCAAAACAAAAACTTGATACGAATCAGATTCTTCCACTATGCAATTGTAAATGCAATTTCTAATGCTCTACAAAAATATACAAAGAACTAAATGTAAGATTCAGATTACTGTAAAAAGGATAAATTGGTGATATTTCCTGATTGATCACCCAGGGAGCTAGTTAGTTTGCTCTTGGTCAATATGGTAAACTTGCCCTTTTCTGCAAGCAAATCTGGCCTAAGTAAACATGCACATTATACAAATACATCCAGGGTGTAAAAACCATGCACAAGTACCAGATGTCTCTGAACTATTGCTGCACAAGGTTTATTTTCTCCTATTAAGTGGACATGTTTTGATATAGCCATCATGAGCTGTGACTGTAAATTTGGTAAATCTAAGCTTGCAATTTCAAATACTGCGTCCGATGTCTATAATATAATTACAATAATAATATGTACTTTTCAAGAAGAGTTGGTGAAGCCGTTGTGAGCTGTGCTGTAAATCTAGGTTTTCCGGTTCAACTACTGCTTCAGCACTTGTGACCATGAACAGCAAGACTCTTAATTATCATTATGGTACTGCTTTCCACTGCGAGTTTTAAAGCGTAAATGATAGGAAATGAACAAATTGTGTACATGTAATTGATCTCGAGATGAGTGTTTTTTTTACACAATCAAGATATTTACCCGTTCAAGGTAAGCTTTCTCTTGACTGTGTCAAAAGAACAATTTCATGGTATTATTTCATGATCAGATGACACTCTTTAGAATGAGAAATCTATTCTTACGGGGCCTGTTTCTTTCATTCATGGGGGCTCTTGTTTTTTTTTCTTTGCAGCTCTAAGCTTAAAGGGCATATACTGTACTGGGAAGGCAAAAAAAACCTTCAAAACGTAATTGTACGCAATCTTCTTGCCAATGGTCTTAAATTCATGTATTGTCTATTTTAGAAGCTTGCTGAGAGTTATTTGCCCTCAAAGGATCTACATTTGGAGTAATGGGTGATTAAATCACAAATCCTCAAAATGTTCAGGCTGAACATTTCAAAGATTTAATAATTAATAATTAATCACTCCCTATGTGGATCATTTGAGGGCGAATAACTCTCAGCAAGCTTCTAAAATGGACAATACATGAATTTAAGACCATTGGCAAGAAGATTGCTAACAATTACATTTTGAAGGCTTTTTCGCCTTCCCAGTACAGTATATGCCCTTTAATCGCCCCGGCTCTTTCGCTGTTTGCAGGGGGTAATCATCCTGCGCCCCTAGGTATTCTTCACTGGATCTCACCTGCGATCCCAACGAGTACTGAGATGCCGAATGCCATGAAGAAACAAATGAAGACAAGCACAAACTGCCTCTTACTCAAGGTGTAGAGTCGCATCTGTACAGACCTGGAGCAGGAAGAGAAAACAAAGCATTTCATTTAATCATATGTTGAAGCGTGCTAAAGAGGTTGTTTTATTTTTGTTTATGAAATGGTTGTGACATCTTTACCCTCACAGTACCATCCATTAATACTTCCATATCAATTAGAATACCATGTTTTGGGCTTGAGAGAGTAAACCCATTCTTTACTGAGTGAGTCCATGTATTTGTGGGCTGGCTTTTGCCCACTCGGCTACTGAGCAGTGCAACCCCTGTGTAATCTGCTGAACAGACAATAGACAACAGGCTGGAAATAAATAAACTTCAAATTCCATAGGGCACAATTAAGCCACAACCTTCTGGATATTGCAGTTCCATGCCAAATGTTGAGATCCCAACTGGGCATGGGTTCACAAAGCCAGAAAATTAATGATAACAATAATTATCAGCGTCTATATAAAGCACTTTCCTAGTATGGGGTACAACTCAAAGCATTTGATTATTACCCTGGTTTTAGCCAAGCAGTTTTATTCAGCACTAGGTGTTAGTTGATCTAATAGATCAAGGGTAATTCCTGCCAGATACCCATTCACTACACCTGGGTTTTGAGTGACAAACATGAGCAAAACACCTTGTCCAAGGGCGTATGCACTGGGGTGGGCTGGAACCCAGGATCTCTCTGCATGAATCAAAAGCTCGTACAACTTTACCACGGTGCCGCGTATAAATACATATCGTAAAACCTCGTATTTCTGCGCTTTTCGCGCAATACAAAGCAAGCGGGAATTTACATCATTGCAAATTCAAAACCAGCCTGCATTTCTGTAGCAGGCTAGACGCGCAAGTCTTAGGAATTTCTGTGTTATACTCGCATTCAACTTGCATTCAATATGTGGGCATGTTCCATGCTGCGACGTGTTGCACTGCCATAGTGCTCTTTATGCCATTAAAATCTTCATGATAATGCTATATTTGATTTTTTTTATGATTCTAATCCAAAGGAAGGATCTTTTGTGGTGACAAATATTTCTTGTGCGTGAAAATAAAATCCTGCAAATGTTGTAGGTGTGCTGTGCTGCAAAAATGTACTTGTGCAAAAATTAGTTTGTTCAGTAGTATGCATAAACAGGAATCTTGCTTGTGTTATTTTAAGTGGTTCGTGTATACTGCCCTTCTCTGACAAAAGGAAGCAACTAACAAGAGACTTTTCTTGTAAATGAGCAAAATGTGTCTGTCACCTGCATTGGCAACAGTGCAATACTACATCATGTTAGATTGAATATCACAGCAAGATAAATATTTCTTTTTCAGATTTTGCCTGTATGTAGGGAATGCTGGGTACAATCTAAGAATACCAATAAACCAGATTTGAATGATTTGTCACTTGCTTCCTTTTGTCAAAGTAGGGCGGTATACTACTACATGTATGTGCACCATGTGCAATAAGAAAAAAGAGAGTAAGAATATTTTTTGTGTTGGTTTGGAATATTTTATCCAGTGCCTTACCAACAACATTAGCTTGAAAGGTGATCAACATTTGAATATAATCACTTCTTCTTTTTCTTTTTAAAACTTCACATTGCTCTGCGTCCTCCAATTCTGAGGAATCTTGCGGAAGTAAGATTGGTTGTTAAGTGCAGGAATAACACCCACATTTGATTTGTTATCCCACTCTTTTACATAAGTACAGTGTGTTCTCTTGTACAGTAAATCTGTATTGAACAAACAAAGCTGGTTCTTGTGCATCTTGTGCTAGTACAAGGGGAAATGTTTAAACTACATGTACACACACAAGTTTCATGCTCTGTGCTTTTCAATTGGGTGCATCAGCTCAGTAACCGGGCCGTGCTGGTGTCAAAACAGGAAAACGAATCTGGCACGTACATATAGATCTATTGTTTGCGTGTCGCAGGATGAATGCAAATTTTCATATGAGCTTCGTAAGTTCCAGCACCAGGAAAGCATTGTATCTGTGCATACTTTCATGAACTTTTATTTTTAATTTGCATGCAATTGTATATTTGAGACTTCAAACTTTTGATTATAAATACAATCCTAGTATAAGAACTCAACAATCTCTGATATTTGGGGAAAATATCATCATTCGAAACATCTGAATAGATTTTCCTCAAATTTGATTTTTCAATAGGATATAATTTTTGTTCCAAAGTGTGCATACATTTTCTTCTCAGGGCGGAAACTAGATTGAAAAATCAGTCTCTGTAGGACATTGGATCCACTGAGATTGCATCTGGCTCCTCTAACGCCATATCTAGAAAATGTCCAAAAATGTAATTTTGATTAAAGAATGCCTCGAATGAGACGGTTATTCCTGTCTAGGCGGAAACATGAATGTCTGATCATGCTAATCGTTGGCCCGTCACTAGTAGTATTACCACGACACACCATCATGACCATGTCCATGTAGACGTAGTGTGAGTCGAGTGTGTGCTTGGGCCTCGTCTTTGGCCTGGGTTCTCCCGGACCCACCCGCAACAATAGCCAGCGAAGAGCTCAAAGTTGCCGACGCAATGGGCAGGAAAAAGTCCGAGAAGAAGCACTCATTTCCTTTAGTTTCACCATATGATTTGTACCTAAAACCAATAATGAGTTATTCAAATATAATAGAAATGTGCTTACGAGTCTGAAATTGCTGGAAATGCCATCGTTTCGTCTTATATCAATCACCACTTGAGATAGCATTAACCGGCCGTCGGGTTCAACGTCATCATTAAATGGAACACAATACAATACATATATGTGTACACATACAATGCAGTATCGATGACTCGACTGTACAGTGCATGCATAGATTGGGTGTGTGTATACTGTATGTACGATACCGTGTTCGGATTTGGTCATGTTTACACACAGTTTGTTCAAAATGCTCCACCGTCACCACTTTGCTCGATCTACGATCTAGATCTTGATCTGGATACCTGTACAGAACACTGTTAGTCAGCGGCATAGCTGAATAATTCTTCACTTTTGTCTAAATGCACCAAAATTGGCACACATGTACAATTAAATAATTTAAGTAAATTTGGATTTTTGGAATTTTGCCCAGGGAGGTAATGGTGGCCACTTTGAATGGAATATATTTTTCATCATTTAGGTATCATATTAAAGATGTTCAAATTCTTTACAAGATGGTAGCAATGTTAATGTGCTTTGGGGTATGTTTCATGAATTGTTTTGGCAAAAATGGGATTTGTAAACTAAAAAAAAAAAAGACAAGTCTTAACATTTCAAATTTTCTTCAATCATTGGTTCATATTTAAAAATCGTTCTCACTAATGGTCTAGCGTTTTGAAAAAATGTCCATGTATATGTATTGTGTGTGTATTTGGAGTGAGCTATAACTATGTATCATGATACATAGTTATAGCTCACTCTAAAGTTGAAACTTAGTGTTTATATTAAAGCAGCATTTTGCGTATATCGGTCTTCCGCCATACGTATTAACACGCAACCACCATGACCATCAGTATCTGATAAACGTCCCTTGATGTTACTAGCTAGCCACATGTTCTTTAACTTGAAAAATGTGGTACCATAGTCTGAGACTACTGCATACAACGCATCCTCCAAGGAAAGGGTACTTCTATGTCCCTCTCTCTGACAAAAGAGCGACCTCTGTAACAATAAAATGGAATAACAATTAAAATGGTCAATATCAAAAGAAATTTGCCTGACATGCGTGCATCACTTGGTACGCGAGACTTATTTTCTGGGGGGAAAATACATTTTAAACATCTCATGTTGAGATTAATGACTGACACTCATGTCAGCAAGTCAGCATGTCAACAAAATCGGTATTTTGCCACTATTGGTACAGTTAGGCCTACGGTTTGATTTTGGCACGCGGGGGTTAGGTATTGGTATTCAACATACTGTTACGGTATTGTTGTTGCCACGTTGATATTGGTGCACGTCGATATATAGTGTCAACAATACGTATTATATTGATATGAATTGGTTTTGCTATTTCATATCACAATGTACTGGTATTTTCTGGAATATATATTGATGAAATGATATATTGGTGTTTATATTTGTTTTTCCTTTAGTTTTAACAAACACACTACACAATATGCATTTCCAAAACGACCAGGAACATTTTGAGCATGAGGGCAAAGCAGTTGTAAGCATTACTTAACAATATTTAAGAGAGTGAAAATATTGTCTTTGATATTGGTATTGATGGTACGACGGTATTACGTAGTAGTACTGGAGTTGGTATAGGTATTTGATTGCTATATGCCGAGGTATTGTTTCGGGGGGGGGGGGGGAAGAAAAAAATCGTCTCCATCATAACATAATTATGGGTATCTCAGAAATGTTGTGGACCATTAGAAATATTAAAAATTCTATTTAAGATCTCCGACTTGCTTCATTCAGGATCTAGCACACGCTCATCGTGTCCTCACCATGGCAACGGGAAAAGCCATAAAAGATGACGGGAGAAACCTCGATCGTTGCCAGGGCGACATGAACAAGATGACGTCAAAGTAACTTCCCCTTGGCTATACGTCGAGAATGGTTAGGAAGAGGGAGAGAGAGAGAAGCAGGAAATGGGGCAGTGATGTGAGAGAGAGCAAGTAAGGGATGGGGGAGAGCAAAAGAGGATGTGAGTGGTGGTGATGTATGAAAGAGAGAGAGAGAGAGAGAGAGAGAGAGAGAGAGAGAGAGAGAGAGAGAGAGACGACACACACACACACACACGCGCGCACGCATACACACATGGTGAGATGAGAGAAATGATGATAATAAAGATGATGATGATGATGATGATGATGATGATGATGATGATGATGATGATGATGGAGATGATGAGAGCGAAATAAAGGGGTCATCCTGGTTATGGGAGGCAAAGAGAGATAGCAAGCTCATTCATAAAGCTGAACCAATTTGCAACATGAAGTTTGCAGAGAGAGAGAGGGGGGGGGGTAGAGAGTGAGGGAGTGCGAGACAGAGAGAATCAGAGTGAGAGAGTCAGAGAGAGAGGATGAAATGAGAGAGAGAGAAAGAGAGAGAGATGGATAGAGAGAGAGAGAGAGAGGAGAGATGGATAGAGAGAGAGATGGAGAGAGAGAGAGAGAGTGAGAGAGAGATGGAGAGAGAGAGAGAGAGAGAGAGAGAGAGAGGTGGAAAGAGAGGGAGAGAATGGGCGGTGTGTCGTATAGAGAAATGGAATGCATGGACGGGGTGGTGTAGCGTGACGTAAGTAGGCATCACTACGAAGAACCATTTTTTTTCCTGGTCCAAAGATGCTTACGTTTTTTCACCTTTTCTCAAGCATATGGTGCCACAACTCCTGCAAAAACCTGGTTTACCTCAACACACTCTTCAAACCTCCAGGGGCCTAAGCAAGAGGTTAAAAAGTCACAAATTCTGCGAATAATCAGACATTTTGCACATTCCCGTTTAAGTAACCACCTTCCCAAAAGAGGGAGATTCCATTAAAAACCATTCAGTCATGAGCTAATGCGCAAAATTACACACCATATGGCCGCGTTGTCAACGCTAGGCATCCCTCCCAAGGCATCCCTCCCAACACATGACGCACACTGAACGCCTCTCTCCAACGCGCGCCTCGGAGATGGATGCCTTCCCCAGATTTTGGCGGGCTTCTGCGTGGCGTGACGTACCCCCCGTGTATGCATCATACCCATCCGTGCCGATATTGGAATCATGATTTCATTACGAAATTCCATCACAACCGTATTAAACATACGCGCAGAGGTATACTGAACGCGCGGTAATAGATATACCAGAAGGGAGTTATGGAAGAAGCCAGTACAGAGAAGAAAAAGAACCTGAATGCATTTATTATCAGGTTCAGTGACAGCTTTATCTTCACTCATCATGCAGTGTAATGCACAGCATAGTGTACATAAAAAGGGTCGACAAAAGTAATATATATATCAAAATCAAGGCAGGAAGCCGACGGCGAATAAGGGCAACCGCCGTAAATGTCAACCTCCAGATAATAATGCGATGCATGTGCATTAAAGAAAGGGAGACGAATATAACAAATATAAACCGTATAATATACTCCAACTGTAACGAGTCAAGCGTTCAAGAGAGTACTGGATTTTTTAAGTAGTTCATTTTGAAAGTGTTAGATGATGGGATGCATATAGTGGAGAAAATAATAAGCTACCTTGATACAGAGCGGTGAGAGAAACTACCAGAAGATAAAGGTGATGGATTGAGTTTCAAATATTATGGACACAGCATAAAGAACGGAGAACGATCGACTCATCATCTTAATGAATCACTAATAAGCTATAAACTAACTCCATGGACTAACATTGACATTTGCGTTAATATTATGAGACGGGTTCACCAAATGTCGGTTAAAACTGCCTTTCCATAAGACACGCATCGTCGCGCAAAACCAATCACTCCTCTCTAACGGGTTCAATGGCGGCGCTGTTTGCATTCCTCTTCTCAGTTTAACTCTTTGCGTGCTCCTTTCGCAGTTTTGCAGCACGTTTACACATCAGTCAAATAGAACAGCATTTGGTCTGGTACAGAATAGCACGTGCATGACTGCTATCGGGGTAATTAAATGACATGCATAGGTTGGTACGCAGCATAGACCGATATGAAGAGACACGGTGTGTGACGTGTAACTAAGCGCACCACCATGCTTGCCTATAGCAAGGTGTTTTCTGACCCTTCAAAGGCATAACCGTGAACGGTTACAACAAGATTGCAAAATAGAGGAGTAGGAAGAGAGAAGAAATCAATGAAAAGACATGAAAAGAAAATAGAAAAAAAGGAGTGAGAAAGGAGAAGAGAATTAAGGGGGAGGAAAAGAGAGAGACAGAGAGAGACAGGGAGAGAAAGACAGAGAGACAGAGAGAGAGAGAGAGAGAGAGAGAGAGAGAGAGAGAGATAAAGAGAGAAAGATAAAGAGAGAGAGAAATAACGGTTCTGTAGTTTTATTCTTATTTATGATATAGTCAAAATGAAATATTGATATGTGAGATTCAGCTATTCTATCAGAATGCTCTTAGCATAATACTCTTTGATGATACTCGAGCCTTCTACTTCACATGAAAGAAAGTATCCCGATCGACTCATGTTGGCGGTGAAAAGAAGATAAATCGAAACATTTCTTTGGCTCATTCCTACGTCACGTGGATCAAGAATCCCAGGGACCTAAACCTGTTCCAACGATTTATAATCACATCTTATTCTCATTATTCTTTGTAAGATATAGTCTTGATGCAAGTTATAGCATTCGGATTATTCAAATTTCTCCATAAGATCTTCTACGCGTATTTATAACTAGCTTTCCATCGTAGTTTTTGAACTACCGTAAAGAAAGAGGGATTTAAGCCGAGAATGTCATGTGTACATGGTAGATTTCCGATTTGTGGAGGAGTTCCTTTTTTTCTGGTGTGTATTTAGGAAACGCGTGGGCTAATTAAAGCTCTTCTGTCGAGTCAATGGTAAATAATTGCGTTCTTGGGAGAGATAAACGTCCTGCTCAAACACTTCCTCAAGGCTCCTGGAAGAATGTGAGACTACACGGTGTCTAACAAGAAGGATCCTTTAACTGTTTCGTTAATTCAGCGAAGACCGTACAACTTCCTATAATTCAGTAATAAATGTTTAGCCCTTAAGAACCACCCCGTCTTAAGAACTTGCTCTTTAGGGGAGGGTGGTGGCAAGTGGTGATGTAGTAGTATATTACTGAAATACATATCTTCGACTTCAGATTTTTTGCATAACTCAATAAGTTTGGGTACATAGGCCTATATCAGAAATGTTTTAACAGGTGTAATTATGAATGCTCATTGGCTGTTGCCATGGTACTTGTCATTGATGGATAGCAACAATAATTAAAAACCTATGTGCAACATGGCCCTAGCAAATAATGACAATTATAGATTCATCTTCAGAATATGACATAATGATGATGATCGCACACCAATTTCCAGGAAGATATGTTGGTTAATGACTGTCACGACATATCATCACATACCATCAACGATGATTTCGAAGTTAGAATGGAAGTTTGTATGAATAGCGAACCTGTCTCACAATCCCGTTTTCTCCGGCTTCTCATTTCCTTTCTAATAGCGTTACATGAACCATTATGAAACATGCAATATGCATGCTAGGTCGGGCAAAAGTTCCACAACGTTATATAGACGCCATGATATAGTGTAAATGCTCTGCACGACATTTGCGTACATAAAATCGTACATAACTCTCTCATCACCATCGGCATACATTACGCCATTGAGGTTTTCGTGGTCTGGTAATGTAAGGGTTAGGACGAACAAGATCTTTGCCTGACGTAATTCCTGATCCTCGAAGCGAACTTAATAATTTTGGACTCAAGTTTTGGCATAATTAAGTCCCCTAGTGGGATTACGGCTGATTTGGACTCGAGTCAGTTCTCTTCATAGCGAAGATAGTTATGGATTTTGTCATGCTTTCTCCAGAATATCATCCCTTATAAAGATTTACGATTGATATCAACCGTAACTGTGTACATAATAGATTGGGGATTGGACTTGCAATCGCTCCAGATCAATCGTAACTCTTTATAAGACGGGGCCATGACTTGTTTATGTTCTCTGATTTTGTCTTTTCTTGATACGCCTTGCACTTTGTTGTTTATGGTTGGGTCAATGTCCACGTGTTCCCTACGTGCACCGTAGTCATAAACCCGTCTGCACTTTATACGCTAAAGGCCTATACACATTCATGATTAAAGCATTCCTGCCAGGCCCTAAGAAGGACAAGTGGGTACAGCCAAATACAAAACAAAATACAGAGACAAATTATACACAAAGGCCCGTATTTTGAACATAGGTTTAACGCAAACAGTGTACTAAACCTGGACTAACTTAATGGGACACCAAATAAAACAAGGTGAAACATTATAAGTGATGTGATATCATTGATTCTGTCCTTGAAATAAGTATGGTTTATTGAGTTTGTCCACATAGTAATTACAGCGAATCATTGAAATCGACCACTGTTGTGATTCTGTAATGAAAATTTTGGTGTCACATTAAGTTAGTCCAGGTTTAGTACACTGTTCGGGTTAAACCTCTGTTCAGTATACGGGCTCAAGTGTTGTGCTTCCGGTTCAACTGAAGCGAGGGTTCTTTGGTGAAATCATGAGAGACTGAGCTGTCAAACGTAAGGGCCCTGTTGCATAAACCTTGCCATTCATGGTAACTTTGCTACCAATGGCGACTTCCATTAAAATCTTAAAGTTGATTGGCTGTCGAGCGATGTTACCATCATAGTTATCATTGATGGCATAGTTACCATCAATGGTAAGATTTATGCGACGGGGGCCAGGTCAGGGGTTTGAATAATTTCGGCAATGTTATCATTTCGCTATGATTTTTTCCTGATATCCTGAAATCAAATTACTGCCCCTTATTTGAAATGGTAGGGTTAGGTCTAATTACTTTTGAGATTTAAAGTTTAAACTTAAACGATGTTTAGCGAAAGAAGAATGATTTTTTTAGGGGGTGGGGGACGCTTGTTAATGAGTTTCATGTATGAACATCGTAATTATTTTCGCGAAAAGAAATCACAAGAAAAGACCAACATGTCTATATCCAGCTTTGCACAAACATAATCTGGAGAAGTATTTAACCTCTGTGTACCAATTCAGTGTGATTTTCATAGCTTGCTACGGACATGACGGAGAGGCGTAAGTGTGGAACTGGCCCAGTATCAGGTGTCCGTGATTTGAGTCCGTAAAGCGATGGTGGCCCCGATGAATCATACATGGTCATGTTGACATGACTTGCGTCACTGCATGTGTTGGATGTACATGTGTTGTTAGTGTACAGTCAATACAACACGCTTTATGAGCGGTTATTTGAGTTGACCGACCTTAACAAGCACCATAACTGGGTTATGCCTATTCTACAGTCGATTCTGTTGGGTCGAGTCGGGTGAGATCAGTAATAATCCATCCTGATTTATAAATCATTATATTAGGCTTTACGACCTAATTTCAGATAATTTGATTACCTTGATTGATTGTAATTGGGTTTTGATTGCGAGAATGACAGAGATGCAGCGATGGCAGGCAGTTAAACAGACATACATACAAACAGACAGCCAGACAGATATACGGACAACAATATAGTTTTTACAGGTACATCAGAGAGCGTTGTCATTCTGACTATTATTGGAACTGCCAACGAGTTAGAGAAAACAGATTTCAGTGAAACTTGTGCATAGAGACCACTCAAGGGAGACAAAACATGTGATCTTTATGAGCAGGTGGTTCTTACGAGTCGGTTTCTTGAATACAAGTTTCAATGAAAATTATTATTCAATGGATAGAAAACAATGTGGTCTGTATAGATAGGTTGTCTTTTGATACAGCTGGTCGCTGAAACAGGTTTAACTGTTTAAGGTTCAGACGTGTGGAGACTCCCCCCCCCCCCTCACCCCCTTCTCCATCACCACTACTTTGTTGTTCTTACTGCATCATTAGTCTGTATCAGTGAGGAAATATGCCAGGGGGCTCTGTGTGATCTAGACCCCAGAATGCCTGAACGAGCCCCCATGAATATCTAAAGAACCCCCGTGTATGATGATTGTTCCTCAATATGGTAAAATACGAATCATAGCTTAAGGCGTACGTTTCATGACACCAAATTCAGAAAGTTGACAAGTAGACCTCGGAATTGTTTTCCCCCTTATTGGTCACTTATCGGATCAAGCATGTTTCATCCCTCCTACTTCACTCACCTAACCTTCATCGTGGTCATGTTCCACTCTCCTTCTTGG
The DNA here is from genome assembly GCA_963669155.1 of Arbacia lixula. NCBI lineage: Eukaryota > Metazoa > Echinodermata > Echinoidea > Arbacioida > Arbaciidae > Arbacia > Arbacia lixula. The sequence continues at coordinate 3,318,226 of OZ022585.1, forward strand.
AAGTCATGCCAGTTTGCGATGGGGGGGGGGGGGGGGGGAGGAAGGGGGGGTATGTGTGGTGAGAGGTGGAGCCATTACTTTGTCTATTATATCAATCTTCAGATCCCGGCACTCTCAAGGCGGCTACCTTGCAGATCATACTCGTGGTAACAAAGAGAAAGTCTACTCTGAAGTTGAGCTGTTTTTTTGAAAAAGAAAAAAAAACATGAAAGAATTATATCAATGAAGGTTTGACGAAACCCCGCTAAAGAATAAGGAACCGAAGTTATGCCTTTTCAATTTTGTTTATGATTTTGGGACGTCACGTGCGAGATGCCGATGTTTTTGGTGTGGTGGTTCATGTAATGTTTAACACGATGTTCCATTTGCGTTTGAAAACTGATTTGAGCAAAACCACGATAAGTTTGTATTGTAGGGGGAAAAGGGATATGCCACTTAGTATTATTTGCGCGCATATTTGCGCAAGCATGTACACAAAACCCATTAAGCAGCAGGTGCACTGGTAGAGAATAGGTTAACCCTTTGTGTGCCAGGCGTGCATGTTATCGCCAATAATGCACACAAATCCCATAGAGCAGCATGCAGTTGGTCTGACAGAGAATGGGTTAACGAGGACGTATCAAAGCACTGCAGTGGGTGTGATGACATTACCACGAGAGCAATCGCATCAATTTCAGCAGGCCAATTAGCGACGGCGAAAAGTGGTAAGGAACGACTCTCGTTTAATTCCACCCCGAAATGTGAAAGTTCAGCGCTGCTGAGTGGGGAAGAGGGGGGGGGGGGGGATTTATGATAAAATTACAGCTCATCTGGAGACCCCGGTTTAAGGGAGAGGACGGGAAATAGAAAGGTCGTGAAAAGATGTCTCTATATAGAGAAAACAGCCGTGTTTGTTCGTTTGTCTTCAGCTGCGGCATGCGTGTAAGGAGCCTTATCAGATGGATTTTTTTTTAATCCTTCCAGCTGAAAGTTGCCCTTAGCAATAGGGATTATGATTAACTCATTGGGTGCCACACAAACGGCTGTTCTGTGGGACTTGTGTATATGACGTGTGTAGAAGTGCAGCAGAGCTGTTGCAGAATTAAAGATACGAACTGCAGTATATGCCCTTTTTCAGCTCTTAAGCTTCAGGAATAATTGACGATGTCCTCAAAAAGTGCGTGTCAAACGGAGGAATAGTACAACTAAGCCCAGGAAACTTCTTTAATTAACAAGCGCATATCACGTTTTCACTAAAACTATATTTGGCGTGTACAGCCGTCCAAAAAGTGTGAATGCCTTTTGTAAGGAGGAAATACTCAATGGGAGGAGAGGGACAGCATCATCTTCGTCATCACGTGCCATCAATAATAATGACATCATCATTAATGAT